>CAMZMU010000049.1:20736013-21181920 GCA_947311845.1 Poa pratensis
AAATTCTCAAATTTAGTCTATTTTTTATTTCTCATGTGCCCTCCATCTTATTACCTCGTACAGCCTCCTGAAACTTTTCAGAAGTAACATTGCAGGGCTTGTTACCATCAGATTTTTCTGACAATGGAGTCTCTTGCTTTGCAGAGCTTCCTTCATCAGGACTTTCACATGTACCCTCCATCTTATTACCTCGTACAGCCTCCTGAAACTTTTCAGAAGTAACATTGCAGGGCTTGTTACCATCAGATTTTTCTGCCAATGGAGTCTCTTGTTTTGAGAGCTTCGTTCATCAGGACTTTCACATGTACCCTCCATCTTATTACCTCGTACAGCCTCCTGCAACTTTTCAGAAGTAACATTGCAGGACTTGTACCATCAGATTTTTCTGGCAATGGAGTCTCTTGCTTTGCAGAGCTTGGTTCATCAGGACGCAGAAGAGCCATTACCTTGGGAACATCATACATATCTTCCTTGCTAATAATATAAGCATTTAAGTTTCCAACAATCGCGGGTCTTTGGGTGAACCGAAAATTACCATATGATCTCCTATTGCGGCGAGTGCATCAGCAAGCACTTTCATGAAGTTGCTCGGTGTGTGAGGCCTCATTTGTAAAGCATGTACAATCTTCTGAGAGAACTCCAAAGGTAAATCCTCAAAGACTTTACACTCTGAAGGTTATCTGTGACCTCATAGCAACTCCCCAGAGAAAAAGTAAGGATCAGTGGATAAAGTGTGACAACTAGTCTCAGGAGGACTGGTTTGTATGAACTGCTAGAAGATGTTGTTGATGTCTTGTGTACCCATTCCTGGAGACTCTGCTTGTTCATTAAGATGGCCAAAATTGTCTGATATATGAAACGCCCTGATGACAATGCTAAGCGATCCAGTTCAGCATCTGGACGTAGCAGGGAGCTGTCAAGGTAAACATTGCTGTTACGGGACTCCAGCATATTGACCAACAAAGATTTCGTGCAGCATATGAAATCCTTCTGTCGTAAGTATAATGAAGCCAAGAAACCAAGGCACTCCATAAGACCCACATAGCACGTTGGGGATATGTAGTCTAGTTCATCCTTCCAGTTTACACTGAAGGTAACTTCAAGAGCATGCCTATAGTTCATGATCAGGGAGGATCTCTCAAGACCACTGTCAAGAAATATCTTCAAAGAACGTAAAAAATTAGCCCACTCAGAACTACGTCCAGGTACTCTAGTAGTCTAAAAAGTAGTGGATAGTCAAATCGTGATGCATGGACCAGAAGCATGGTTATTCTCCCTAAATGCCCATAAGTCAAATTTTTATTTGTTGGCCGAAGATTTGCACCAAGGGAATCAGCAATCAAACCATGTGCAGCTGGTGAGTCAAGTAAACGCAGTAGGCTCCTCGTTCCATCCCTCCACACAAGAGAAACTAGCTCAGAGAAGCGACGTTCACAGAGAACAAAAAAGCTTCTCAACTTCATGGAACTTTTTGGCACACTGAACTCTGGTTCTTCCAAAAACTTTGCGACCTCACTTATAAAAAGGATAGTTCTCAACAGGGCATACGAAGATGCCGGCTTTGGAGGATTTTGAACAATGGACTCCAACTTCTTAAGTACATCCAAACCAACAGAAGACAGCTCATTCATCCAGAAAGACTGTGCACATGCATGACACTGTCGGGCATCCAATAAACATCTGTTGCCATCTTGCTGCAAAGAATTTCTGCCAGCATTGTAAAGCCAACTTGAGTTCATGTTAAGCACCACATATCGGTCAGCGTCGCCATCTTCTCTCAACCCGAAGTACTTGGCGCAGAGATCTCCATACATAGCTGCATAATCATTTAATTCTGGACCATCAGCGCGGCGAAGATGAGATATTACTCTGACTATGATCGACTTCCAGGTATTCCAGACATACAACAGAGTTTGGGGTGATATTTGGTACAAGCCAGCAAATCACTAGAGCTATTTTCATCTTCAGATTCTGGACCTAATTCCAAATTGTATCCCGAGGCTGAGACTGGAGATGAACATCAAGAATCAAACGGGAAGCAAAAAGTTCAACTAACAAGTTTGCACATTTTCTGCCCTCAAGCAAAGTGGAAGTTAAATTGGAAGAGACTTATTCACATCTGAGAGTGCATCAGCTTCCAGGCAAACAAAGCAGTAGAAGCACTCAGAGACCTTCTTCGCCATCTCCTTGGCTTTTGCAAGCAACTGTTCCTTCTCAGTATATCTTTTGGGAGGCCACCCTCTACCATTTGAAGACCACAAGGAGTCTACAATGATACGGAGGAGGAGAAGCCGCGTTGCATCCTCAAACAAATCTGCCTTCTCCAGCATGTCTACCTCCAGTAAGATGTCTCCTTTATGCTTTGCTATTGTTGCAGCTTCTAGGAAATTACCCATTTCCATCTCTAAACTCAACAGTTCATCAACAAGATTCCTAGAGTGAAGGAATGTCCGTACACGATCCATAGAGCTGAAAGCTTTAACAAAAGGCATCATATGATTTATGTCACCACGCTCAAAATAATGTTGAGCACAGTTATCCAGATACTTTTCTAACTGCAGAAACCTCCAAGGATTTTGAATTCTCAAGAGTATGTTCCTCTTCCAACTGTTGCATAAACTGCAAGCCCAGATTGAATAATCGTTTTTCTTTCGAGCACATCGAGAAACACTTGGTGTAACATTTAGCTTTGAAGTACACTTCAGCTGCCTCCGGCCAGCATTCTGCCATAGCGAAACAGTCACCAGCATCCTCAAGTCCAGAAGTACCACACTTTTGCATATAGACCATACCTATGGCAACACAAGGAACGAAATGTTTAGTCAGATAGAGCTTCGCGGAGTGTGAGGTAAAACTATCCGTATCAAAACTAAAAATTAGCATGTCTGCAATTTAAGGGGTATCATTTTGAACCGATGTTTTGAAACTTGATGGCATTTACTTATATAGCAACTCGTTAAGAACCTGTCACTTGTTAAAACGTTATGGAATGATGAAGTCTCAAAGTATAATAAAGCTTGGAATTATGGACAGTTGGCAGACCTGCTCTTTTGCTGTCACCTAATTTGATATAGCAAGCAGCAGCTTTCTCATGCATGCCTATGGACTCGTAGATCTCTGATGCTGTTTGCAGTGAAGCCTTGCCCAACTCCAAATTTGAGGAGATGACACGGTCAGCAGTTGATACAAGTCCGGCAGCTCTTGCCCACTTCTCTCTGTGTGCATCACCAGCCTTTTCAAAACACATAGTAGCCATCTCGAATTGCCCTTCATTAAATAACTACAAAAAAAAGAGAACTTGTGACATGGAATAACAATGGTAAAAGAGAAGTACAGAAACACTGTAGGTAGGTACGCCCCATGACCTAACAAAGAATTTGTGTGCATAGAACAATTGTGAGATAAAAAACCATGAAATCCACGAGATAAAAAACACAAAAGGACTCACTCAGTAGGCAACATAATGCATAACACAATAAGTTGAAATTGGCTTTCCAGACCAAACAAGTAAAGATCACTAACCTTGGTTCCCCGTAGCCTCCAGTCATCACTGCTGCTCCCTGTCTGCATTGCCTGAATGAGGGACGAATCAAGTAATCTAACTTCCACAAGGCCCAGCTTCTTCCAGTAGTGAAACATCGGTTGACAGTAATCGTCTGTATTTTCACATATCCACAGTCTTTGCCTAGTGCGCGTGATTGCAACATAGAGTTGCTTCAGCTCTGAACACAGAAGATAATGCTTGCTTCTGTCGAAATCCGGATGAGAGATCTCCTCAGAGTGTGCTATAATATCTTTATCTTTCATGTAACCATACAAAACTCTCCATTTGTTTCTTAACGGCGACGAACCAAAAAAGTTGTACAACAGCACATCCTACACAATATATCTGAAGTCAGTATACTCAACATTTTGAAACAGCGCCTTTACAATTAAAATGTTTGCAGAATGAACACAGATGAGACTGGACTTATAAGCTCGTACCTGAAACTCGAGGCCTTTACATTCAACAATAGTCAACACAAGAGCTTGTTTACCAACAAGATCAATAATTTGTTTTCTGGTAGCATCATCACGACCAATATGACTTGCTCAGCACCAAATCCATGCAGGTTACCATGTTTACTTTTACTTTCTCCAAAAATAGTCATAATTGCATTTTCATCGTTATTAGACTCTAGAAGCACAGGAGCTTCTCCATATACAAGTCCAGTCTCTGGATTAAGCTTGTCAACACTTGACGGGAAAAAGAAGTACAGAAGGCTCATGATACTATGTGCCATACGGAGGATGCCACAATGTGTGCGGAAATTTTGAGACAGTTGGAACATATCAGAGAGATGGACTTTTTTTCCATGTTTAAGTCCTTGATTAAAAGCTTCAGTTTCTGCGAGGAATGCAGTATAAAAAAGTGAACGGATATCTTCAAATCTGAAATCAATACCCCTTGCAATAGTCTGTGCAGTGTCACCAGCAAAAAGGAAGCCTTCCTTGATGTTCCTGCAGACATACTTAAGAAGTGCTATTTGTGTCATGGTGAGATCCTGTACCTCATCTATGTAAACAAAATCCACCATATCTCCATTGTAGCCCTCAGATACAAGGCTACTGTGAAGACTATTGACAAAATCTGACAAATCAAATTCCCTGGCAGTGCATTTCATACTCTCATATTCAAGGAATAAATCGTAAATTCTCTCTCTCTTCTCACTGCTCAAAGATGAAAATCTTTTATCTGAGAGCATCACATAATCTTGTCTTCCCAGTTTGCCAGTATAAGGCTTGCTTGCTTGATATGCACCCTTTATATGAGAAATTATTTCAGTGAAGACAGTGGACGCATCAAATTTCTTCGTAAGATCTGCATCAAAACGAGGCCAGTACAAAGTAGCAAATTTCTCATAGGTAACTTCCTTCAGTTCAATAAAAGTTTGCACTGCACGAGATTTTGAATGACCTCTCTCAATGCTAGACTTCATTTCACCATAAAACGCCTCAAAAAATGATGTCCGGCGTGTTCCATCAAGCATCATCAAGAACTTTCGATATGTTATAGTAAGAGGATAGTGCTCACGCGGCAGATCACAAAAGTTGTTAGGAATCTCTGTGAACTCTTGCAGGTCATCCATGATGTCATGCATGTGAAGAATACTAGGCTGATCAGAGACATCACCAGCGCCAAATCTATGAAGGGTCCAAATAAATTGGAATTGATATCAGGATCCTTCTTGGTATAGATCATAAAATAAGCAAAGTTAACATTTTTCAAAAAAAATCACTGAACCAGCTTGCACTGTATAATTAAAAACAAAAATAGCAGCAAGCATCGCTCGGTTGGCTAGTGGTGTGAGTGCATGCCTAGCCCAGCCGCATTCAAGGGCTGGCCTGCGTAGTGGTGCTCATGGTTTGTCTTCCCCTTAAATACAAAATTACTGGGGTAGTCGCTATATGCATAGTGTTTTTTATAATTTTAAAAATATATCTTAAAGAGAAATATCACTCAAGACAGATAAAAAAACATTAACCCTTCAAAAGGATACGAAGGAGGGTCTAAGGAGTCTCATGTTAGAGATAAAGTAGAGCGGAGTACAGTGAAAAGGTATTTAAACCAACTCGTTCACACATTTCTATCCACTTTAAAAGCTGTACGAATATCATTTACAAAATGGTACAGATATGTAATACTTTTAATAGTGGTCCAATTCAAAAGACATACCTTTTAAGCTTGCAGATGTGATTTTTTATGGCTGAACATAACTTTGGGCTTACAGTGATAAACACTTGTTTTACAAAACTTTCTCCTTCATTCTTCAGTGGCACAGATAAATCAGCTCCATCCAAATTTAGACCTTGGGATGCAATCAATGACTGTTGCTCTTTTTGAATCAATTTCATTGTCAATACAGTGGTTTTTCCTGTGCCCGACCTCCCAAGCATAAAACTAGTGAAAGGAAATTGGATTATCACTTGCTCTTCATCAGTCAGTTCAAAAGGGATGTCTATTTCAGACCCATCAGTAGCTGTCAGCAAATGCTTTGCGACTCCAGATGATAAAGCGTAGAACTTCATCAGCAAGAAGCTTTCGCTAACTTTTGAATTCTCCATGGCATATGATGTATCCACAATATCACGCTCTTCATGAGCATCAACTTTGCAATCTTTGCTATAGCGAATAATATCATGCTCAACATCCCAAACCACAGGAACCTCCAATTTCCTGTTATCAACAACAAAAGGAGGGCAAATATTAGAAGAATGTCTACAGGTAGTTCATTTGTGGGCATGAGAACTATTTACAAACAGTGTATCTCTAAGCATGGAAGGTAAGAACAAATCCAAGGAACCAGAGTATAGCTCATTAACAATAAACAACCCATACCCCTGCGTCTGCACTCTCCTGCAGTGATCCAGGTAATCATCTGTGTACATGGAAAACAGATTCTCGAGACGTTGAATAGTCCTTGCAAGATTTTCCTGTGACAGTAGGTCCCAGATTCTTATTATCTGGAAATACCTTCTTTCGGTTTTTTCCACGTCAGTACTCCAAACAAGATACAGGTCCCTGACTTTGCATACTTTTGCAAGATGAGATACACCAGGTATATCAAGGTTCTTAACTGTTGTCCTCCAACCACCTCCAAGTCCGATAAGCTTTTGGAGTACTTCCCTCCTGAGCTGTGATGATTTTAGTTTGGTGAAAGACTTTCTGAACTCGTCGCTAAGAATGACCTGTTGAATTTACGAATACAAAAAAATAGAACCTGAGAGAAAGCGCATACAAGGAAAAATGAAAGAATAGTATGTTCTCAAGAATTTAGGAGGTTCACAATATGGTATACGTACTCTATAGAAAAGAACCATAATAACGGAAATATCATGGTAGTACGAAGTAGAAAATCTTAATTACAAACCTCTCACAATCGAATTACAGGGCAAATAGCCTAGCAGAGACAAGCGAACCAATACATGTTTCCAAAAAATTAAACATACATCTATTCATGAACACACATCACCTTATAGAACGAAGTGTATACTCAGAAAACCCTAACTCCCTGACAACAAGCATGAGCCTCATAAGACACATGCACATACATGTGGTTTGTGTTCCGGTTATTTAAGTGCAGCGGCATGGAAAACAAGAAAGTATGTTCAATGTCTGGCTAAGACCATGGTACTTACCTTCCATCTGGTATTGCTGAAAACCGCTGAGTCCGCATTAAGAAGATCATCAAGTTCATCAAGCTCTTGCTTTACTTGCAAAACCAACTTACAGATAGTTGCATCATTCGTGGCACTGAAAACACATTTACGTTTCTCTGCATCGGCAACAAGGTCTGTCCACTCGGTTCCACTTTTATAGAGTGTATGAGCATTCCCAACAATCCAAAGACAGTGCCTGCAAGAAATAGAGCATCCATCAAATGATTTATATCACCAATCTGACATACTTCCAACAGCAATTAACAAGGGCCCGCAAAAAAAATGATGCACACCTTGCCCTAGTAAGAGCAACATTTGTTCTTTGGTTATCAGCAAGAAATCCAACAACTCCTCTCTCATTGGATCTAACAGTTGATAGTATTATTATATCATCCTCTTCTCCTTGGAAACCATCAATGGACTTCACCCGCACATGAAAGCCATCACATGTATCGTATCTTTTGCCAAGTCGAGTTTTAATTGCATCAACTTGAGCATTATATGGAGAGACCACGCCGATGCTGAGCCCTTGGCCTATCCTTTTCCAGGCTGCATAAAAAACTAAAGTGTTACTGATCTTGAGGGGTAAGGCTACTGAAAGAATTTTCTTCCTGCAAACTTAAGTTGATTCTGTATCACCAAATTGACCGAAGACTCTAATAGAGCATAATGTTACATGTTTCATGTCACCTACTTTATGTTCTCCTTTTTCTATATATTAATGTAACATTGTCTGCCAAATAGGGCAACAAAACTGAATTTTCATAAAGCCAGATTGATGCAATTACCATATCACAAGTTACACGTTAAAACTGGACTCTTGAACATAGATTAGTGCAGTGAACACATTTGTACCAATGAAGGTTATGCAGTATGCACTAAAGAAAGGAAGACCATGTAAGCCTCTAAAGATCCCATGTTATTATATTAGACATGTGGCTTTACAAAATAATTATTAAGTAGAAAGGATATTAAAATTAAAGATAGGATAGAGTTCAGCTTATACATACATTTAAAGATGGTATGGATTAGGTGCAAAACAACAGCAACTTCAACCATGTTTCTCCGACTGTTTCCCGTGCCCTCTTTGTCCTCCCTTCCGTCAGTGACATTGATAAAAGTGTAGCTGCCAAAAGGGAGGCATGTGTAATCCTTACTATAGCTAGGACACAGGACATTGGGACCATCCAAAATCTTCTTCTCGTAGAATTGAGCATTTGGAAATAAGCTGATAGAAGGATTCATGCGATACTGTATATTCAACAAATGTTTTTCAAATTTCAGCATAACCAATCTCCCATAAAGACTTGTCCCAAATCCAGCTTCTTTGCATACCTAGAGATAAACAATGGAAAGTAAAAATTAAGATTATAAAAAACAGAACGATAACAAAGGAACATAAAAGAAAGATATGGCCTTCACATTTTTCCAAGAAAACATGTTGTGCATTTTACTACCAGAAGTTTATCTTGTTGATAAATACACCAATGCCTAAGAAATGAAACAAGATAGTATAAAGAGTGAGAAAAACCTTACTTTGCTTTTAACCATTGCGGTCAGCTGACAGTCATCTCCTACCAAAACAACATGTTTCACCCAATGCAGACGTAGTGGGATCACCAGTTCACACTCCCGCACTTGAGCAGCCTCATCAACAATTAATACATCGAGGGGTTCCATCTCCATGTGATGTAACCGGTACGAGCTAGAGACAGTAGAAAAAAGAAGTGTTGCATTACGTACGCAGTAGCTCTCGACCCAGTTTTTGTCTACTCCAGTGGGTAAATTAAGCGAGTGTAGCAGATCTTTAAGCAATTTAAGGCATGTAGACCTTGCTCCAACCAGTTCCTTCTCAATGGAAGATATAGGCTGTGGACAAACAGAGCTTTCAGTAGACAAACAACTGAGGCCCCTTTTTAAGCCCTCATCGGTCAAGTCTACGTTGCACAGAAGGGCAGCAAATTTGTCCAGCATATTAAGCAGTGTAGATATATTTATGACACTATCATGAGAAAAGCATCTTCCAGGAAGGTGAACCTGCAAACTCATTATGCATCTTTTAAGAGCTATTGATGTCACATCAAATTGCTTCTTTATGAAGTCCAGAAAGCACACTGGGTGAATTTTGCCATCATCCTCAGGAAGCATATCATAACGTGAAGCACAGTCTTCCAAAAAGGACACCATTGAAGATATTCTGTGCTTCCATCCAGACAACGATGAAAAGCATTCCACAAGTTCATCGACACGAAAATCCAAGGAAACATCCTGAAGATCGTCGGCCATGTCCATGTTAGTCCTGCTTCCAAATAGCAAGATATCTCCAAGAGAAATAGGTAGACCATTCTCATCACTGTGCTCACTGAAGTTCTTCAAGTTTTGAAGGAAACGAGTGCACACTCCAACAACAGCAACATTTGTGGGAGCACAAGTAAGTGTTCTGCATTTTAAACATGCCAAAACCCACAGTAAAGCACTAACTGTCTTGGTCTTTCCGGTACCTGGTGGACCCCATAGAAGCTTCATGAGGTTCGCATGCCTACATCGTACAGCTGAGATGACAGATTCAATAGCATCCACTTGCGACTGATTAAGCTTAATGGACTGTAGTTGCTCTGTGAAAGAAGCCAAACAGCCTCCTTCCTGTTTGACACAGATATCACAAACATCCTCACCCTGCAACACAGCCAACATAGAGGAGCTCAAAAAGTTAGGTACCGTACAAGTTTATAATGGTAATGCAAGTAAAACTAAAACATGAGTATTCATGTCAAATTACCAAATTTGTTGGGGCTAAGAGCGACTTGATTACTGTGAAATTGTTATTCATGTGTGTATCGAAGGTAAGTGCTTTCCATATCCGCATGTTTGTGGTGATATTATTGAGAAATATTGCATGTTTGAGTTTACTCAAGTCTTCTTCCAAACCAATATCCTTTGCAACTTTGACTCTGAAGCCCTTCTTCTGGTATTCATCATCCATAAAAACCTCAGTGACCATTGCCAAGCAATATGTCACACCATGGCGGTCTAAGTCCTCTGCAGCTTCAGGTTTCATGCTAGACAAAACTAATATGTCACCATTCCTCGCAGCATAAGCCTCAGTAGAAAAACCAGCCTCATTGTCCCAAAAGTCCACATCCATAAAGTATGATCCAGATTTTCCTGCTACCTCCATGGAAAGGATTTTCGACGAGGGTGCTTCCCTGATGAGTTCAAGGCACGAGCACAGATCTGACCTTGTTTCTTCAATCAGAGGCACATGATACGATATGAGATAGTGATCAATTGACTTGAAGTTGCAGGGAATAGTCTCAACCTAAACACAAATGAGAAGATGTTATAAATGAAACATGATTATAGCTAGCAAAAGATTCTCAAAGTTTTCTGAACACAAAAATGGCATGCAATTTATACTAACAGAAAAGCTATCTAGTCAATGTCATCTACTGCAAGAACAAGGAAAGACCAATACAGGGCTTAAGCTGCTCCTATCACAAGGAGGTTATTGTACTCAACGATACACATAACTTGTCATTGCAATATAATTTCTACTTTCTGCCACCAAATTGTACAACATCACAGCATGTATCTTTTTTTTTTAAACTGACAGCATGTATCTCTCTCACTAGGATACATGACTTACACACCTAACCTAGCATCAGTCAACATCTATTAACAACTTACGGCACGTATCATCTGAAGTTTTAAATTTGGAATGCTATCTAGTCAATATCATCTACTGCAAGAACAGGCAAGGACCAGTACAGGGCTTAAGCTATCACAAGGGGTTACTTTTTTTTGGCGAAAATCACAAGGAGGTTACTGTACTCAGCCATACACATAACTTGTCATAGCAATTTAATTTCTAATTACTGCCGAGAAAATTGTACAACATCACAGCATATATATCTCTTTTTTTCAACTGACAACCATGTATTCTCTCACTAGGATACATGACCCACACCTAGCATCTCCCTACAGCCATTAATAACTTACGGCATGCATCATGTAAAGTTTTTTGGAACAAGACGGGCTAACTGACGCTACAGCCCACTAAAACACTTCCCAAATGATGGTGCGTCATGGGCATAGCAAACTAGCGTGTCATTCTTTTCAAACAGCAATGGGCACCTCCGTCAGTAATACAAAACCATGCATAGCATCTCTATAAGGCACCAAATCAGTCAGTAAGTCATATAAGGCACCAACAGCAACATGTAATTTCCTGACTGCCATGTATCACCACCAAGTTCTACCTCACTGCAATGCTTGTCAAACCAAAACAAGGCATTCCCTCAGCACAAGCCAATCGAAGATCCCTGGCACGTGCACAGGAACCCCTCTAAATCCTAGCTGACGGAGCAAACCACGCAGACAGAGCACCATCATTCGTAACAACCAACTGCCCAACTTGGATTGCACGCAGGAAAACAGCCAACAGCAGTACACCAAACGCGATGAACCAAAAAAAGTCTCCGGATTTCAGCGCGAAGAGAAACCTAGCGCGCGCGCGCGGCAGCATGCGTACACATCGCTGGCCCGGATCGAGTCCGAACGCGCGCACAGCACGGATTCGAAAGGGGGAAAAGGGTCGGGCGGCGCAAGCTCGCCGCGCCCCGGCCGCACAGATCATCGTCGGGAACTAGCTATAAGCCGAGGGCCCGACCGACCGATCACGCCCGCATCGGAGGAGTCCGGCCGTACGTGAGCGCAGATTCGAAAAAAAGGGGGCTTTTTTGCGCCTGCACAGAACACCGCCCGGAACTAGCTAGCGGCGCGGCGGCGGCGAAGCAGGGGAGCGATGAGCGACACGCACGCACGCACGCACCTTGTTCCTGTAGAGGTCGTCGTCGGTGATCTCGGCGACCGACCAAGCGAGCACAACGTCGTCCAAGTCCATCTCCTCCATGCCGCGCCGCGCGGCACCCTCGCCGTCTCCGGCCCCCCTCATCCCGCGCCCTAGCCGCCGGTCACGCGCGAGCACCGGAGCAAGCAGGCGGCATGCGTGAGGAGGAGGAGGAAGGGGATCTCCGCCGTGTCGTGGAGGAGCGGTGGTGGTGGTGGTGGTGCCGGGTTGTGCGGAGAAAAGCAGAGAGAGTGATCAATGGGAGTGGGCGGTACTGCTGCTGCCGCTGCCGCTGCGCTGAAATCTTTTGCTTCTGCAGAGAGGAGATGCTACAGTAGACTAGAGGCGGAGTGAGGGCTTTTGGGGTTCTAGGGGCGCGTTGGGCGGCGGGCTCTTTACCGCCGCGGTGAAAGGGTGGGCCCGGTTTCGCGGAGCGATGTACTGTAGTAAAAACTTGATGGTAAAAATACGGAGTAGAGTAGGTCCTGTGTTCCGGTCTGGTCTTCGGCAGTCTTTCTTTTTCCGACAGTTTTTGTTTGTTTCTACCGTGCGGAGGCGAGGCCAGGGACCAGCTATAGACCAGGATAAACAATGGCCAGCGACCAGGATCAACAATCGAAATATCTTACCTGCAAACTATTTTCTTGCCGGTAACTATTTTTAAGATGTTTTAACTTTTATCCATACTCGTTGGCATGTACGATGCAACGCACGTTTTCACAATTAAAGAGGGAAATTTACAAGTAGGAAAAGACCGTACCAGATGTATATAGATTACTTATTTTACACGTTTGCATTCCTAGATTTCACAGACCTTCTCGTAGATCGGCGACTCCACTTTGATTATTGTAGCCCGCTTATTGGAGAAATGACCGGAGGGAGGCGGTGGCAGCCTCGGGTGGCGGCTCCATCGGAGGCGACAAAGCCGGATGGCTGCGACGCGATGGCAAAGGGTAGGGCGGCGGATCAAAATTGTAGCCGTGAAAACAATAGTACCGACAAAGTACGAAACAATTTCAAAGATATAAATCTTAATGCATGGAATTTTGCTACAAGGGTGTACATAATTAGGTGGTCCTCTTGTTGATCAATTAAAAAATCATTTAGTTTCCATCTGATAAAATAAATAGATTGGATTTTATATGCCCTTTATGACTAATATTACAGAACTATCTAGCAAAAAAAATTCAGAATTCAGAAAGTTCTTCCTACCGATCATCATTCACCATAACTTGTTCAATGGCTTCTAGTCTAATTTGCACTAAACAATGCAAGCACATGTCCGGATTTGTTCAGCCGTAATGACAGTGAGACGGGGACCAAAATTATACGCAAGGGAGTATTAGAGAAGGATTTTCTAAATCCTAGTTGCATGTCGAATGTAGCTTATGCCTATATATGTGAGACATGGTCAAATTATAGTACCACTCAAATTTCTGGATGACACAAATTATGCAGATGCTTCAAATCATTGGGAAACGTTTCAAAAGTGAGAGACGACTTAAACACAAGAAGATGTCGAACCTGAAGAGCTCACGCGGGGCGGCGAGAGAGCGCCACGGCGGCGACGGCGATGGCATGCAGGGGACAACACAACAGCGACGACGTGCTCGGGCGGTGGCGCCAGGAAAGATGGAGATGGTCGGACGTCACAACGGTGGCATACTTGCACGACGCTCTCGCGGGGAGGCGGCCCAGGAAGATGGAGATGGCTCGGACGTCACCCTAGCGCGATGAGCACAATCTCGTGGAGGGAACGTCACGGTGGTGGCGACAACGTGCATGGGATGACACGACGGTGGCGCCAGGGAAGATGGAGATGGTCGTACGTCACGGAGGTCGGCGGCATGTTCGTCCGACGCTCGCGCAGGGCGACCGCGGACGTTCGAGTTAAAGTACATGCATAATTTTATCTTAAAATAGTTTCTAACTCAAATCAAATTAATTTACTTATATTTGGTTTGCCTGTTTCAGTTTCGAATAAAGTAGCCCTCTGTATTCATAGTGGAGTTGTACCTGGGAAATAAGGCTGGTATGTGTCAATGCAAAATAGAGTGGGCTGAGGCGGCGTTTTGGGTATGCACCTACTATGTAAAAAAAATTAGTTTTTTTTCAAAATGTCGAAAAATTACCGAAAAAATTCGGATATATATATAACATTTTGTGTTAGCACAAAAATTGTCGTGGAGAAAAAATATTTTTTGTGACCTGTGCAAAAAAGACAAAAAAATGTATCATATAAAATCATTTTGTAGTGTTCGGATTTGTCTTTTTTCACAGGTCACAAAAAATGTTTTTTCTTCACGTAACTTTTTTGTGCTAACATAAAATGTCTTGAACTATATCCAAAAAAAATATTTTAAATTTTTTGATATTTTAAAATTTGTTTTTTGGGTAGTGGGTGCATCTGCACCTACTACCCGTTAAGGATTTCCGGGGCTTGGGTGTATTATGAATCAAAGCTTTATAAGTTATGGAAGTTTATGAATTAGTATACGACCAAAGACTGTAATATGAACTTACATAGGGTGTGATACGGTGATACCTGAAACCAAAGCACAACCATCTAGATAACTGAAAGACTGCAACCAATTCAACGCTTTCTCACGTGCTGGCTCAAAAGTATCGCTAGGCTAGTGGTAGTGACACACCCTTCTCAATCCATCCAAATCTGCACTTCTTCGCGTTGACATAGGGGAAATAATTGTCAAAATCCACCAAAGAACCTAGGCCATAATTTTCTACTAGTGGAATTCGGCGCGTCGGCACGCCGCGCCCTTGGTGAGAAATTTTGCTGTCATTTTGGTTTGTTGATCAATGTGTATATTTATTAGAAGCAACAGTAATATTTCGTTTAGTTAGTTTTAGAGGATTGGATATATGTACGCTATTTATGGGGAATAATAAAGAAATTGGGAGACGATGTTCGCAGAAGGAAATGTAAGCTTAATTTAGAAGGTTTGCGAATTCAAAAGTCAGTTGTCATCGGGGAAAAATGTAAGCGAGTTTGAAATAGACCCCTCGGGATTCGAAATGTTGAAATTCGTCGGAATTTGTTGTGTGGAGTATCCCCAAATACATAGCGAATTGAAATGTTAAAATTTTATTTTCGCATTAATAATTAATTTAAGTTCATAGTCAGAGGAAATAATTTGTATTAGCATTTATTAAATTCAGTCCATAATTAGAGGAAATGAGTTTGTATTTGCTCTAAATATCCATCTAAGCAAGCATTTTTTTTAAATTTAAGTACACAATTAGAGAGAGTTCAGCCATATTACCTTCAATATGTTAACTAAATCGAAATGATAAAATATGTTTTTATTTTGCCATAAATATTTTATTTAACTTTATAATCAGAGGAAATACATTGTGATTATATCAAAATGTTCACTAATTTTAGCATTTATTAAATTTAGTTGCATATTTGGAGAGATTTCAGTTATATTACCTCTAAATATGAACCATTTTGAAATGATATAATATGTTTGTATTTTGCCTTAAATAGGTAATTTAACTCTATAAACAGAGAAAATACATTATATGGGCATTTATTAAATTCAATACATAATGAGAGGAAATGAATTTGGATTTTCTCCAAATATTCACCGATTTAAAATCTTTAAAAATGTTTGCATTATGACGTAAATAGTTAGAATCATTTTTCTGATCATTTTGATATATTTTTCATATTTTTCTGATAGATAGATCTATTTGCTCTAAATATCCATCTAAGCAAGCATTTTTAAAATTTAAGTACACAATTAGAGAGAGTTCAGCCATATTACATTCAATATGTTAACTAAATTAAAATGATAAAATATGTTTATATTTTGCCATAAATATTTTATTTAACTTTATAATCAGAGGAAATACATTGTGATTATATCAAAATGTTCACTAATTTTAGCATTTATTAAATTTAGTTGCATATTTGGAGAGATTTCAGTTATATTACCTCTAAATATGGACCATTTTGAAATGGTATAATATGTTTGTACTTTGCCTTAAATAGTTAATTTAATTCTATAAACGGAGGAAATACATTAGATGGGCATTTATTAATTTCAATCCATAATGAGAGGAAATGAATTTGGATTTTCTCCAAATATTCGCCGATTTAAAATATTCAAAATGTTTACATTATGACGTAAATAGTTAGAATCATTTTTCTGATTATATATGCAATTATCTTTTTTTTTTGCGAGCAAGCACAAGTGTATTACTCCAGCAACCTTACAGAACCATCCTCGAAAGAAACGAAAATTACAACCAGGTCCTTAAGGATAAGGAAGACCACGGAGACGAAGAAGACGTGCCGCCGGCGCGCCGCCGCCGCTCCTCCTCTGCAACCTTGGATCGGACGGAGTCCCATGGCGGTCGGGAAGTCGACGAACCTCGAACCGAAGGGCCTCCACCTTGCGACGCCGCCGTCGTCTTCGATCTGGAGCTCCACACCTGCAACTTGCAAACTATCAACAACCGGAGCCGCCGCCTGCGTACTCCGGCACGGGAAGAAGGCGCACGGCATCTCCGCCGAGATGCGAGCACCGGAAGGAGGCAGAGAAGCGGCCGGGCTCCGTAGAACCCCACCACCGGAGAAGACCTCCGCCGCCCCAAACCACACCGACAGCACCATCCTCTCCACGGCGCAGCCAGCGAAGATCCCACTCGAACCTAGCTATATACAGGCGAGAACCAGAGTTTTCCCACCCTCCCGCCGCCGGAGCGGCCGACGGAGGGGGGGAAACCGGAGGAACGTCGCCGGCGAACTGGATCGGACGGGGGTGAAAAAAGTCGCCTCTCCCTACTGTAGCGGGGGAGAGAGCAGAGCCAAGGTTCTCTCTGGTCCCTCATATATGCAATTATCTGACCGTATAATTTTTTCATATTGCCGTGTGGTTAAACATTGACCTTATGTTCCACGTTAACACCGTCTATGCATTTTAAGTGTCCTTTGGGTAATATACTAATATATTATGATATTAGGAGGGGATGGGAAGGAAATATTTTCTCATATTTTTTGTGCATTAGAAATCAGCCCGATCATATCCAAATCCTCGGTCCAGCACCGAGACACAAGTGAATGTCTTCGCTTCAGTCTAACAGATACATTGCTATTGAGTAGAATATGCCAGACGCCGGCTAGGGAAAGAAGATGCTACGTTTTTTTCTCGAGAAAACGCAAAAGGTTTGCGTCTCGTTTTATTGAAAAGGTAGAAGAGTTTTTACAAGCCTAGAGAGGCCATTTACAAGCCTAGAGAGGCCGTTTACAAGCGTTTACAAGATGCTACGTTTTAGCTTAATTCCTAGACGAGAAACTGTTACAGTAGCGCTCATGCAAAATAGCCTAGAAAGAAACAATGCTAGGTAACATGTTCTGCAATTGACCTCCCAAGAGCTCGAAGGAGTATGCTACATCTGCTGAAGTACAAAAAAGGGCATCTCATGAGCATCGAATCTCTGGTAAACTGTAGTTCTTCGCCCATTCATTACATCGGTCTTTTAACAAGCAGCTTATGAAAACCATGACTAGCGAGGAATTCTTCGTCTTACTACTCCGTATCATATTTTGTGCAACAAAAAAATCGAATTAAGAACGTGATTGGAGGTTTCGCTATCACTCGGCAGAAATGAATGCAAAACTTGTCTATGCGCCAAGTTTTTTGTGCCTACGATGGATGTGACCAAACTGTTGCAATAATATGAGCAACGAGCTAGGCGACCGAAGTAGAGTACGGACAGAGGGCTTTAAATGTTAACAGAATAGTCTAGTTATTGTTATTATTGTTAATATCTCTAACAGATCACCGGCCTAATCTTGCTATTCTTGTTGTGCAAGACATGTGCTGTTTGTAAGCTATTTATAGCAACGTATTCATCTCAATGAAATTAGTTGCCCCAAACCTTTTCTCCTCCTACCGTATGCGCCTAGGTTTCTACATGGTATCAGCTTTTTAGATCCAATCCCAGCTTCCGCCGCCACCACCATCGATCATCCTCCCCCTACCGCCATGAGCTCATACGGCGGATCCTCCTCGTCGGACTCCGATGATGGCTCCGACGTGGAACACTTCGGCATCCCGGTGGTAACTCAAGTCCTCCCCACCCCTCAGCTTCAATCTCTCCGTATCCGTGACCACGTCCTCGCCACGCTGGATTACGAGAAGGAGAACTACGGCCTCTGGAGCCGACAATTCCTCACCGCCCTCTCCAAGTTCGGGCTACGGGATCATGTCGACGGCTCCCCCGCCCAGGGCACCTCTGACTGGGTGCTCAACGATTTCGCCATCGTGTCCTGGTTCGACGCCACGGTCACCCCGTCCACCCTGGCGATCGTGGAGGCGCGCAACGCCACCGCCGCCTCCCTCTGGCGCGCTGTCCGCAACGTCTTCCGTGACAACCGCGACACCCGCGCCACCTTCCTCCGCGACGAGTTCCACAGCTTCAATCAAGGAAGCCTCTCCGTCGTCGACTACACCTCCAAGATGAAGCTCATGGCCGACACGCTCGGCGATCTCGGCTCCCGCGTCAAAAGCCGCGAACTCGTCCACAACGTCCTCCGTGGCCTCGCCGAGCCACTCCAGCACGCCGTCCCCCACATGACGCGCGGTCGCCTGCCCAGCTTCATCAAGCTTCGCTCCTTCTTGCTCTTGGAGGAGCAGCGCCTCGGTCGCCAGGCTCGCGTCGTCGCCCACAACGCGCTCCTCGCCCAGGCCTACCACGCGTTCCAGGCCGCCGGCGCCCCCATGCCGGCCTACACCAACCCTGCGCCACCACCCTACTTCAACCCTGCGCCTGTGGGTCTCTACGGTGCCGGTGCCGGCCATGCCGGCCCCTCCACTGCTCGGGTCAAGGCAAGAAGAAGAAGAAGAAGGCCCCTGCTCCTGGTGCCCCGGGCTCGTTCGCGCCTCCCCCGCGTTCCCCTACCCCGGCGCTCGCCCACCCGTCCCGCGCCCGCCCAACCCGGCCACGGTCGCTGGCACGTTCCAGGCCTCCTTCGCCCCGAGCATCCTCGGTCCACGCCCGTCTGCACCGCCCGCGCCTCACGGTCTCGCTGCCCATGCCCCGCCAGCTGCACCACCCGCTCCTCCAGCTCAGTGGGATCAGTCGGCCCTCATCGCCGCGCTAAACCAGATGGCTCTCCAAGCGCAACCCGGCCACGGCGACGAGTGGGTCCTCGACAGCGGTGCCTCGTCTCACATGGGCTCAGGTTCTGGTATAAATCTCTCTCCTCGCCCTCCGAATTTTCCCTCTACTATCATTGTCGGTGATGGTTCCTCTCTACCCATCACCGGCACTGGTTCCGTTCACTTTCGCACATCCACTCGCCCTCTTTCTCTTCTTAACATTCTCATTTCTCCCAAACTCATCAAAAATCTAGTGTCTGTCCGTGCCTTTACACGTGATAATTTTGTTTCAATTGAATTTGACCCTTTTGGTTTTTCTATCAAGGATTTGGAAACGGGACGGGAAGTCTACCGATGTAACTCCACCGGCGACCTCTACCCCTTCGTGCATCCCTCACAATGCCTCCTCGCCACTGTCCCTGCAGCTTTGTGGCATCAGCGTCTCGGACACCCCGGCATTGAAGCATTAGCGAACGCCTCCAAATATTTCAAATTCCGTTGTAATAAAAGTCTGCCCACGCACTGTAATGCATGTCGTTTGGGTAAACACACTAGGCTCCCCTTTTCTCCCTCCACCACCAAAACATCTGCTGCTTTTGAACTTTGTCATTGCGATCTATGGACAAGTCCTGTATTAAGCTTATCAGGTTTTCAGTACTACCTTGTTATCTTGGATGATTTTACTCATTTTGCTTGGACATTTCCTATTCGCCAAAAGTCTGAAGTTCACCAGCTTCTTGTTGCGTTTTATGCTTACGTTCGTACACAATTTTCATGCTCCATCAAAGCCTTTCAAACTGATAATGGACGAGAATTTGACAACACTGCAAACCGCGCTCTTTTCACCACCCATGGCACTCTCCTCCGTCTCACCTGCCCATACACCTCCCAACAAAACGGCAAGGCCGAACGTATTCTCCGCACACTCAATGACGGTGTTCGCACCCTCCTTATACATGCGTCCATGCCGTCCCCATGGTGGGCTGAGGCTCTTGCCACTTCCACCTACCTCCTCAATCGCCGCCCATGCAAAGCTCAAGCCATTACCACCCCATATGAGCTTCTTCACGGTCGCACCCCCGACTTCCGATCCCTTCGAGTTTTCGGTTGCTTATGCTATCCTAACATGACCGCCACAGCACCCCATAAACTCGCACCGCGTTCTCTTCCTTGCGTCTTTCTCGGTTACCCGGATGGACGTAAAGGTTATCGGTGTTATGATCCCGTCTCTCGGCGCATTATTTTTTCACGACATGTTACTTTTGTGGAAAAAGTGTTTCCTTTCAGCTCTCTGGACTTCATCGTCACGCCGGCATCTTCTTCAAGCCCCAACGCGGCAGCCCCGGCCGATCTTCCTCTGGCTCACGTCGATCACGCGCCGCCCCCTGCATGGCCATGCAGCACCGCGCCGCACGGATCGTCCGCAGGCCGTAGCCCTGCCCGTCATGGGCCGCGCAGCCCACCCGGCTCCTCGGCTCCGTCTTCACCAACAGGCCGCGGCCCATCTTCTTCGACAGCTGACGCCGCGCCCTCGACCTCCCTCGACGCATCGTCGCCTCCTCCAGCGCCGCCTGCCGGTCATCCCATGATCACACGCGCTCGGCACGGAATCTTCAAGCCGAAGCCCTGCTTCGGCCACGTTGCCACCACGCCGATCTCGCCCATCCCTTCCTCAGTCCGGGAGGCTCTTCACGACTCCCACTGGCGAGCTGCGATGCAAGAGGAATTCGACGCCCTCTCGTCGAACGCCACTTGGACGTTGGTTCCTCGGCCCCCCACACCAACATCGTCACCGGCAAATGGGTATTCCGGCACAAGACACGCGAGGACGGCTCCCTTGAGCGCTACAAGGCTCGCTGGGTTGTTCGTGGCTTTGCCCAACGCCCCGGCCTCGACTACGGCGAAACCTTCTCGCCGGTCGTCAAACCGGCAACCATCCGCACGGTGCTCACTCTCGCGTGCTCACGGAACTGGCCAGTTCACCAGTTGGATGTGAAAAACGCCTTCCTCAACGGCATCCTCGACGAGCAGGTCTATTGCTATCAACCGGCCGGCTTCGTCGACACCCATCGCAAGGATCATGTCTGCAAGCTCGTCAAGTCTCTCTACGGCTTGAAGCAAGCTCCACGGGCCTGGTTCAAGCGCTTCGCCACCTTCGCCGTCACCATTGGCTTCACCGCCTCTCGCTCTGATGCCTCGTTGTTCATACTACGGCGGGGCGACGTGGCGTATCTTCTGTTGTACGTGGACGACATCGTCTTGACGGCCTCCTCCTCGACGCTCCTTCGCACGCTCATCGACAAGCTCATGCTCGAGTTCGCCATGAAGGATCTGGGACCCTTGCACTACTTCCTCGGGATTCGTGTCCGCCGTACTACTCGTGGCTTCTTCCTCAGCCAGGAACAGTATGCCGAGGAAATTCTTCAGCGCGCCGGCATGGTCCAGTGCACACCTGCGACCACACCCGTCGACACCCACCCCAAGGTCGCCGCTGATGATGGTGCTCCGGTTGCTGATCCCTCGGAGTATCGCAGCCTCGCCGGTGCCCTCCAGTACTTGACCATGACGCGGCCCGATCTTGCGTACGCTGTACAGCAAGTCTGCCTCCACATGCACGATCCGCGTGCCGGTCACCTCGCCATCATCAAACGTATCCTTCGATACGTCCGCGGAACCACGAGCTCCGGTCTTCTGCTTCCTGGCTCCTCTCCGCTCGACATCGTCGCCTACTCAGATGCGGACTGGGCCGGCTGCCCGGATACCCGGCGATCCACCTCCGGCTACTGCGTCTACCTCGGCGGTGCCCTCGTGAGTTGGTCCTCCAAACGCCAACCCACCGTCTCTCGCTCGAGTGCAGAGGCCGAGTACCGTGCAGTTGCCAATGCTGTTGCCGATTGCGTCTGGCTGCGACAACTCCTCGGCGAGCTCGGTTCCCCCCTCTCCAAGGCCACGGTGGTCTTCTGCGATAATATCTCAGCCGTGTACATGTCTACCAATCCAGTTCATCATCGACGAACAAAGCACATTGAGTTGGACATTCACTTTGTGCGTGAGAAGGTGGCTCTCGGCGAACTTCGGGTCGTTCATGTGCCTACTACTCACCAGCTGGCTGATGTTATGACCAAAGGACTGCCTACGGCGTCATTTCAGACATTTCGGTCCAGTCTCTGCGTTTTGCCAAGCGCCAACGTATCGACTGCGGCGGGGTGTTAACTGAATAGTCTAGTTATTGTTATTATTGTTAATATCTCTAACAGATCACCGGCCTAATCTTGCTATTCTTGTTGTGCAAGACATGTGCTGTTTGTAAGCTATTTATAGCAACATATTCATCTCAATGAAATTAGTTGCCCCAAACCTTTTCTCCTCCTACCGTATGCGCCTAGGTTTCTACATTAAAGCCTGATGGAGCCTGGGATCGAGAGGGCTTCTGGAGCGATCCGACGATTTTGTAGCAGAGAGGAAAAGAAATTCGCAGGCGAAAGGTTGTGGGCTTTGCAAAAAAAAAAAAAAAAAAAAAAAGTTATGCCCTCGCTTCTCCTTTCCCGCCCTACATCCCCTCTCCATTTCCCGCTTCAAAACTAGCGCCTAGGGGTGTAAACGGATCGGATCGGATCGGATTTTGCCTCTACCATATCCTTTACCATATTTTTTTCTCGGATTCGTATCGGATCGGATAATGAGCGGTTGCGGATTCGGGTGGATAGATATAATCACGGATTCGGAACGGAAAAAGGAGCGGATTCGGGGCGGAAAGAAAATTAGTCGGATCGGTATGCGCAATGTATATCATCAAGCCACATAACCAAAAATAATAGCTCAACAACATAATAATCTAACAAAGTTATACTCCATAGTATGTACAATGACCATGTAAGGGAGTCGTTGTTCAACAAATGAGCTCCACAACTCACTAAATACAAATTGTGCTCTATTAGTTTAGACATTTCTGTAGAAAATCGGATTATTCAGATTATAACCATCGGATAATCCTAACTAATATTCGGATAATTCATATTCGGATGCTATTTTTCATACCATATCCTATACCGTATCCGGGTGTTCAGTTCGGAATCGGATATCCTTATCCGGCAAAATTTTCGGACCCGGATATGGATTCTTTAAAACGGATTCGGCGACGGATTCGGTACGGAAATTATCCTATCCGTTTACACCCCTACTAGCGCCTCCACCTTTCCCTTCTTCTTTTCTCACTCCTTTTTCTTTTTCTTAGATACAGCCGTAAACGGCGACAGAGTACATGGTGTTGAAACCAGCCTACAACAAAGCACTGCACACACACAAAGAAAGACAAAGCTACCGACGAGATTACAGGTGAACCACCAAAGACGAGCAACGCCGAACAGGGAGAACAAGCAGGGCGGGCAGAAATGTCGGGCCGAGCACACCAACACACACGGCACACCGCCGAGACCAAATCCACCATCCACATAGCACCACCAACAGGATTATCACCGCCACTATCCGCAAGCGTGCAGACAGGCTCAATCAGCAAGGCCCTGCGCAAGAAACACCGAGTTGCAGAACAAGGTACAAGCTTTGCCCGAGGGAGCTCGACGAAGAATCGCCAACGCTCCTCCGAAAAGCAACCCGCCGTGAACTCCAAGGCGACGTCTTCAAGAAGCACACGACGCCAAGAGCACCGCCACCGCCCGATCCGTGGATCTTGAATTTTTGTCCGGAGCGTAAAAGGGCGGAGAGAAGCCGCTACGACGCCTTCAACAAGGGAACGACATTCGTGGACACCGCCGCCGCATCCCGAGAAGACCTCGGGCAAGGGTTTCCCCAGACAAGCGACATCCCAGCCACCGTCACCGCACGCCGCACGCTAGCCACCGCGCCACCCCTGTGGCCGAGGTCACCGACCAGCACCTGAGTCCCTGGCTCGCCCGCCAACCAAGGACTCCCACCGTCCAGGGCCGCCGCCCCGGCGTCCAAGCTCCGCGCACCACAAAGACGAAGATGACAAGAAGGGGGATTCCACCACCAGATCAACCACCGACAGCCCCCGTGGCTACCGGCGGCACCAGAACTGGCGAAGTACCGTAGAGCTCGAGAAATAGGGTCGGGGCCCCTGCCCCTTCCTAAATCGGAACAGCCAAGCATGGCCGCAACACCCTACTCACCGACGGAACCCTCCAAGGAGACGTTCGGACCGCCGCACCGGCCGCCAGAGCCCGGGACCAAGCAGCACCAGAAGGGAGAGGTGCCATGGCGGCCCGCGCAACCCAGATCGGGCCCGAACAACCGTTGCAACCTCCGCTCCGCCAGCAGACTCCGCGCGCCGCCGTAGCCACCGCTGTGCTGCCAAGCGCGCGCCGCCAACTCCTCCTCTGCTCCACCCCGTTGCGCACATCGACGCGACCGTCACTGCCGACGCCGCCCGCTAGAAGCTCCGCCTCCGCGCGAAGGAAGGGCCTCAGGGCGCGCCCACCTCGCCCTCCGCCTTTGGCAGTCGAGCGCGGCCGCCACCGCCGGCGCAGCGGCGGCGCCAGGAAGGAGCCGCCGCGGGGGATTTTTTCTAGGGTTTCTGGACCCTCCAGAGCCGCCCGCGCGAGCAGCGCGTGAGGGGAGTCCTACACCGTGTCACTAGTAGATAACGTTAAGAGTATGAAGATATCCCCTCCTATTTCTTTCTCTCAAGGTACTTCTTCATTTTAATACCACAGACTAAGGACGCGTTTGGTAGCCTGCAGGAGGCCGAACCAGCCCCGCCAGCTGCAACAGAACGGCGGTTGGTTGCCTATGTGGCCTGCTGGGCCAGGCCAGCACGCTCATGAAAGCAGCGTCGGGCCAGGCCGGCTGGACACGCTGCCCGTGGAGCCAGGCCGGCCAACTGAAAACACCTCCTTCCTACTAATCATTGCTATAGTGGTTGAATCAAAATAAGGTTTACAAGAAAATGATGCGCAATGATGACATGGTTCCATTTTGACAATCGATTTTGACTTTCCTTAACTGTTAACGTCTTATTCCGTGTTCATGTTTGACACTTTTTTAGACGAATTTCATCAAATTAACCGTGCACAATTGACCGTTTGAAATTTTCTTTTAGGTGTAGCTTCGCATCACCATTTCACACAACTCTCGTGTTGTAAATTTTTCGTTTCGGTGGTCGTAGGTGAATATATCTTGTACTGTATGTGTGCGTATTTAGACTCTGCTTGTTGTATATTGTACATGTCTTTTTCAACCCCCGCTCAACCACCGCTCCTCGTAGTGAAATCCATCGCTGTAGCAGCACCTAGTAGGCTCGCCGACCTCTTCGCCGACAAGCTACGCCGCCGCCACTACAAATTTAGCCGACCAGCTCCGCCGCTACAGCGCGTGCCGTTGTTGTGCTCGCCGACCTGCGCTGCCGCCGCCCGCCGCCGCCGGCGACCTTCGTCGCCCCCGCGCGCAGAGATGGTGCTCGCCATAGATATGTAACAAGTGTGATGGTGAAGGTAACTTCACCTATATGGAATTAGGTGAGAGTAATCATCACTAAATACAAGCATGTTATTTGGGTGAGCTGCATATGGCAGGCCTAGCCTAGAGCCACGCAGTGGCCAGCGACCAGGATGAACAATCCAATTCTCCTTTCCTTATAGGAAAAAAAAAAATCTTCTTGCCGGTAACTATATGTGTTTCCTGTGATACTGAATTTTGTATGAAGGATTTGGCATGTTCGATTCCTAGCCAAACTTTGAGGGTCTCTTTCCTGTCATTCTTTCTGCCGTATAATGTGCAGCGCGTGAGCTAATTTTGGGGAAATGAACACTTCGGTGGTTGTTTAACTTCCAAGCTTATACCCCTCAGAAAGAGGCGTGCCTCTAGTTCTACACAAGGGTTTGCTACTATCGTTAGAAACAAAATTCTGGTACTACATTTTTCCACCATGCATCACTTCATTATACTCAACAAGGCTATGGGCGAGATCGTCATATTGTTTACTGGGTTGATTTATTTTGACTACAAATTCTTGTTTTAACCAACAATTAAGATAATAAGATGTTGATTGTGTTATACAAAAGTAATAACATTAATTTCGTCTGGGGAACACTCTTATGCTCTATTTTTCATTTATTAATGAAAATATTATAAACGGATTTTTTTTTTTGAGGACAAGGTGGTCGATCCACCGCCCGAATAGATAGAAAGAGTTGACCCAGTTTATAAGGGAAACCGGGTCCAAAAACCATACAAACTGTACAAAAGAATGACACAAACGAAGCGACCCGTCGTCCACACGACCCAAGTCGACAAACGCCACAACACACACCACCCGCTCCGGGGCGCCGCCCCGGCGTAACAACCAGATCGACCTTCGCATTGCCCGAAAGCGATCCTGTCATGGTCGACGAACCCTCTGCCCACGCAGTTTTCATCCAGGTTGCCACCAAAACCACCATGTACCGGGGCCGCCGCCCCGGAGAAGCAACCAGATCGACCTTCGCATTGCCCGAAGATGATCCAGTCAGGTCGACGAACCCTCTGCCCGCGCAGTCTCCATCCAGGTCGCCACCCAGACCCCCGCTAGACAATGGCTCTGCCTCATAGAACCGTCGTAGCGTGGGAGACCGAGGCCGCCGCCTCGACGTCCACCACCATCCGGGGCCGCCGCCCCGACGTCCACCACCACGACCACACGCACCATTTTGCACATCCGCCGCGAAACCATCGCACCACGCAGGCCAAGAGCTCCAAAGCGGCGCCTCCAACAAGGTAGTGACGAGATCGTCACCGCCGCCCGCTCCCGAGGAGCTAGATTTTCACCCGGCTCTTGGAACCACACGCGTTAGTCGAGGTCGAAAAGCTCCACAACAACGCCAACAGGAAGGAGAACGACGCCCGAGGGCGCCGCCGTCGTCGCACCGACCGAAGTCCGTGCGATCTTTCGCCCGGAGTTCAACCCGACCGCAAAGCTTCGGGAGCCGCAGGACGGCGTCCTGATCGTGTCGTCAACCGCCGAGCTCCACCGCATGCCGCTGCCGCCGCGGCACCTCCCTCCACGGCAGTTGGCATGCCCGCATCGATCCGGGGCCACCGCCCCGGCCTTCACGTCGCCCGGGTGCCGGAGCACGGCAGCCCAGCCACCTACCGCGCCGGAACCTCCACCCTGCACCATGCCCTCCTGCCGCACCGCCCACTCCCAGCCCTCCTCCACGCACGGCTGCACCCGCGCCACAGCAACAGCCCGGAGCCTGGGAACTCCCCAAAACGGCGGGGCACACGACCACCATCCGCGCCACGGCCCAGGCAGGCCCGCGGGGCCCAGACGCGCGCCCCGCAGCGCCCACCGCCGCTCCGCATCCTGCCGACGCGCGCAACCGGCAGCGCGGCCGCGCCCCGAGCCCGTCCCGTTGTGTTCTTTTCATTACAAGTTTTTAACGATCACGGAATATACAAAGGCTCATAATAGTCATCATTTATATAACATTTCATTTAGTGGTAGCTTAGTACAACAAAATCGGGTTGACACACCTAGATATCCCTTGTAGAAAGGAAGACACTGGGCATATTTAGTTCGGCAAGTGCGACCGAAAAATTTGGACGCTACACAGTGTGGCAAAAGTTGGTAAAAAATCACTCTATGACAAATGAGTCATAAGAATAATAAAGTGTACTAACTTTAAGGTTTGTCAAGAACAAAACACATATCAGGGACTCTTTGGATTGAAGGAATTTCATAGCAATTTTGGATGATTCCAATACATAGGATTTTTCCTATGGAATGCCTTTGGATCATACGATTGAGCCCACCAAATTATTAAGGAATCCATTTCTATGCCCCTATTCCATAGGAATCTCAACATGAGCTCAAACCTCATTTTATTTTTTCTTTGTAAAGTCCAATGTACTCACACTCTATCTCTACCTACTCTCTCCGCATTCTTGTGAAATTTATGTGTTTGTTTCCTGTGCACCATCCAAAAACATCGTGTACAAAATTACTTTCGAAATCCTGTAGGAATTGAATTGTATGACATCTCAATCCTTTTATTTTCCTATCTGTACGTTTTAAAAATCTATAATGCAAAGATACACTCAAAATTTTGGCTAGGAATCAAACATGCCAAATCGTTTCATACAAAATCCAGTATCACAGGAAACACATATAGTTTACCAGCAAGAAGATTGTTTTTTTCCTATAAGAAAAGGATATTCGATTGTTGATCATAGTCTATGGTCTATGGCTGGTCGCTGGCCTCGCATCCGCACGGTAGAAACAAACAAACAAAAACTGTCGGAAAAAGGAAGTCTGTGGAAGACCAGACCTGAACACAGGACCTATTCTACTCCCGTATTTTTACTCGCCATCAAGTTTTTACTACACGCTCCGTGAAACCGGGGCCACGCTTTCACCGCGGCGGTCTCTGTGAGAAAGGGCTCGGCACCCAACGCGCCCCTAGAACCCCAACACTGTGTTTGGATGTAGGAAAATTTCCTAGAAATTGAATTGGGCTGGCAATTCCCCAATTCAATTTCCCAAATGGAAAGGAAATGGTCTTCAATTCTAATTCCGCTGTTTGGTTGTGAATGTAATTTATGCCTGGAATCAGAGGGTAGCAAACAATTCCAATTCCTGTTTGGATGTATGAATCTTGGAATTGAATGTTTTGTTGAATTTGGACAATATAAAACTTTGTAAAAGTATGAAAACAATTGTATGTGTGTATTTGAATGTTGATATATTATTTTGCACACATAATGAGATAAAAAATTCGAAATCAAGTCACAAATAATAACACAAGGAAATTAAGTAGTTTTGAAGTACCAACAACAAAAGGATAATAATTTAGTCTCTACAAATAGCACAAGTGGGTAGTTCATGTTGATATATTATCCTTTTCCTTTTTCTTCTTTTGTTCTCTTCGGTAATATAAGCAACCAACTCTTGTTGAGACATGATGAAAAGGCTACAATGAACATGATGAAAAGAGCATTGTTTAAATAAATGTATAGCACAAATTCATGGTCTCACATTCATATGACAGTACCCAATTTGCACACTATACTAGCAACAACACATGGGCAAACATTCACATTCATATAGCACAAATTCATGGTTGACTCAGCTACTAGTACAAGCTAGGGGCAAAGATGTGTTATACCTTCAATCAGCTGCTAGGACAAGCAATTCGAATCAACAATCTGCAGTTTTCAAATGAACAAAAAATTATCAAAATGTGAGAACGGAGCTGTCCGTCGGAGTGAGAGAGTACAGAGGGAGAGAGGAGGGCGCGGCCCCATCCCGCCGCCGTGCCCATCCCGTCGCCATCCTATCCCGCCGCCGGCCCCATCCTGCCGCCGGCCCGATCTAGGTTTGCGAGGGTGGCGCGGCTCAGAGATGGAAGGACGGCGCGGCCCCGGCCGGGAACGGACCAGTCAGAGGTGGGAGAGAGTGCGGCGGCGCGAAGGAGAGGAAGGGGATCGGGGGGGTACCTGGCCACGGCGCCGGAGCCGCCGTTTCTCCTGCGTTCGCCTGGGTCGACCTTGCTCGCGAGAGGGAGAGAGTGTTTCGCGAGGACGAAACGACGCGGTGCTCGCTCCGTTTCCGCGTGATTCCTAGCCTCCAGCCTCGGAAAGATTTGGCCCGAGCGGTCACTTGCGTGGGGTGCGCTGGGAATTGCTCCGAGTTTCCAAGGCCCAATTCTCTCACTCGGTCACTCCACCTCAGTCTACTACTGTAGCATCTTCTCCCTGCAGAAGCAAAAGATAATTGGTTGGCTAAGAGAATAAATGAGGTGGATAGCTTGCATGTTGAGATAGCCAAATAATTAATGCATGTTAATGGGGTTTTGCTTTATAAGAAGTATAGATTGCTCATTTGTAAGAATTCCAGAAATTTGTTCCCAACGGGATTCGAACCCTGGCTGTTGGTTTTAGCCACTGCTACGCTTGCCACTAGGCCTCTGCCCCGTTCTCGAAGAACGCTAAGTAACATGTTTTCCAATTGACCTCCCAAGAATAGTCATTGTACGGCGAAATGGATTGAAGCAGTATGCCACATTTGCCGGAGTACAAAAAATAGGCATCTCAGAGCATCTCCAACATTTTACCCAAAAAAAAGTCACGTTTACCCCCCAAAACTTTTTTTAGAGATCAAATGCTGATTTTATTCAAGTGCCATCACAATCGTTTGCCAAACAGCTTACAATATACCCCAGTGGAGATCCAAACCAGGGCTACATCTTTTATTATCGGAGCCATCCTCTAATTTATGCGCAACCACATTCAACAAGCGTCGCACCTGCATGATCACATGATCTTCGAGCTCCTAGAGCAGCTCCTTTACCTCGTCGACTAGAGGCCCATAAATGGACCAATCCAGCTCCACATTCTTCAGTTTTGCAACCACTCCCATGCAGTCAGACTCCGTCACTAATTTGGATACCCCAGTTTCCTTCGCGAGTACCACTGCCCACCTAGCTCGGCCCTCTCCGCATCGCTCACAGCAGGGAAAACATGGCACGCTCCGGCGACGAAGCCACCATGATGATCCCGGATGAAGGCACCACCGCCGCCATGAGCTCCATCTTGAGGAAAGACACCATCGGTGCTACATTTAAACCAGGTTCGGGAAGTTGCCAGCGCTCCAACTGGGCCTGAGGACTGCTTTAGGGAACTTTAAAGCGAGGTGGAGGGAGAACGGATCGCGTGGGCTAGCCCAAAAAAAAAGCTCGCAGGCCGAAAAGGCCGTGGGCTTTGCACGTCGCGACAAAGTTCTGCTCTTCCATTTCACTCGCTTTTTTTCTTTCCCGCCCTACACACCTCCCTTCCCGCTTCAAAACGAAACGCCTCCACCTTTCCCTTCTCCTTTTTCTCGCTCCTGTTTATTTCTCAGGGTAATTATGCATTTTATTACCACTGGCGAAATGAAACTCGGTTTGGGGTTGCTGAGTTGTTGATCATCTATGGCTGGTCGCTGGCCCTCCGAACGGGAGAAAGAAACAAAAACTGTCCAGAAGACCAGAGGAAAAAGAAGGGAAAGACTGGCGAAGACCAGACCGAGAGAAAACACGTCCTCGTCCTCGTGCCCCATTTTTTACCATGAATTTTTACCGTACGCTACGAACCCATCGCTTCCGCGAAACCTGGGCCACTCTTTCACCGCGGCGGTCTCTGTGAGAAAGTCTACTGTAGCATCTCCTCCCTGCAGAAGCAAAAGATTTCAGCGCAGCGGCAGCAGTAATCCCACTCCCATTGATCGCGCTCTCTACTTTTCTCCGCACAACCCGGCCGCAGTAGCAGCAGCACCACCACTCTTCCAGACCTCCACGAGACGGCGGAGACCCCCTTCCTCCTCCTCCTCCTCCTCCTCGCGCATGCCGCCTGCTCGTTCCGGCGCTCGCGCGTGACCGGCGGGCTGGACTAGGGGGAGCCCCCGGCTCCGTGCGGCGCGGCCGGCATGGGGGAGATGGACTTGGACGACATGGTGCTCTCCTGGTCGGTCCCGGAGATCACCAACGACGACCTCTACAGGGACAAGGTGCGTGCGTGCGTGCGTGATCGCTCATCGCTCCCCTGCTTCGCCGCCGCGCTGCTAGCTAGTTCCGGGCGGTGTTTTGTGCAGGCGCGAAAAAGACCCCTTTTTTCGAATCTGCCTGCGCTCACGTACGGCCGGGCTCCGATGCGTGAAGCGTGATCGGTCGGGCCCTCGGTTAGACCGCGTATACTAGTTCCCGACGATGATTTGTGCGGTGCGGGGGCGAGGCGAGGTTGCGCCGCCCGCCCTTTTTTCCCCTTTCGAATCCGTGCCTGTGCCACTGCGCGTTCGGAATCCGGGCCCGGCGATGTGTATGTATGTATGTGCGCAGCGCGCTAGCCGCTAGGTTTCTCCTCGCGCTGAAATCCGGCGACTTTTTTTGGTTCATCGCGTTTGGTGTGCTGCTGTTGGCTGTTTTCTTGTGTGTGAGCCAAGTTGGGCAGTTGGATCTTGGAAGCTACGAATGATGGTGCTCTGTCTGCGTGGTTTGCTCCGTGAGCTACGGTTTAGAGGGGGTTTGTGTGCACGTGCCAGGGATGGTCGATTGGCTTGTGCTGACTGCCTTGTTTTTGTTTGATAAGCATTGCAGAGTGCAGTGAGGTAGTTACATAGTTAGTGCTGCAAACTTGGTGGTGATACATTACATGGCAGTCAGGAACTTACATGTTGCTGTTGGTGCCTTATATGACTCACTGATTTGGTGCCTTATATAGATGCTATGCATGGTTTTGTATTACTGATGGAGGTGCCCATTGCTGTTTGAAAAGAATGACACACTATAATTTGGGAAGTCTTTTGGTGGGTTGTAGCATCAGTTAGCCCGTCTTGTTCCAAAAAACTTCAGGATACATGCCGTAAGTTGTTAATGGCTGTTGGGTGATGCTAGGTTAGGTGTAAAAGTCATGTATCCTAGTCAGAGAGATACATGCTGTCAGTTGAAAAATAAAGAGATACATGGTGTGATGTTGTACAATTTGGTTGCAGAAAGTAGAAAGTATATTGCAATGACATGTTATGTGTATCGTTGAGTACAATAACCTCCTTGTGATAGGAGCAGCTTAAGCCCTGTATTGGTCTTTCCTTGTTCTTGCCATAGATGACATTGACTAGATATATAGCTTTTCTGTTAGTATAAATTGCATGCCATTTTTGTGTTCAGAGAACTGTTTTGAGAATCTTTTGCTAGCTATAATCATGTTTCATTTATACCATCTTCTCATTTGTGTTTAGGTTGAGACTATTCCCTGCAACTTCAAGTCACTTGATCACTATCTCATATCGTATCATGTGCCTCTGATTGAAGAAACAAGGTCAGATCTGTGCTCATGCCTTGAACTCATCAGGGAAGCACCCTCGTCGAAAATAGTTTCCATGGAGGTAGCAGGAAAATCTGGATCATACTTTATGGATGTGGACGTTTGTGACAATGAGGCTGGTTTTTCTACTGAGGCTTATGCTGCGAGGAATGGTGACATATTAATTTTGTCTAGCATGAAACCTGAAGCTGCAGAGGACTTAGACCGCCATGGTGTGACATATTGCTTGGCAATGGTTACTGAGGTTTTTATGGATGATGAATACCAGAAGAAGGGCTTCAGAGTCAAAGTTGCAAAGGATATTGGTTTGGAAGAAGACTTGAGTAAACTCAAACATGCAATATTTCTCAATAATATCACCACAAACATGCGGATATGGAAAGCACTTACCTTCGATACACACATGAATAACAATTTCACAGTAATCAAGTCGCTCTTAGCCCCAACAAATTTGGTAATTTGACATGAATACTCACGTTTTAGTTTTTACTTGCATTCCATTATAAATTTGTACGGTACCTAACTTTTGAGCTCCTCTATGTTGGCTGTGTTGCAGGGTGAGGATGTTTGTGATATCTGTGTTAAACAGGAAGGAGGCTGTTTGGCTTCTTTCACAGAGCAACTACAGTCCATTAAGCTTAATCGGTCGCAAGTGGATGCTATTAAATCTGTCATCTCAGCTGTACGATGTAGGCATGCGAACCTTATGAAGCTTCTATGGGGTCCACCAGGTACCGGAAAGACCAAGACAGTTAGTGCTTTACTGTGGGTTTTGGCATGTTTGAAATGCAGAACACTTACTTGTGCTCCCACAAATGTTGCTGTTGTTGGAGTGTGCACTCGTTTCCTTCAAAACTTGAAGAACTTCAATGAGCACAGTGATGAGAATGGTCTACCTATTTCTCTTGGAGATATCTTGCTATTTGGAAGCAGGTCTAACATGGACATGGCCGACGATCTTCAGGATGTTTTCTTGGATTTTCGTGTCGATGAACTCGTGAAATGCTTTTCATCGTTGTCTGGATGGAAGCACAGAATAGCTTCAATGGTGTCCTTTTTTGAAGACTGTGCTTCACGTTATGATATGCTTCCTGATGATGATGGCAAAATTCACCCAGTGTGCTTTCTGGACTTCATAAAGAAGCAATTTGATGCGACATCAATAGCTCTTAAAAGATGCATAATGAGTTTGCGGGTTCACCTTCCTGGAAGATGCTTTTCTCATGATAGTGTCATAAATATGTCTACATTGCTTAATATGCTGGACAAATTTGGTGCCCTTCTGTGCAACGTAGACTTGACCGATGAGGGCTTGAAAAGGGGGATTGGTTGTTTGTCTACTGAAAGCTCTGTTTGTCCACAGCCTATATCTTCCATTGAGAAGGAACTGGATGGAGCAAGGTCTACATGCCTTAAATTGCTTAAAGATCTGCCACACTCGCTTAATTTACCCGCTGGAGTAGACAAAAGCTGGGTCGAGAGCTACTGCATACGTAATGCAACACTTCTTTTTTCTACTGTCTCTAGCTCGTACCGGTTACATCACATGGAGATGGAACCCCTCGATGTATTAATTGTTGATGAGGCTGCTCAAGTGCGGGAGTGTGAATTGGTGATCCCACTACGTCTGCATTGGGTGAAACATGTTGTTTTGGTAGGAGATGACTGTCAGCTGACCGCAATGGTTAAAAGCAAAGTAAGGTTTTTTCTCACTCTTTATACTATCTTGTTCCATTTCTTAGTCATTAGTGCATTTATCAACAAGATAAAATTCTGGTAGTAACATGCCACATGTTTTCTGGTAGTAAATGCCACATGTTTTCTAGTAGTAAAATGCCACATGTTTTTCTTGAAAAACTGTGAAGGCCATATCTTTCTTTTATGTTCTTTGTTATCGATCTGTTTTTTATAATCTGAATTCTTACTTTCCGCTGTTTATCTCTAGGTATGCAAAGAAGTTGGATTTGGCACAAGTCTTTATGGGAGATTGGTTATGCTTAAATTTAAAAAACATTTGTTGAATACACAGTATCGCATGAATCCCTGTATCAGCTCATTTCCAAATGCTCAATTTTATGAGAAGAAGATTTTGGATGGTCCCAATGTCCTGTCTCCTAGCTATAGTAAGGATTACACATGCCTCCCTTTTGGCAGCTACACGTTTATAAATGTCACTGACGGAAGGGAAGACAAAGAAGGCACGGGAAACAGTCGGAGAAACATGGTTGAAGTTGCTGTTGTTTTGCACCTAATCCATACCATCTTTAAATGTATGTATAAGCTGAACTCTATTCTATCTTTAATCTTAATATCCTTTCTACTTATTAATTATTTTATGAAGCCACATGGCTAATATAATAACATGGGATCTTTAGAGGCTTACATGGTCTTCCTTTCTTTTACTGCATACTGCATAACCTTCAGGTACAAATGTGTTCACGGCACTAATCTAGGTTCGAGAGTCCAGTTTTAATATGTAACTTGTGATATGGTAATTGTATCAATCTGGCTTTATGAAAATTCAGTTTTGTTGCCCTGTTTGGCAGACAATGTTACATGAATACATAGAAAGGGAGAACATAAAGTAGGTGACATGAAAGATGTAACATTATTCTATATTAGAGTCGTCGGTCTCTGCATGGACCCGTCTTAGTAATTTCTATTATCTTCAGATTGGAAAAGCAGTGATATGTCAATTATTTGGTGATATGGAATCAACTTAAGTTTGCAGGAAGAAAATTCTTTCAGTAGCCTTACCCCTCAAGATCAGTAACACTTTAGTTTTTTATGCAGCCTGGAAAAGGATAGGCCAAGGGCTCAGCATCGGCGTGGTCTCTCCATATAATGCTCAAGTTGATGCAATTAAAACTCGACTTGGCAAAAGATACGATACATGTGATGGCTTTCATGTGCGGGTGAAGTCCATAGATGGTTTCCAAGGAGAAGAGGATGATATAATAATACTATCAACTGTTAGATCCAATGAGAGAGGAGTTGTTGGATTTCTTGCTGATAACCAAAGAACAAATGTTGCTCTTACTAGGCAAGGTGTGCATCATTTTTTTTGCGGGCCCTTGTTAATTGCTGTTGGAAGTATGTCAGATTGGTGATATAAATCATTTGATGGATGCTCTATTTCTTGCAGGCACTGTCTTTGGATTGTTGGGAATGCTCATACACTCTATAAAAGTGGAACCGAGTGGACAGACCTTGTTGCCGATGCAGAGAAACGTAAATGTGTTTTCAGTGCCACGAATGATGCAACCATCTGTAAGTTGGTTTTGCAAGTAAAGCAAGAGCTTAATGAACTTGATGATCTTCTTAATGCGACTCAGCGGTTTTCAGCAATACCAGATGGAAGGTAAGTGTTGAAGTGTATATGTGGATTGTACTAGCCCTTTCCACCAGTTCGGACTTTTGGGATAGTTGATTAGTGCATGAAACATGACAGTAAGTACCATGGTCTTAGCCACTTTGACATTGGACATACTTTCTGGTTTTCCATGCCGCTGCACTTCAATAACCGGAACGCAAACCACATGTATGTGCATGGGTCTTATGAGGCTCATGTTTGTTGTCAGGGAGTCAGGGTTCCAATTTGACTTTGAACATACTTTCTTGTTTTCCATGCCGCTGCACTTACATAACCGGAACACAAACCACATGTATGTGCATGTGTTTTATGAGGCTCATGCTTGTTATCAGGGAGTTAGGGTTTTCTTAGTATACACTTCGTTCTATAAGGTGATGTGTGTTATGAATAGATGTATGTTTACTTTTTGGAAACATGTATTGGTTGGCTTGTCTCTGCTAGGCTATTTTCCCTGTAATTCGATTGTGAGAGGTTTGTAATTAAATTTTCTACTTCGTACCATGATATTTCAATTGTTATGGTTCTTTTCTAGAGTATGTATACCATATTGTGAACCTCCTAGTTTTCTTGAGAACATACTATTCTTTCTTTTTTTTTCTTGTATGCGCTTTTCTCAGGTTCCATTTTTTGTATTCGTAAATTCAACAGGTCATTCTTAGCGATGAGTTCAGAAAGTCTTTCACCAAACTAAAATCATCACAGCTCAGGAGGGAAGTACTCCAAAAGCTTATCGGACTTGGAGGTGGTTGGAGGACAACAGTTAAGAACCTTGATATACCTGGTGTATCTCATCTTGCAAAAGTATGCAAAGTCAGGGATCTGTATCTTGTTTGGAGTACTGACGTGGAAAAAACCGAAAGAAGGTATTTCCAGATAATAAGAATCTGGGACCTACTGTCACAGAAAAATCTTGCAAGGACTATTCAACGTCTCGAGAATCTTTTCCATGTACACGATGATTACCTGGATCACTGCAGGAGAGTGCAGACGCAGGGGTGGGTTATTTATTATTAATGAGCTATACTCTGGTTCCTTGGATTTGTTTTTACCTTCCATGCTTAGAGATACACTGTTTGTAAATAGTTCTCATGCCCACAAATGAACTACCTGTAGACATTCTTCTAATATTTGCCCTCCTTTTGTTGTGATAACAGGAAATTGGAGGTTCCTGTGGTTTGGGATGTTGAGCATGATATTATTCGCTATAGCAAAGATTGCAAAGTTGATGCTCATGAAGAGCGTGATATTGTGGATACATCATATGCCATGGAGAATTCAAAAGTTAGCGAAAGCTTCTTGCTGATGAAGTTCTACTCTTTATCATCTGGAGTCGCAAAGCATTTGCTGACAGCTACTGATGGGTCTGAAATAGACATCCCTTTTGAACTGACTGATGAAGAGCAAGTGATAATCCAATTTCCTTTCACTAGTTTTATGCTTGGGAGGTCGGGCACAGGAAAAACCACTGTATTGACAATGAAATTGATTCAAAAAGAGCAACAGTCATTGATTGCATCCCAAGGTCTAAATTTGGATGGAGCTGATTTATCTGTGCCACTGAAGAAAGGAGAAAGTTTTGTGAAACAAGTGTTTATCACTGTAAGCCCAAAGTTATGTTCAGCCATAAAAAATCACATCTGCAAGCTTAAAAGGTATGTCTTTTGAATTGGACCCTATTAAAAGTATTACATATCTGTACCATTTTGTAAATGATATTCGTACAGCTTTTAAAGTGGATAGAAATGTGTGCACGAGTTGGTTTAAATACTTTTTCACTGTACTCCGCTCTACTTTATCTCTAACATGAGACTCCTTAGACCCTCCTTCATATCCTTTTGAAGGGTTAATGTTTTTATCTGTCTTGAGTGACATTTCTCTTTAAGATATTTTTTAAATTATAAAAAAACACTATGCATATAGCGACTACCCCAGTAATTTTGTATTAAAGGGGAAGACAAACCATGAGCACCACTACGCAGGCCAGCCCTTGAATGCGGCTGGGCTAGGCATGCACTCACACCACTAGCCAACCGAGCGATGCTTGCTGCTATTTTTGTTTTTAATTATACAGTGCAAGCTGGTTCAGTGATTTTTTGAAAAATGTTAACTTTGCTTATTTTATGATCTATACCAAGAAGGATCCTGATATCAATTCCAATTTATTTTGACCCTTCATAGATTTGGCGCTGGTGATGTCTCTGATCAGCCTAGTATTCTTCACATGCATGACATCATGGATGACCTGCAAGAGTTCACAGAATTCCTGACAACTTTTGTGATCTGCCGCATGAGCACTATCCTCTTACTATAACATATCGAAAGTTCTTGATGATGCTTGATGGAACACGCCGGACATCATTTTTTGAGGCGTTTTATGGTGAAATGAAGTCTAGCATTGAGAGAGGTCATTCAAAATCTCGTGCAGTGCAAACTTTTATTGAACTGAAGGAAGTTACCTATGAGAAATTTGCTACTTTGTACTGGCCTCGTTTTGATGCAGATCTTACGAAGAAATTTGATGCGTCCACTGTCTTCACTGAAATAATTTCTCATATAAAGGGTGCATATCAAGCAAGCAGGCCTTATACTGGCAAACTGGGAAGACAAGATTATGTGATGCTCTCAGATAAAAGATTTTCATCTTTGAGCAGTGAGAAGAGAGAGAGAATTTACGATTTATTCCTTGAATATGAGAGTATGAAATGCACTGCCAGGGAATTTGATTTGTCAGATTTTGTCAATAGTCTTCACAGTAGCCTTGTATCTGAGGGCTACAATGGAGATATGGTGGATTTTGTTTACATAGATGAGGTACAGGATCTCACCATGACACAAATAGCACTTCTTAAGTATGTCTGCAGGAACATCAAGGAAGGCTTCCTTTTTGCTGGTGACACTGCACAGACTATTGCAAGGGGTATTGATTTCAGATTTGAAGATATCCGTTCACTTTTTTATACTGCATTCCTGGCAGAAACTGAAGCTTTTAATCAAGGACTTAAACATGGAAAAAAAGTCCATCTCTCTGATATGTTCCAACTGTCTCAAAATTTCCGCACACATTGTGGCATCCTCCGTATGGCACATAGTATCATGAGCCTTCTGTACTTCTTTTTCCCGTCAAGTGTTGACAAGCTTAATCCAGAGACTGGACTTGTATATGGAGAAGCTCCTGTGCTTCTAGAGTCTAATAACGATGAAAATGCAATTATGACTATTTTTGGAGAAAGTAAAAGTAAACATGGTAACCTGCATGGATTTGGTGCTGAGCAAGTCATATTGGTTCGTGATGATGCTACCAGAAAACAAATTATTGATCTTGTTGGTAAACAAGCTCTTGTGTTGACTATTGTTGAATGTAAAGGCCTCGAGTTTCAGGTACGAGCTTATAAGTCCAGTCTCATCTGTGTTCATTCTGCAAATATTTTAATTGTAAAGGCGCTGTTTCAAAATGTTGAGTATACTGACTTCAGAGATATTGTGTAGGATGTGCTGTTGTACAACTTTTTTGGTTCGTCGCCGTTAAGAAACAAATGGAGAGTTTTGTATGGTTACATGAAAGATAAAGATATTATAGCACACTCTGAGGAGATCTCTCATCCGGATTTCGACAGAAGCAAGCATTATCTTCTGTGTTCAGAGCTGAAGCAACTCTATGTTGCAATCACGCGCACTAGGCAAAGACTGTGGATATGTGAAAATACAGACGATTACTGTCGACCGATGTTTCACTACTGGAAGAAGCTGGGCCTTGTGGAAGTTAGATTACTTGATTCTTCCCTCATTCAGGCAATGCAGACAGGGAGCAGCAGTGATGACTGGAGGCTACGGGGAACCAAGGTTAGTGATCTTTACTTGTTTGGTCTGGAAAGCCAATTTCAACTTATTGTGTTATGCATTATGTTGCCTACTGAGTGAGTCCTTTTGTGTTTTTTATCTCGTGGAATTTCATGGTTTTTTATCTCACAATTGTTCTATGCACACAAATTCTACATTGTACCTACCTACAGTGTTTCTGTACTTCTCTTTTACCATTGTTATTCCATGTCACAAGTTCTCTTTTTTGTAGTTATTTAATGAAGGGCAATTCGAGATGGCTACTATGTGTTTTGAAAAGGCTGGTGATGCACACAGAGAGAAGTGGGCAAGAGCTGCCGGACTTGTATCAACTGCTGACCGTGTCATCTCCTCAAATTTGGAGTTGGGCAAGGCTTCACTGCAAACAGCATCAGAGATCTACGAGTCCATAGGCATGCATGAGAAAGCTGCTGCTTGCTATATCAAATTAGGTGACAGCAAAAGAGCAGGTCTGCCAACTGTCCATAATTCCAAGCTGTATTATACTTTGAGACTTCATCATTCCATAACGTTTTAACAAATGACAGGTTCTTAACGAGTTGCTATATAAGTAAATGCCATCAAGTTTTAAAACATCGGTTCAAAATGACACCCCTTAAATTGCAGACATGCTAATTTTTAGTTTTGATACGGATAGTTTTACCTCACACTCCGCGAAGCTCTATCTGACTAAACATTTCGTTCCTTGTGTTGCCATAGGTATGGTCTATATGCAAAAGTGTGGTACTTCTGGACTTGAGGATGCTGGTGACTGTTTCGCTATGGCAGAATGCTGGCCGGAGGCAGCTGAAGTGTACTTCAAAGCTAAATGTTACACCAAGTGTTTCTCCATGTGCTCGAAAGAAAAACGATTATTCAATCTGGGCTTGCAGTTTATGCAACAGTTGGAAGAGGAACATTCTCTTGAGAATTCAAAATCCTTGGAGGTCTCTGCAGTTAGAAAGAAGTATCTGGATAACTGTGCTCAACATTATTTTGAGCGTGGTGACATAAATCATATGATGCCTTTTGTTAAAGCTTTCAGCTCTATGGATCATGTACGGACATTCCTTCACTCTAGGAATCTTGTTGATGAACTGTTGAGTTTAGAGATGGAAATGGGTAATTTCCTAGAAGCTGCAACAATAGCAAAGCATAAAGGAGACATCTTACTGGAGGTAGACATGCTGGAGAAGGCAGATTTGTTTGAGGATGCAACGCGGCTTCTCCTCCTCCGTATCATTGTAGACTCCTTGTGGTCTTCAAATGGTAGAGGGTGGCCTCCCAAAAGATATACTGAGAAGGAACAGTTGCTTGCAAAAGCCAAGGAGATGGCGAAGAAGGTCTCTGAGTGCTTCTACTGCTTTGTTTGCCTGGAAGCTGATGCACTCTCAGATGTGAATAAGTCTCTTCCCAATTTAACTTCACTTTGCTTGAGGGCAGAAAATGTGCAAACTTGTTAGTTGAACTTTTTGCTTCCCGTTTGATTCTTGATGTTCATCTCCAGTCTCAGCCTCGGGATACAATTTGGAATTAGGTCCAGAATCTGAAGATGAAAATAGCTTAGTGATTTGCTGGCTTGTAACCAAATATCACCCCAAACTCTGTTGTATCTGGAATACCTGGAAGTCGATCATAGTCAGAGTAATATCTCATCTTCGCCACGCTGATGGTCCAGAATTAAATGATTATGCAGCTATGTATGGAGATCTCTGCGCCAAGTACTTCGGGTTGAGAGAAGATGGCGACGCTGACCGATATGTGGTGCTTAACATGAACTCAAGTTGGCTTTCTAATGCTGGCAGAAATTCTTTGCAGCAAGATGGCAACAGATGTTTATTGGATGCCCCTCAGTGTCATGCATGTGCACAGTATTTCTGGATGAATGAGCTGTCTTCTGTTGGTTTGAGTGTACTTAAGAAGTTGGAGTCCATTGTTCAAATCCTCCAAAGCCGGATCTTCGTATGCCCTGGTGAGAACTATCCTTTTTATAAATGAGGTAGCAAAGTTTTTGGAAGAACCAGAGTTCAGTGTGCCAAAAAGTTCCATGAAGTTGAGAAGCTTTTTGTTCTCTGTGAACGTCGCTTCTTGAGTTAGTTTCCTTGTGTGGAGGGATGGAACGACAAGGAGCCTACTGCGTTTACTTGACTCACCAGCTGCATATGGTTTGATTGCTGATTCCCTTGGTGCAAATCTTCGGCCAACAAATAAAAATTTGACTTATGGGCATTTAGGGAGAATAACCATGCTTCTGCTCCATGGTACTAAATTTGACTATGCACTACTTTCAAGACTACTACAGTACCTGGACGATAGTTCTGAGTGGGCTGATTTTTTTCGTTCTTTGAAGCAATTCTTGAGACCGGTTTGATGGATCCTCCCTGATTATGAACTATAGGCATGCTCTTGAATTTACCTTCAATGTAAACTGGAAGGATGAAATAGACTACATATCCCCAGTGTGGTATGTGGGTCTTATGGAGTCCTTGGTTTCTTGGCTTCATCATACTTACTACAGAAGGATTTTATATGCTGCACGAAATCTTTGTTGGTCAGTATGCTGGAGTCCCGTAACAGCAAGGTTTACCTTGACAGCTCCCTGCTATCTGATTCCAATCCAGACGCTGGTCTGGATCGCTTGGCATTGTCATCAGGGCGTTTCATATATCAGACAATTTTGGCCATCTTAATGAACAAGCAGAGTCTCCAGGAATGGGTACACAAGACATCAACAACATCTTCTAGTAGTTCATACAAACCAGTCCTCCTGAGACTAGTTGTCACACTTTATCCACTGATCCTTACTTTTTCTCTGGGGAGTTGCTATGAGGTCACAAATAACCTTCGGAGGTGTGAAGTCTTTGAGGATTTACCTTTGGAGTTCTCTCAGAAGATCGTACATGATTTAGAAATGAGGCCTCACACACCGAGTAACTTCATGGAAGTGCTTGCTGATGCACTCGCCGCAATCGGAGATCATATGGTAATTGTCGATTCATCCAAAGGCCCAGCGATTGTTCAAAACTTAAATGCTTATATGATTAGCAAGGAAGATATGTATGATGTTCCCAAGGTAATGGCTCTTCTGCGTCCTGATGAACCAAGCTCTGCAAAGCAAGAGACTCCATTGCAAGAAAAATCTGATGGTAACAAGTCCTGCAATGTTACTTCTGAAAAGTTGCAGGAGGCTGTACAAGGTAATTAGATGAAGGGTACATGTGAATAAAATATACTAAATTGATGAGAGTACACCTGGGAGAAATTTGAGAATTTTTAATTCAATAAGCAATGCTAGGTGAGTTTCATATGTTGTAATGTTCTTATTTTCTTACCTTCCTTTCAGCTTGTCCCAGAGCTTGGCAGAAAGATGCAGCGGATCTTCTTGAATCCCTTACAAGTGCGCTTCCATCGCTGGAGAAATCAGGCTTTACTGCACAATGTTTGGAAGAGGCTTTCAGTCCAGATGGCGAGAACAAGCTGCCGGCGCTCGTCTGTTTTCTGCGTGCTCAAAGGACCTTATCCTTTGGAGACCCTGACTACAGAAGAAGCAATGTTGACAAACCGACTGAATGTTCGGACGATGAAGCTGACAACAGACATCCGTATGGAGGTGCTGCCTCAACCTCTACAAAGACCGCGGCGCAGAAGAAGAAGAGTAAGAAGAAACCCAAAAAGGCCAAGGGCCGTGGCAGGAAGTGAGCTCCTGGGGCTGTGGCGGTAGCGCTGCCCGCGTGTAAAAGCTTTCTATATAATCACCCATGACTGTATAACCAACGGATAGCAAAGCGCTGCTTTTGCTCTGATGTACTGAAGGCTTATGTGGCTGCCTTTTGAGGTGCACTGACTACGCTGAGCGATTACACTAGAGATAGCCTTTTGTTGCCGTTGGCTACCACGCTTCAAGGAAGGATCAGACCATGTGTTGGTTCTGAGTTTAGTGACCGTTGTAATGTATGTTCAAGAACGAAAACTAGGTAGAACCGTAGATGCTCTCCTTCTCTGTTGATGTCAATTTTAAACAACAGATACGGTTGTTTCATTTGAACCATAGTAGTGTGAGGCTGTATGGTTATTAGTCTTAAAACTCGTGATATTTGCATACGAGGAAGGTACCTATCCTGTATACCTTCGTTCATGCTTCACAGCTGCCGTTGGTCTATTTTGCCGTCGCCATACTTGTACGGTTGAATAATGATTACTTTTGAATCTCCACACCTACTGAAATTTTTTATTCATTATAATCTAGAAAAAAAGGCGATCAGAACCTACAAAAAAGAGACGATCATCGAAAACCGACATTGCTTCTTTAGGAGGAAAATTCACCTTTTTTATTAAGGTTTTGGAAGGCTTATACATACTTGATACTTTGTAGCAGGGTGGAAAACTGAAAGTATGAAACATCAGTGTGTTTTCTATGGGGGAGTTGATCATGCTCTGAGAAAAGAGTACTCCATTGTTTGCTTGTAATGTGCAATGTGTACAGGAATGAACAGTGGTGGTTGAGTAGATTACATGTTCCAGCACACAGATTTGACCTGACAATTGTTTTGGAAACAGTATGGTGGTTGAGTAGATTAGCCCAGAAAGAAAGAATGCTAAGTTACATGTTCTGCAATTGACCTCCCAAGGATAGTTATCGTACTGCCAAAGGCTTGAAGCAGTATGCTAAATTTGTCGACATACAAAAAGAACATTCGGGAGCATCAGATCTCTGGTAAATTTTGTAGCTCTTCGCCCGTTCCTTACGTTGGTCTCTGACAAGCAGAGAACAGCTGACAGCTGATGAAAGCCATAACCAGCAAGGAGAAGAGCTCGAAGCCGACCACTTTGGGAGTCTGCCACTCTAACGATCTCCTCAAGTAACTGCAATATTGCTTTAGCATGGTTAGCAGCATCAAAAAGAATGCATGGAAATTAATTGAAGAAAATGGGCTCCGGAAGTGAACCAAATGGTGATGGATACAGAATGATAATCGAATGAATAACAGGTATAAAACATGTGATCCATCAAATCTTTCGTACATCTCCAGTAAACAATATAAGCATGCCTTATTTGAAAGAACCTGCCCCAGTAGGCCATGTTCGGTTAATCCACTTCCCAAGTGGATTGGAGCAGATTGGAGGGGAGGGGAATTAGGAGAATTTTGACTTAGATGGGATTTAATCCACCTCAATCCCTGTCAATCCACTCCAACCCATAGCAAACCGAACAAGGCCATAATGAGCATAGTGTACGAGGTATTAGCCAATATCTCTAAATTGACATAAATCATACTAGGTTTACCAACATCTACTTGCTACTTAATCATAACCAAGAACCATTTCTCGGAAAAAACAGAAATAATAACATAAACACATGTCGGAGCATGTTTTTCCTTCTGAAAAATACTGCAGCATGATAGAAACGGAATAACCTGGTGATAGATGGCATTGTTGTCAGAAGCAGAGCACATGCATAAATTATTGGAATTAAAGTCTTTGGTTTTTTTCCTCAGCCACATCAAGGTCAACTTTGTCAAAGCAAAATAAAGTCCAGCAAAATCTATAAACCCAATTAGGTTTTTCATTAACTCCTGCAGCTGGAAATAATTATATATTAGATTAAGACTGACAAACAGGGTAAATCCAAGCATGTTTTATTAAGCATAAAACGTACCTGGTAGGGGTCAAAGCTATCATTCGCATCAGGTACTTTGAGAAACGTTGCTAAAGAAACAAGCTGCCATTATGAAATAGCAATGGTTAGCAATCCCACAAATCTCTTTTATGCAACTGAGTTGATAGAAATTGGTCAGAAAAAATACAGATAATTATAATATTGCTGTGTGACAAATGACCAAAACAGAAACTATGCGATATGAACCATTGCATCTTAGCGATAAAAAGATCAGGAATAACAAACAGGATAAGCTGAGAACATCGGGACAAATGATTTTTGTACAAGCAGAACAAAATAATAGGCATTTGACAACCTTTGATAACTCCTGGGAATTTCAACAAACAATCGAAGAAGAAGCAATCTGCTGAGTTTGCTCTTAAAACTTGTACATTGATATTTTATAAAGTAAAAGAGTAATTGAGTGATTATTCTAAGGAGTACATAACATTTTAAAGTGTGTAAATCAAGTAGATGGCAAGTTCACATAATCGAACAACTAGAAAGTTTCTCAAGCAGACAGCACAACGAAGGGTGGATCGTTTGGGCTTGTCAACCATGGAACTTACCAATTTTACCACTTAATTTACAAAAGAATCAACAGCTAGCTCCTGACCTGTACAAGTGCTGCTCCAAGATAAACAACAGCTGCTTTTATACTAGTGCCGGTCGTCGCTATGTCGATGATGCGTAGGTCCTGGACGCCAGTATCCGACATGGTGCGCGTTTGCCGTGGTTTCTGGCACTCTCGGTTGCCTCTCCAGGAACAAGGCGTAAAGCGGGGTTGTCAGACGCTGTATTGGACCCGTCCGGCAACCTTTGCGCTTTGGTTCATGCTGGCGCGCCGGTGGAGATGCTCTTACAGTAGCGCTCATGCACAATAGCCCAGAAAGAAAGAATGCTAAGTAAAAAAAAAATGAGACCAACCAGGACTAGCCCTTGGTGGCTTAATTTTATAAAAGAACTAGAAAGATACCCCGCGTATTGCAGCGGGAATCTAAAAAGTATATAAAAGAAAAAAATTTGATGCATGAAATGGAAAACAATTTCTCGGTTATATGGATGATTTGATTAGCCACATTAGTAGAAAATCTAAATTTTAATCAATATGAAATATTTTTATATTTAAGCCGCAAAAAATTGATGATGTGAAAAATTATATGGCTAAAAGAATTTATAATGTGAATAGCTTGCCTGTATAGATTAATATAATTAATAAATATGTGATGACATGGATAAATAAATGTCTCAAATAGTGGATAATGTGGTAATGACATAGACAAATTATTGGCTAAAATAGTGGATGATGTGCGCAACTTGCATGTAGAGATATAGACTACTTTAATACATGTTAGTAGTGTTTTGTTTTATTAAAAATATGGAAAAATTCCGGAGATTTTGTTAAGAACTTTGTGTAAATAAAAATATATAAGACACGTGAAAAATATGAATTATTTACAAAAATAATCAAAAGTCCGCAAAATTCGATAAGTTAGATTTAATTTGACGTGAAATTATTGTGTATATTTTACGATAAATAATTCATGACGTGTACAATCATATGGCTAAAAATAGATGACATGGATAGATTGCATGTACAATATACTATAGTTAATAAATATTAGTTTGGAATGACATGGATAATTGGTTGGCTAAGAGAATGAATGAGGTGGATAGCTTGCATGTTGAGATAGACAAATAATTAATGCATGTTAATGGGGTTTTGCTTTATAAGAAGTATAGATTGCTCATTTGTAAGAATTCCAGAAATTCGTTCCCGATGGGATTCGAACCCTGGTTGTTGGTTTTAGCTACTACTACCCTTGCCACTAGGCCTCTGCCCCGTTCTCGAAAGAATGCTAAGTAACATATTCTCCAATTGACCTCCCAAGAATAGTCATTGTACGACGAAATGGATTGAAGCAGTATGCCACATTTGCCGGAGTAAAAAAATAGGCATCTCAGAGCATCTCCAACATTTTACCCAAAAAAAGTCACGCTTACCCCCCAAAACTTTTTTTAGAGATCAAATGCTGATTTTATTCAAATGCTATCACAATCGCTTGCCAAATAGCTTACAATATACCCAGTGGAGATCCAAACCCGGGCTACATCTTTTATTATCGGAGCCATCCTTAGCTAATTTATGTGCAACCAACATTCAACAAGCGTCGCACCTGCATGATCACATGATCATCGAACTCCTAGAGCAGCTCCTTTATCTCGTCGACTAGAGGCCCATAACTGGACCAATCCAGCTCCACATTCTTCAGTTTTGCAACCACTCCCATGCAGTCAGACTCCATCACTAATTTGGATACCCCAGTTTCCTTCGCGAGTACCACTGCCCGCCAGTAGCTCGGCCCTCTCCGCATCGCTCACAATGGGGAAAAATGGCACGCTCCAGCGAAGAACCACCATGATCCCGGATGACGGCACCACCACCTCCATGATCTCTATCTTGAGGAAAGACACCTCAGTGCTACATTTGAACCAGCCAGGTTTGGGAGGTCGCCAACGCTCCAATTGGGCCTAAGGACCGCTGCTAGTGGTGTTTGGCTACTTCCATTCTTCTTGAGGGCATTGTGAAATTCCATTCGGCAACAAAATCGACCTTTGTGTTTCAAAAGGGCATTGTGAAGGGTGAATCCACAGACCGGCCAAGCCAATAAACGAACCGGATGTTCAGACAATAAGCATAAAACATCTGAAGGAAGCAAGGAGGAGGAACCGGTCACGAAACAAGCAGCCGCTGCCGCCTCGCCCTCGCATAAGGCGGGGCCGAAGCAGAAAAACAAAAAGATATCAAGTAAAAGGGGCGTGGTAGGAAGTGATATGTTGTTGAAGTTGTAGCCCGCGGTGTAGTTTCACAGTTGCAAAATGTGTACGTGTTCCTACCTTATGCGGGCACACTTTCTTGCTACCTTGTTGTGCATTTGATTTTCCGAAGCTTGCTAGGGTCGGTTCTAGTTTGGTGCATGCATGAGTAGGCACGAATAGAACAAAATTAGGCTTAATTATCAATTATGGAAAACAGAAACTGGGTAGAGATTATTTGACAAAGGAATTGGACTGCGCCACCAGGAACACGAGTATACATCAGACGAGAGGTATTTTCTCCCTAGAAAACGAGAGAAAGAAATGGATTCTTTGTCAAATCATCAAAGGAGAAAGAGGAGGACATGAAACCTACGGACACGAGGGCTTTAAAGCTAGGTGGATCGCGTGGGCTTCTGGAGCGATTAGAGGGTTGTGCAGCTCAGAAGAAAAGAAGCTCACAGGCCGAAAAGGCCGTGGGCTTTGCACGTCGCGACAAAGTTCTGCTCTCCCATTTCACTCGCTTTTGCTTTCCCGCCCTACACCTCCCTGGTCACTTCCCTTCCCGCTCCAAAACGAAACGCCTCCACCTTTCCCTTCTCCTTTTTCTCACTCCCTTTTATTTCTCAGGGTAATTATGCATTTTAATACCACAGGCGAAATGAAAACTCTGTTTGGGGTTGCTGAATTGTTGATCCTCTATAGCTGGTCATCGTTCATCCTCTGTGGCTGGTCCCTGCCTTCCCCTCACTGGAGAAAGAAACAAAAACTGTCCAAGACCAGATGGAAAAGAAGGACTGTCCAACGCCAGATAGAGAACACGCGTCCTAGCCCGCAGGCCGTTGTATTTTGTACCATCAGTGGGGGTACTACAACATTTCCCCATCGTCATATTGCTTATACAGAGGTGTATGATTATTTTAAATGCAAATTTTTGTCTTGACAAACAAAGATGTTGATTGTGCTGAACAAAAAATAGTACTAACATTAATTTCGTGCGGGATAGCACACTCTTACGCTATGATTTTTATCCTATTAATAAAATATGTATTGCCAATGTTTAAAAAGATGCCTTGGTTCAACTCTCACTCATTTGAGTTTCAGACAGGCTAACTTTTGCATTACGCTTTGTTTTAGATATCAGTGTATTATTTCCTGCTACGAGCCTATTTGATTTACATGATTCTAAAACCACAAGAATAGGGGAAATACGGGAAAATATAGTAATGCAGATACAAAATATAGAGATTGGGAAACACATCAATTTTGTAAACTTGGTTTTTTGCTACAAATATGAATAGGAAAAAGCATAGGTCAAATCAAAGTCAAACCACTCGATACAGTAGGCACCGTTCAAGTTCTTCGTGCATAGGATTTTGAAAATGAGGTCAAGTGGATTGTACAATTCATGCATTTTTCCTGTATAATTAGCATGTTAATCGAGTGCTGCATGACACAGACGGTCGGTTTGCGAGTGCATCCAAGTCGGGATTGCTCAAACAAGCAGCTGCTGCAGTTAAGAACCTGAGAAATAGGCGATTTCAGTTTAATCGTACCGCGGCGTGCCTCGGCGCCGGTTCTTTACAAAATCCAGTATCACACGAAAAGAAACAGATGTACTCTCTCCGTTTTTTAATATAAGATGTTTTAGGTGGTACACATGTTATTTATATGCACACTAAAATGAGAGAACATACACACAAAAAGTGTCTACATACATTTGTGTGCATGTGCATCTATACTGCTATTAAAAGAGCAAACTCGTGTTGATACATTAAATCTGAGCCCTTCATTATTTGGCCAACGGTCCAGATTGCTCCAATGTTTGACAACTCGGCACATCTTTTCATTTCGTGATAATTACGGGATTTGCCATCGCTAAAAACAAAACTCCTTCCTATGCCACCATTGGCCGCCGCGGTCGGCGCGGGGACGAGATGCGATGCGGATGAAGCCATGGCGACCGACTCGGTTTACACACGAGGGAGGGCAGAGGGCCGTGTGCTGCTTCGGCCGCCGCCTTGTGAGAGCGGCGCGGGCCGGTGGAGCGGTTGACTCCATGGAGGCGCTGTCTGCTCTACGCCTCACCAACACCAGCGGAGGCGTCGACGCTGACGCGTACCTGCAGCGAGATCTTCGACATGGTGTGCGGCGAGGTCAACGCCCGCGCGCGCGGAGCGCCACGAGCCGTTAACCTCTGGTACGCCCGGGCAGGCGGCCGCGCTGCTTCGCGCATTCTCGGGCGCCGGGTACCATGCGCAGGGGCGCTGTGGCTGCGCGCGGAGCGCCACGAGCCGTTAACCTCTGGTACGCCCGGCTCTGGCGCGCCGGGATGTGCCAGGTGCCGCTCGGGGCGAGCGCGACCGATCCGGGCAGGCGGCCGCGTTGCTTCGCGCATTCTCGGGCGCTGGGTACCATGCGCAGGAGCGTTGTGGCTGCCTGACGCTGATGTGGCACGACTGGCCGCTGTTCACGGCCTAGGTGTGGCGCACGGCTCCGGCGAACCCTACCATTGTCTCGACGTGGACGAGCGCGCCCGCAGCGAGAAGAGCAGCAGCGGCCACCAGCAGGCTTCTCTGGGCGGAATAGCCATGCCGCCGGCCGTCATCGCACATATGCTCTCCAGCACGCATATCTATCTATATATAAAACCGCTCCCGTTCAGCGATCCCTCAGCTAGCCCACGTCGACGGTCACTATTCACCTACAGTATCTACAGTGCGCGCATGTTTCCGTGTCATCGATCTTCGATCTGACGATCCGTCTGGTTGTTTTTGTAAAACCAGAAATTGCTTCGTAGCACAAACCTCCCCACGTAGATGGACCTTTCTGAAATTTCCAGAAACCGCAGGGACCTCGCTGAAAAACGCGGCCACATCCCCCCTTCCTTCTTCCTCCCACGCGACGCCGAAGTCACCGCCGCCGCCGACGCGCGCCGCCGCCGCTCTGCTCCTCCCCGCTCAGATCGACTCACACGGAGAACTCCGGCGCCGCCTCCTCTCCCTCTCCGTCAACTCTCGCGTGCTGGCGCGGCCGACGCGCGCCGGAATCAACGCCGCCGTGAGCGCCATCCGACCGCCGCGTTTTCACGTCGCCGGCGACGCTCCGGCGACCAAATAGAAGCGGCGCCGCCGCTTCCGGGCACCTCGCGTCCACGCGCGTCCGATGCACCCAGCCGCGCGTCCCAGCTCGCGCTGGATCGACGCCGGCGAGCTCGCCGTGCCTGCCATGGGCACTGCTGACGTCGTCGCGGTGTCAGCGTGGGCCCGACCTGTCAGTGCTCTTTTTTTCCCCGGGACATATTTAAAGAAAATATTAAAAAAACTGACCTGTGGGCCCATTTAATCTAAACAATTTACAGATCCTAACATATCATTTCCTCATCAATCATAGCAGAAGAACCAAACCTATGAAGATAAGAAAAAATAATCAGAAAATAGTATGACTGAATACATGCTACATAAATCTTATATCTTATATTTACTAATTGGAGGCACCATACGAGGCTGCACGTTAATTCTGGAGGTTAGAAAATATTGACCATCCGATCTACCTAAAATCTGTCTGAAGCCGTTGGATTAAAACTATTTGTCTAATGCGCACGCTTGACTCTTCTCGCGTCTATATATCTTTCTCCACCGGAGTTCGAATCCCAATCTAGATAATAATGCATGCTAAATAATATAATATCCGATGCGCTTGGTGTCATACCTATTGTGTTTGTACTGTGTACGCTGTATGTGGTACTTTGTTGATTAATATACGTAGAAAATTTCAAAAAAAAAAAAAAAACCCCTACGTGACCTTCTCCCTGTAAAAAAAGGAAAAGAGGAGACGGATCTAATCGTCACCTCGGTTGTGATGCGTGCGGCGCATCACTGATCGATCCAGCCTTCATGCTCGCCTAAGATCGATCAATCTCATCCAATGCATGTCTGGTTGCGCCCTAATTACTTCTCACTACCGTGCGGCCGGCGACTGGATTATTCACCCATGTTAATTTCTGCTGATGCATGTCAGGCAGGAGCGTGCTGTTCTTTCTTTATGCAACGAAGTAGCTTGGATGGTATCGGGCCAGCAGTGATTATGTAGATCGGGATGACTTGGAAAAAATATTCGTGGGGCATGGCAGTTTTTCTCCAGCACCAATAATGCAACTCTATCAACCTCTAACGTTCAGGTTTGGTCCGGTTATTCTTCATCTTCTTTAGTGATCACGATCGAGCCATTGCTTATCTTCTGGAGGTGATCACGATCGTGCCGAAGGCAGCTGCAAGTGCCGACTTGCCGATATCCCGTGGGTCATGTCAGAGGCGGAATAAGCGTCCTCAAGCAAGTTTTCCTAATTATTTGTTTGATGTTTCACAGTTTCAGTTTAATGGTGAAATCTGCATTGGCATGCAAAACCTTGCGTGAGATTCAAGCTATCAGTAGAGGAAAGGAACTAACAATTAAGGCACGAGTAGCAAGACTATGGGATTCAATATTGATTAGTAATGGTGAATTAGTTAGTCTTGATATGATCCTTATTGGTCAGTAGGTATAAGGGTTCTTTCATTGCAATTACATCTTTGCTTGACTGGCTTCGTGCAGATCGACAGATGGTGACCATCCAAGGCAGCAGCGTGCAACATATGTGGAACTCCAACACATGCCAGACTTATGAACGTTGGCCTTAACGCGGTTGCAACAGTAGTCTCGCTCATCACAGGTAAACTAGGCGATGCACTTTTTTCTCTTTCCTGTCAAACCAGTTCTACTGTGGTGTGTGGTATAAATCGATCAATTTTCGATGATCAAGTGTTAAACAAAACGGAATTCTGGGGACAAGTACATATGCAGAGGGGGAACCTAACAATTTACAGTCCAATATCACGTTGGTTGATCCACGTTAGCTTTGCTACATATTCACTGAATAAATGCAGTGGCGTAGAAAATTATTACGAAAATATTTGTCCGTTAAATCCCAGGCCTATAACATAACCCTCCATAATCATGCCCCTACCGACAAGAAGTAAACCTCTATCCTTAGATTCCCTCCTCTTATTTTCTTTTTGTTATTCATCATGGAAGCCCCCCAATCGGCTGATCTATAATGACTGATGAAGGAAAAAAAAACTGTTTTGTAGGCACATCTATCACCAATACTCGAGCTGCAGGAACATGAAGTGATTTGACCAGCATCGTCTCCAATGGCACCACAAAATAATTGACAAACAAGTAAATCAATCCAACGATATTTTAATTTGTTATGAAATGTTCCACTAAAGTAGATATAAAACCAGCTAAAATTTTGCTTGCTTTCCTGCACAAAATTATCTTTGTACAGAGCAGAGTGCTTACGATTCTGATATCCTTCTTTTATGGAAAACACCGGTTACCTTAGGTTAGTCCTGTCGAAGCAACTTATCTAGCATGTTTAACAAACTGAAAATCTTTTCGACTGTTGTGTCAGTACAAAAATATATAATATGTCAATAGATAGTTCTGTTGTTGTAGTTAACTGCTCATTGTTCACACTGCCAATATTTAGGATGGTTGTTTTAACAAATGGTCACATATACTATTTTATCTTACAATTACTAATTTGAATACTAATTAGTAAATATTATGAGTACCATCCATTCCAAAAGATAGAAGTGACGTTTGTATAGTAGAAATTATTTCAGTCTGTATTTTCACTCCCCCATAGAGTGGGTTTCAGTTTTATTTTCTTTTACGATCAAGAGCCATATACTGCCTTTTGTTAATAAAGTGAGCGCATTATAAGGCTTTGAGTATTTCCTCCCTTTGCCTATCTGAAGTTACGTTAGTACGTACTCCATCCGTTTCTAAATACAAGATGTTTTAGCATTTTCTACATTCAAATGTACACAAATGTATCTAAACACATTTCATGTGTATGTTCATTCATTTTAATATGTATCTAGACAACACGTGTAACATCTAAAACATCTTATATTTAGGAACGGAGGGAGTACATAGTTTATACCACACGTGATCAAATTTCTATGCATCTTCCGAAAATCCATGTGCCAGGGAGAAAATGACTAGTTCTAAAGGGACTTCTTTTTGGTTTGGAAGCGGCCGGGTTGTTTGTTCTACATATTGTCAATTTTGTAATACTTCGTAAATGGCAAATGGCGTTAGGAAAAAGTAATTGTATATAGAGAGTGAATATATCTGAAGGAGTGAACCCAAGGTAAATTAAATTAAATTGATACTTCAATGTGTTGTTGTTGTTGTTGTTGATACTTCAATGTGTGTCACTTTATACTGAAAACATGTTGTCTATGACATATCATAGTACTATTTAAAGATGACATGGTGTAACCCGTATCCATAGCTTTTTCGAGGTAATCATGTTTCTTACATGTGTTTATAGTGTTCGATTTGAGATTTACCTTGGCATGCTCAACTCTTTGTTTGACCATGCCTTCCCACTTTGAGGATTATCGAATCGTTGAAAAGCTTGCACTATTTGAAACAAATGTTTATAGGTAAAGATAGTGTCGCGTGCATATGTAGCAGTAGATTTGAGGCATAAGGTGCCTATATTTTGACATCATCCCATGCGATTTCAACTAACAACATCCATAGGTACATTGCCAAATATAATAAATGGTTAACAAAAGCCCATGAAAAGCTACTTGGAAAAAGGAAGACTCTAAAAAAACATGGACATCCAATGAAACAATATTGTTAATAATATATCTCTTTTATCATTATGATATGGAGACTATTTACGTGCACATACAAGGAAAATGACAAATATAAAAAGATTACAACAAGTCGTCCATCCATCTTGACAATTATGTTTGAGTTATTTTACTTCATCCTATGCACATGCATGCATGGTACCATTGTATGTTGGTTGCCCGAGACTTCTTCCAGCGATACGGCTGGCAGCTTAATTATAGATTAACATGTTAGAGCATAGGCTTTTCATGTTAATAGCTTGGTTTAGATGGCTCATTCATGTATCCACTTTGTGTGACCCATGAGATGTAATAAGTCCTAAGCAGATTTTGAATAAGTTAATAAAGCGGCCATATGCATCACTTTGATGCAGAGGCTGGGATATTTCCCTTTTCAAAAAAAATTGTATGTTTTCAATGGTTCTGCCTGACTCATGTATTCTCGAAATATCTCTGGTTCCTTAAAAAAAACTTGAAAGAAAGAAATATGTTTATCTCTGAAAAACTAGCCCGTGCAGTTGCACGGGTTAATGACTAGTTATACTAGAGAGATACCACGCTCGTTGCAGCGGTATTTATTTTTTAAAATTTGTATTATGAAAAAAAAGGATATTTGAAGCATGGAATGGAATTTCTTTCCGAGATATGGAGGATTTGATTTGCCACAATAGTCGAGAATCTAAATTTAATCACCATAAAATGTTCGTATATTTAACCGCTAAAAATTGATTATGTGGAAATTGCATGACTAAGAGAATTAATAATGTGAATAGATTGCATGTATGAATAGATTTTCATTAATAAATATGGGATGACATGGAATAATGAATGGTTCAAATAGTGTATGATGTGGACACATTGCATGTAGAGATAGACTAATTTAATGCATGTTACTTAGATTTTTTCTTATAATTAAGAAGTACTAGTGTAGTGGTTACCCCGCGCATTGTAGCGGGAACCTTAAAAAATTACAGTATAAAAGAAAGCATATTTGATGCATGAAATGAAAAAAATCTCAGAAATATGGAGGATTTGATTAGCCACAATAGTCGAAAATCTAAATTTAATTTATATGAAATGTTCATATATTTAACCGCTAAAAATTGATGAGTGCAAACTTGTATGCCTAAAAGAATTTATAATGTGAATAGCTTGCATGTATGGGTGAATATCATTAGTAAATATGGAATAACATTGGTAAATGAATGTCTCAAATAGTGGATGATGTGGTGATGACATGGATAAATGAATGGCCAAAATAGTGCATGATTTGGACACCTTATAGACTAATTTAATGCATGTTAGTGGGGTTTTGTCTTATAAGAACTATAGATAGATTAGTAACAAAGTGACTTACCATTAGTTGCACGCGGTAATTGTCCCATCGCCAACTATTTATGACCAACTGGTTGGCATGGAGCCATTACCAAATATGTCCTTCTAGCAGAATGTGTGATGTTTACATCTAGCTCTTCAATGATTTCTGAAGATCAGGATCCGCAACAATGTCTTTCGGATTAAGTTCAACGTTAGGATTCTCTTCATGGTACACTAGTAGAAAACAGGGCTTCGGTTCGGCCCATTTGTCCCGGTTGAATTGGAACCGAGACTAATGGGGGCATTAGTCCCGATTCCAGCGGCGAGGAGGCCGGCCGGAAGCAGTCCCGGTTCATGCGGAGCCTTTAGTACCGGTTTGTAGTAGGAACCGGTACTAAAGGGTTGCGGCAGGCAGCCGCAGCGGGAGGCCCAGCGCGAGACCATTTAGTACCGGTTCGTAATACGAACCGGTACTAAAGGTGGCCCTTTAGTACCGGTTCGTATTACGAACCGGTACTAAAGGTTTCCCTATATCATCTTCTTCCACCCGAGCCAGCTCCATTTCCAGCAGCTCGAGCACACTCCATTTTTGCTCCCTCTTTCCTCTCCCGAGCTCGAGTTCATCCCCATTTTTCTCCACCATTTGTCAAGATTGGTGGCACCCATCTGTCCAAGGGTTAGCAACTTCATCCTCTCTTCCGACATTGCAAGTTTAGCTCATTTTATTGCTAGTTTAGCTCATTTCATTTTTCTAGTGCTAGCTAGGTGTTTGTTGAAATGCCTAAGTTAGGGAGTTCATTTGTTTTAACTATATATGTTTATAGGGTATATTATGGTGTCCGCTTTGACGCAACAAACGACTATGGGCAAAAGGACACATATTATGGTTACATAGAGGAGATATGGGAACTTGACTATGGACCTTCTATTAAGGTCCCTTTGTTTCGGTGCAAATGGGTCAACCTGAGAAGCGGGGTACAGGTAGACCCGCAGTACGGAATGACAACAGTGGATCTCAAGAATCTTGGGTACGACACCGAACCATTCGTCCTAGCCAATGATGTGGCTTAGGTTTTCTATGTGAAGGACATGTCTACCAGACCGAAAAAAAGAAAAGATAAGCAAGCGAATACATCATACGATGAGCCAAAGCGCCACATAGTTCTTTCAGGGAAAAGAAACATCGTGGGAGTGGAGGACAAGATAGACATGTCAGAAGATTACAATAAGTTTGATGAAATTCCGCCCTTCAAAGTGAAAGCTGACCCAACATCCCGTTAAATGATGAAGATTCTCCATGGCTACGGCGCAATCAGAAGAAAGGGTCGACATACGCGAAGAAAAAAAATTTATACCCCAACAATAGATAGGGGGTGTTGTTCGTGATGTGTAATAATGTATTAAACCTTTTATGTAACTGTGTTATGAAAACTCACAAGAAAACTCTAAACACTGATTTTTGGTTCTAAAAACTCCAACGGCTCACAAGCGCTCGAAAAAGTTGGAACAAAACACACGGTTTCCCCTGCATACAGCCCAACGGTGGCTCCTGAGTGCCCGCATATCAAATGCACCGTTGGGATGTATGCAGGGAATTTGAATGATTTGTATTCGGTCGATGAACTGAGGATTTGTAGATAGAACAAAACACACGGTTTCCCCTGCATACAGCCCGACGGTGGCTCGTGAGTGCCCACATATCAAATGCACCGTCGGATGTATGCAGGGAATCTGAATGATTTGTATACCAAATGAACTACAATGAGTACACACTGAGTGCCCACCATGTCCGAGAGGTGGGCTATATATATGGTCGTGTGGCTTATGAAGTGGTTGTGATAATGCTGATCCAACAGCTCACAAGCCCTCAAAAGAAACACACCCCTGATCCAACGGCTCACAGGCGCTTGAAAGAAACACACGATCCGTGTGCTTCTTTAGTCCTGGTTGGTAACATCAACCGAGACTAAAGGCGGGTTTTGCGGTCTCGTCTCGTGTTAGTCACGTGTCCTCCCCCAGCGCTGCCCTGGCCACGTGTCCTCCCCCAGCGCTGCCCTGGAGGTCTATATGTATTGTCGCCGATAGGGTGGCGTGGGGATCCGCGGCCGCATACGGCGACGACGGGGAAGAGGGCTGTGGGGCGCAGATGCAGGAGGCCATGGAAGCCTCCTTCCAGTCTGTCCGCGACGACCGTTCCCCCTAATACGCGCGGGCAATTTTGTTAAAATTGCCGGCGCCATTACCCCTAGTCCGTTTATGTAATAATGTATCAGTGTTCTGAAAACTGTTAGTGATGTGTAATAATAAGATGGTGATGTATCAGTGTTCTGAAAACTGTTGGTGATGTATCAGTGTTCTGAAAAATTTCGACCATTTTCAACGAATAGACACGGCGACCATTTTGATTGTTTTTTCAAAAAAATATAAGAAAGTGAAACAATACTCAAAAAAAGAAATCCTTTGGCATGGAATCCTTTTATGTGTAGTAGTTGATAGGAAAAATGATAAACTTGAGTTTTCACAAAGTTTCCACTAAACTTATTCATAAAAAGACCAATCATCTATAAACATGTATAAGTTTCGAGTCAAATGACCAAGATATGAACATTCCCGTGACATAGTTTTATAGAAATCATTTTAAGATACACAAGTATTGGTTATGAATTCAAATTAGTTTTATAATTCAAATTAGTTTTATAAAGATACATATGAATTTTACAAATAAAGATATGATTTTTACAAATATAGACAATTAAATAAAATAGATATAAAAGAAAAAGACTAGAGCAAAAAACTAAATAACAGAAACCAAATATATATAAAGCAAAACAGAAAAAACAAAACAAATATAGACATAAAAGAAAACAGAAAAAATAAAAAGGAACCAGAGCAAAAATAAAAGGCCCATTAGTCTCGGTTGGTAACACCAACCGAGACTAAAGGTCAGCCGCACGCGCAAATTTTCAGCCGCGGCCCAAAAATTGATCTTCCGTCCCGGTTCCAGCCACCAACCGGGACGAATGGGTCTTTAGTCTCGGTTAGTGGTAGGAACCGGAAATAAAGGTCGATTTTGCGCTATCTAGTGTGATTCTGACCCCAAATCCACCAGTTTTCCCCACTCGCGTCGCCGCCTCCTCCGACGACGATGAACCGCCGCTCCATCGCCGTGCTCCTCCTCGCACCCGACGTCGCCGCCGCTCCATCGCTGTGCTCCTCCTCGCACCCGACATCGCCGCCGCTCCATCGTCGTGCTCCTCCTCGCACCGGAGTCGCCGTCGTCGTCTCGTGCCCGTCGCGGGCGTCCTCGACCACGCCGTCCGTTGGGAGCTCGCCTGCAAGTTCTGCAGCCACCCCTAGTCTTCCCGCGACCTCCATGTTCCTCTCCGACGCTCATCCTCGACGTGAAGCAGACCGAGGTGATCCGCTCGTGCTCAACACCATGGCATGGTTTCCGTCCTTGTTCTGTTCGTCGAGAGGAAGCTGGAGACGAGCAGGAGTCTCTTCGCTCACGTGCGCAGCTGATGCATGTAAAATGCATACATGAACTTTACATTTTATTCCATGTTATTTGCATCATATAAGGGTTATATTCATGATTTATATTAAGTTTTGGGGATAATTAACAACTCCCCCATTTTTCTGGAATTAACCCTGCGCTGTCAGAAAACCCCTTTTTCTATATTTTGATGTTTCAGGGACCCAAACGACGTCCAAATGACCTGAAACTTTACGGGGATCACTTTTTTGGAAGGAACGAAACGTAGGCGCAAAGGAATCGAAGAAACGGAGACCAGAAGGCAGAAAGGGGTGGGCCCACGTGACCAGATTCCCTGACCGCGTGGGGTCCCCCATCCTGGCCCTCGGGCCTCCGCTGCCGTCGATCTTTCTTCCCGAAGCTTTGTCTTGACCTAAAAATGACTATATATAGACCCCCCCAGGGCTTTCGCGAAAGAGAGCGCCGCTGAAACACAGAAACCACGAAACAGAGACCTGGAGCTGAAGATTGGAGGGGGAAAACTCCGGCGGGGCGCTGCCGGTGTTCACCCCGGCATAAAACCCGAAACCCGAACCCGTATAACCCGAGCCTGAACCCGTAGTACCCGAACCCGACGAACCCGAAAGTTGCAACGGGTAGCAGATGTGAAAACCCGAATTTAGTTCGGGAAATACGGGTAGCAAGTCACGGAACCCGAATTACCCGAAAAACCCGAAATAAATTGGACAGCCCAACAATTTTCGGAGGGGTGCGTGAGGCCCAGCCCAACTACCCCCGAAACCTAGGTTTTCTACTACCCCCAGCCTCACTCACGTCCTCAGTAGTCAGTCCTCACCCACCCAGCCGCCACTCCTCCTGCAGACCTTACCGCACCACCAGGTCGCCGCCACGCGCGCGGAGGCTCTAGCGCAGGTCGGCTCCGGCGCAGGTCCGGCGCAAGTCGCGAGGGTCGAAGACGAAGACGGGGAGGAGGCTGGAGGAGGCGCCGACTGCGGCGTGGAGAGGCTCGTGGTCGTGGAGGCGCAGGTCGGCGCGGAACCACACGAGCGTGCGGCGGCGGCCTGCCCGAAGCTGCTCCTTCCTCGACAACATGCAGTAGCAGCACCGCTCCGGCCGGCCGCCGCCTTCATCGACGGTGCTGCGTCGCGCCGAACACATCGTTCGTTTCCTGCCAGCTGCCGACCCCCTGCCGCTCTTGCTCTTGCTCGATCTTCTGCTCGTCGTGGCCGCCGCAGTGACGAGCGTTGTGGCCGGCTGGCCGCCGCATTTTCTCCTCGCCGTGGCCGCCCCAGCGAGATCTCAATCTGATGCGTTCTCGTTTTGAGATTGATTAATTTATATGTGTAGTGGTTGTGCTTTTGCATCCCTGTCCCCGATATGTTCTTTTTCTACAGATCGATTGATGCTTGATGCTTGGGAATGTGGATCTGTACTCCTAGATGCGTGGATGCATAGCTGATGGATCTGGTTATTTTTTGTGCTTGTGAATCGCTAGATGTGTGGATGGCTGGATGCGTAGCTGATGAATCTGTGTATTTTTGTGCTTGTGAATTGCTAGACGTATCATTGCGTGGTTGTTGGATGTATGTAATTTTTGTGATTTTTTTGCGTGTTTTGACTTCTGCTACAAGATGAACAAATGCATTATTCGGGTAAATCGGGAAAACCCTTACCCGAACCCGAATTATCGGGTACCCGAAATGTCGGGTTTTTGTAATTTCGGCTAAATCTCGGGTATCAACTTTCAGAACCCGAATTATGAAAAACCCGAATTACCCGACCCGAAATTTTCGGGTAACCCGAACGCCCACCTTCCCCTCCAACAACATCTCCACCGACACCATGATGAAGAGGGAGTAGTCCACCCCTGGACTATGGGTTTGTGGAAGTAACTTATGTATCTCTCCTCTCTATGAGCTTCACTAATTAGTACCGTATGAGCTGCTGAACATGATTACGGTCATCTATGTAATTCCTTTGTGGTGGATCTTTATTATGAGTTAATACATGTTTGAGATTGCAATGGTTTTGTTTCAGTTATGAAAGTAGATGCATATTATGTACCCCGTTCTTATTTACTTGTCATGATCAAGCATGTTTATGAGAGCATGTGAGGGGGAACGTGTGCATTAGTTGGAGTAACGGGGGTGGCTAGTGCAGTGAACGTGAGAGAAAGTTCTGCGATCCACTTGGGTTTTCTACCTTACTTTGTTGCCTCACTAGGGATAAACAAAAATACCATGCTACCGGAGAGTGGATGTGACCTTGGCCACTATCTCCATGACTAGATCTAGCATGTTCTTATTTTAACTTCATGTCATTGAACTTATTGCTATGCTCTGATTTATCTTAATTACTAAGGTGTTATGATTTAGTTCGCATCTTGGTGGAGCATAAGAGAGAGAACAACTTATACTTGAGATCTCTATGTTAGGACGTGATGCCCATATTATTAATAACTTGTCAAACCATGTCTTGCCATCTTTCATGTTAATTTTAGTGTTCCATTGTCTACCACGTTATCAAGAGAGAGTGCATTTGTGAAACCATGAACCCCGGTCCATTTTTAATCATAAGAAACACCTTTCCAACACTTTTATCACCACTTTTGTTTGCTGCCATTATTAAATCCGAAAATACAAAAACACTTTTACATCTTGCATTCATCATAAAAAACCCAAAAATATCATTTATCATTGTACCATCATCCTTGCATATTTATTTACCATCATTGCATATTTACTATTGTTTGCATTGCATATTATTTTATTATCATTCTCACACCTTGTGCTTGACAACCACTTGGTGAGGTTGAGGGCACAAAACAATTTATTTTGTTGCAGGTTCTCAAGAGAAGGATAAGGAGATAACACCTGAAATACTGGTTCCCCGAGAGTTCGATATTAAACCCTCGAGTCACCCCTCGTGGGGAAAACTGTCTTCCACTACTACATACACTCTGCACTTGGAGTCTCAACCTAACCCATTTACTTTTCACGCAGGTACCACGCGAAGGGGCTAGCAACTGTTTTCTGGCGCCGTTGTGGGGTAACTACGTGAAGGGCCATCAAGACGTTTTCTGGCGCCGTTGCCGGGGAACCATAGCTGAAAGGTTTATCCAAGGATCACTCACATCAAGTCAACTTCATCACCAACTTGTGTAACAACCTAAGCTTGGGGAAGTTGCACCTACGTGAGCATCATCTTATCCATCTTTACCTACAATCATTTTATTTTGTTTTGTTCTTGTCTTGCATATCATCTTTATATTTCGGTTTGCATATTTATATTCAGTTTTGCATTTTTGTGTTGCATTTGTTATTTCAGTTGCATTAGTGTCATTTTACTTTCAGTTTTGCATAAAAAATTAAAAACACATAAAAACTTGTTGAAATGGGAGATAGAACTAAATTGTGTGACTACACAAACACTCCTAATGATCAATTTATTGCTAAGCCTATCACCACACCTGAGATTACTGCTGAGAGCTATGAAGTTAGTCCTAGTTTGTTAAACTTGATAACTAGGGAACAATTTGGTGGTAGTGCTGTTGAGGATGCCTCTATGCATCTTCATGATTTTATTGAAATCTGTGACATGCAAAAGTTTAAAAATGTTGAAAGTAATGTCTTAAAACTGAAGTTATTTCCTTTCTCACTTAGAGGAAAAGCTAAAGAGTGGCTACATTCATTACCTACTGGTAGTATTAATTCTTGGGATGATTTAAAAGAAGCTTTCATTAAGAAATATTATCCCCCTGTTAAAATACTGCAAAATAGAAACAATATCCTCTCTTTTAGGCAAAATGAAAATGAACATGTTGCCATGGCTTGGGATAGGATTAAACTCATGCTTAGAACTTGTCCATCACATGGGGTTAATGAATGGACCATTTTACACTCTTTTTACAATGGTCTAAATTACATGTCTAGAAATATACTTGATTCAGCTGCTGGAGGTGCTTTCATGGGAAAAACTATTTAGAAGCTAAGAACATTTTGGAAAGTATCTTGCAAAATTATAGTCAATGGCATACTGATAGAGCACCTAGTTCATCTAAGAAAGTGAACTCTATAGAAGAAACAAATGATTTGTCATCTAAAATGGACACCATTCTTGCTTTTATTAATAAACAAAATTTTGAAAATATGCCTTTGCAAGAACTAGTTGGTAATAATCCTGAAAATGTTGATGTCAACTTCATTAGGAACTATGGTAATAATGGGTATGGTAACAACAATTATAACTCTTATAATAAACCCCCATATGTTCCTAACAACCGTCCTTTAGTGCCATATCCTAATGCTAATGATAAATGGAAGCCTATGTCATCAAGCAATGATAATTTCGAAGCAAATAAAATTCTTATTGAACAAGTTGCTAGTCATAATACCATGATACAAGAGTTGAATAAATCTGTTGCTTCTATTAGTTCTGATATTAGAGGTTTACAACTCCAAGCTGCAGGACTAGACAAAGCCTTGTCAAAACTAGCTGATAATCAAGCCACTTTATTGAGTATGTCTGCAGGGAAACCACAAGCACCACCCACGGTTGGGATGAATTCTATTAATATTGCTGAAAGTGTCCCTTCTACTTTGGAGGGAACTCTTAATGAACTGCTTGAATATCCTGAATATTTGTTGCCATTTATGTCTCAACTTGTTGGTTTAAAGGAAGAAGTTAATGAAACTAAAAATGATGAATCTCTTATGTTAGTTAGTTAGAAAAAAAGTTGAGGAAGTTAAAATGCTTAGTGAAGTTAAGGAACCATTTGTTGATTTAGAGAAGTGTAGCTTGCATGAATTAATTTCTATCTTACAAAAATTTGCAAGTGATCCTTCTGTTAATATTAACCAGCTGGTTTTGGTTCCTATATTGCTAATCATGTCTTAAAAGAAAAGATTGCTAGGTACAATCAAGAAGCTATGATACCACCTAAGCTTGGGGATATCTGGATCCCTAAGGTACTAGTAACCATTGGAAAAGAGACACACCATGCTATACTTGATCTAGGATCTAGTGTCTCTATATTATCTAAAGAACTATATGAAGTCCTTGAACTTAAAAATATTGAGAAATGCTCTATTGAACTTGCACTTGCTGATGATTCCATTAGACATGCTCTAGGAAAAGTAAGTGATGTTATGGTAGAGTTACACATGACTTTTGTGCCTGTTGATTTTCTAATCATGGACATGGGGAATAAAACCTCTAGTCCTATTATTTTGGGAAGACCTTTTCTTCGTACTACAGGTGCCATTATTGATTCAAAGGAAGGGAATGTGAAGTTTCAGTTTCCACACAAGAAGAGCATGGAACACTTCCCAAGGAAGAGGGACACACCAAGGTTCAAGCTCCCTCATGAGCTACGTCCCCTTTGATTATCAAGTAAGTAAGCCTAGCTATATGGCTATAAAGAAAGCGCTTTACGGGAGGCAACCCGGTTGTTTTTGTTTGAGATTTTCTTTGAGTCCTCTTGCTGTAACAAGAGAGTAGTTTGTTAGTTTTGTTTCTGGATTTTTAATAAAGAACCAAGTTTTACCTATTTTGGGTTTGAAAAGTTGCTATTCATTTTCGGAGAGTTTTCTGCCTGCACGAAGTCTGTGCACGGTTTGATTTTTCATTTTTTATCTGTAACTCCGATTGAGCTGTAATTTGAACTGTAGCTTCAACTTTTCATCCTCTGCACACGTGATTTTTTCAGATTTTTCTGACGAGTTTAAGTAGGGTAGAAAAATGCGTTTTGCTGCTGCTGTTTTTCTGGACAGATTCTGTCTTGATATTGTTTGATGCATTCTTTGAGCTTTTTGCTTGAATCTTTTTGATTCAATTGAGTTTATGAGTAGGCATACAACATTATATACTCTCTGGACATTCATATGAATTTTTGCCTAAGGATTTTATGCAGCAAGGAACCTATTTGTTTATCACTACTAATATCACCCCACAGAAAAGAAATGGGAGAAACGGTGTTTTGAAGTTTTTTCACAGGGATTAGAGGAGCTGCACCAAGAGCTATCCAAGGATGGTGAAGACCATAAGCTTGGGGATGTCAAGACAACCCCACTGGACCAACACACTCTCGGTTTGCACACGTCTAACTTCTGTTTTTCGATCAAAGCACTTTATCGTATAAACTTGGAGCGTCTGTTTTTTTTGCTTTTGTTATTTCGGTTTGATTTTTATAAGACCACCACTATCATTTATATATGAGAGAGCTACTGGAAGTTTGGGTTGAATTATGTTGGATGCTATTAAATATATTGGGATAGGGATGTTTGAGTTGATTTTAAAAGATACATATAGTTGCATAATTCATGTGCTTTGAATGAATGTTAATTTGCAAGTGTGTTGTCAAGAGCTATCTTACCATGTTTAGATGTTGAATTTTAACTTTACTTGGTTTAACATGGATTGATTAGTTCTATGGACACTTATGCATGCATTTAGATGGTCAACTTTCTCCCTATTGCTAGCCCAAAAATTACAACAAGTAAAAAGCTTGTTTCCCAACACCTTCAACCAAAGTTTTTCCAGTGAGTCCACCATATCTACCTATTAGCTTTATGCTATTCCAAGTATGTTTATCATGTTATATTGTGTTATCTACATTTCTGAATTTAAATGCTTATGTTATTGATTGTCATGGGAAAAATTGGTTAAAAGCTCTCACGAACTTGATGCACAATTTACTTTTATTGCATTTAATAAGCATGAACCATTGTGATTAAAATTATGAAGTTGTGGGCTTGACAATTGTTTTGGTTGGGAGTTAGCCCATATGTGCTGTCACATGGCAAGCTTTCAACATTGCACTTATTTATATTTAGTTGATGTCATGTACTTTTGTTTATGGATGCCTATCATGGGTGAAATGAATGTGGATACTTAGTAAGTTCAAAGAGTTTGTATAAATGGTTAGAGAAATGCCTGGGCCGCTAATCTAAGCCATGCATCATTCATGGTGGAAATTTACAGCATAACCATAATGTTCATTCAGTGATGCACCTCATAATAAAAAGCTATACCCATAGTAAATAAAAGAGTGCTGAGATTGTTCATTGTCTGTTTGTCTTGTTGTTTTGACATGGGCTTGTTCATGTCAAGGGGCAAGAGGTACCCCAGTGCAGTTCTTGATGATACTATTATTACTTGCAATGACCTTTATTTGAATTTACTTTGTGGACCAAAGTGAGTAACACATGGTGTAGGTACTTGTATTCAAGGGACATGAGACATTCAACCAATACATTGTCAAGCACACCACTCATATTTGCTTTCACTTTAAACATTAATCATTCAAGATGCTATGATAGGGGTAATGAGAGCTCCACACCAATGACTACCACATTGCAAGCATTAACTTAAGTAGAAGTGTTTGGAAGTTAGATGAAACTTATTCATGCTTTACCTCTACTTATTTATCTATCCAAAGTGTCCACCTTTTATATTCAGTTTTCATAAGAAGTACTCTATGACCACCATAGGATGTTTTTACTTTTCATTATGCATACATTTGGTCCATAGTACTTTCTTCTATATTACACTTTGTGAATTTATCATTGAACATCTTTACATTGAGTATTTGATATCACTTCATAATTTATCTTGCATATTGTTATTCCTTTGAAGAATGAATCATTTGACTCTATGTAGCAATAGTAATCACCTTTGATATCCATTGATAGTATTAAAATGCAAAGTCCATGTTAGTTTTATCACCTTCATACTCGGGACGAGCATGGGTTAAGCTTGGGGATGTTGATGCCTTCATACTCGGGACGAGCATGGGTTAAGCTTGAGGATGTTGATGCATGTAAAATGCATACATGAACTTTACATTTTATTACATGTTATTCCATGTTATTTGCATCATATAAGGGTTATATTCATGATTTATATTAAGTTTTGGGGATAATTAACAACTCCCCCATTTTTCTGGAATTAACCCTGCGCTGTCAGAAAACCCCTTTTTCTATATTTTGATGTTTCAGGTACCCAAACGACGTCCAAATGACCTGAAACTTTACGGGGATCACTTTTTTTGGAAGGAACGAAACGTAGGCGCAAAGGAATCGAAGAAATGGAGACCAGAAGGCAGAAAGGGGTGGGCCCACGCGGCCCCCCATCCTGGCCCTCGGGCCTCTGCTGTCGTCGATTTTCTTCCCGAAGCTTCGTCTTGACCTAAAAACGACTATCTATAACCCCCCCCCCCCAGGGCTTTCGCGAAGGAGAGCGCCGCCGAAACACAGAAACCACGAAACAGAGACCTGGAGCTGAAGATTGGAGGGGAAAACTCCGGCGGGGCGCTGCCGGTGTGGTCTCCTTCCCCTCCAACAACATCTCCACCGACACCATGATGAAGAGGGAGTAGTCCACCCCTGGACTATGGGTTTGTGGAAGTAATTATGTATCTCTCCTCTCTATGAGCTTCACTAATTAGTACCGTATGAGCTGCTGAACATGATTACGGTCATCTATGTAATTCCTTTGTGGTGGATCTTTATTATGAGTTAATACATGTTTGAGATTGCAATGGTTTTGTTTCAGTTATGAAAGTAGATGCATATTATGTACCCCGCTCTTATTTACTTGTCATGATCAAGCATGTTTATGAGAGCATGTGAGGGGGAACGTGTGCATTAGTTGGAGTAACGGGGGGTGGCTAGTGCAGTGAACGTGAGAGAAAGTTCTGCGATCCACTTGGGTTTTCTACCTTACTTTGTTGCCTCACTAGGGATAAACAAAAATACCATGCTACCGGAGAGTGGATGTGACCTTGGCCACTATCTCCATGACTAGATCTAGCATGTTCTTATTTTAACTTCATGTCATTGAACTTATTGCTATGCTCTGATTTATCTTAATTAGTAAGGTGTTATGATTTAGTTCGCATCTTGGTGGAGCATAAGAGAGAGAACAACTTATACTTGAGATCTCTATGTTAGGACGTGATGCCCATATTATTAATAACTTGTCAAACCATGTCTTGCCATCTTTCATGTTCATTTTAGTGTTCCATTGTCTACCACGTTATCAAGAGAGAGTGCATTTGTGAAATCATGAACCCCGATCCATTTTTAATCATAAGAAACACCTTTCCAACACTTTTATCACCACTTTTGTTTGCTACCATTATTAAATCCGAAAATACAAAAACACTTTTACATCTTGCATTCATTATAAAAAACAAAAATATCATTTATCATTGTTACCATCATCCTTGCATATTTATTTACCATCATTGCATATTTACTTATTGTTTGCATTGCATATTATTTTATTATCATTCTCACACCTTGTGCTTGACAACCACTTGGTGAGGTTGAGGGCACAAAACAATTTATTTTGTTGCAGGTTCTCAAGAGAAGGATAAGGAGATAACACCTGAAATACTGGTTCCCCGAGAGTTCGATATTAAACCCTCGATTCACCCCTCGTGGGGAAAACTGTCTTCCACTACTACATACACCCTGCACTTGGAGTCTCAACCTAACCCATTTATTTTTCACGCAGGTACCACGCGAAGGGGCTAGCAACAGTTTTCTGGCGCCGTTGTGGGGTAACTACGTGAAGGGCCATCAGCAGCGCAGCGGGCCGGCCCCGCACGGATGGCATGGTCCATGCCCAGATCAGGCCCGTTTATTTTTTTTCGGCTAATTCTTTTTCTGTTTTATTAATTCCTGTTAGATCTATCCTAGGAAATAATTCACCATTTAATCCTCCAACATGCAAATTGATTGATTCAAATTTTGTAGTGTTACTATGTGTTTTTTTAAACAGGTAGACCTTGCTGTTTGCAAAAATATATTTTTAAATGATGTCTAGATTAAATCTTGTAAAAAGTATCGTTTTCACTAAATATTTAATATCTAGAGTTTTACAAATCCAAAAATTCCAAACCAAAATTCCCTAGATAGCCTGAAATGATACCTTTCCAGATCTGTTGGCCTTGCATTCAAATGAAACCTAAAACAAAAGTTCTATCCATTCTTGTAAACACACCAGTGGGCACTTTAGTGAATTTTGTGAATTTTTGTGTGATGATTTTTTGGAGCAAATCCAACTTTCCTAGGTTCCTACCATTGCTCTCTATCATGCCCTAGCTTGGTAATAAAAATTGACTTACAGAGAATATTTGGTGGATTATTGCTTGTTTGTAGTATTTTATGCTTTAGGAAAGTGTTTATTATTTACTTTTAAATTCTTGTGTGCTCTGTTATGTTAGCATGAGTGTGATGTTAGTCTTATGCTGGGTTGTTATGATGGTGCTAGTGGTATGTGTTGTTTTGCATATTTGGTTAATCACTTGTTAGTTAATTGTTAAGCTTGTGGTGATTGGTGTCAAGTGGTTGTATTAGAATTCACTTATGCTTTTAGTTTATTTTGTTGCAGCTTGATTTATGACTTGGCCTAAGCTTGTTGTTTAGGTAGTCTTTTCTGTTAATAATAGTTTTCCTTGTGTAGCTTTTAGCTTGCCTCTAGCTTCGTCGCTTTTGACTACTGTTAGTGCTAAAATTGTTAGAAGGAAAATTAGTGGTAGCAAAATTAGTGTTAGCAAAAATCTACTTCTTAATTTTTTTTTGTTAGAATCAACATTTGTGTAAATATTTTCTGTTAGAAGTATATTTTTAGTGTTAGCATGTATAATTGAGTTAGTATAAATTCTAGCATTTTGTAATAGCAATTTTAGCAATATTTTAGAATTTGTTCTAGCAATTTTAGCAATATTCTAGCATTTTGTAATAGCAATTTTAGCAATATTCTAGCATTTTGTAATAGCAATCTTATAGCAGGTGTATACATTGAGCTATGGATCCCCTCGAGCTCGAGGGAATGGATGAGGAGCTCAAGGAAGATTATATGCGTCAGATGATATATGGAAATGCACAACGTGGACCAGATGGCGGTGGAGCAGATGACGGTGGAGAAGATGGCGGTGGAGAAGATGATGGTGGAGAGGATTTCAACTCTGAATTTTTGAACGACTCCGGTGAGGGAGCTGAGCTAGAATTAATGATAGACGATGACGAAGTGCCCTTAACAAACTCCGGCGCGGTATGTTTATATATATTAAGTCTCTGTTGATCACTAGATGCATTAATTGATTTGTATTGCACTTATTAACGAATCATTTTTCTTTTAGCCCTCCGTATCTAGCGCAACTGCGCCAAAGACGAAACGAGGCCCGACCCAAAGGATGGGAGATGGTGCAAGGTTATCGATCGACATAGTTGCTGATGATGGCAAACCGCTGAAACCCGTAGACATCTGCCATAAATATATAAGTCAATGCGGAGTTCTTGTTAGGGACACGATCCCGATCACCATTGCAGAATGGAATAAGCCGAAGAAAGCCAATGATGGAGCTAGTTATGTCGAGCAAAGAATTAAAGATTTGCTTTGGGACACGCTCTTGACACATTTCAGCCTACCGCAAGGTCTCCCAGATAAGAAGAAGGTGAAAGTCAAGGAGTGGACTCTTAAGAAGATGACCACACAATTCCAGTCCTGGAAGAAAACATTGTGGACAAAATATAAGAAAGAAACTCCAGATTTCGCTGGACATCTAGAGAAGATAAAAGATGCCTGGACCGTATTTGTGGCGTATAAGAAATCGTCTACCGCTGTGGCCCAATCGGCCATAAATAAGGTGAATGGTGGGAAGAAGATATATCACCATACTTTGGGGTCAGGTGGCTACAAGACTGCCGTGTCTAAGTGGGAAGCCTTTGAAAACAAACTGCGTGAAAAAGGGATAATTCCACAGACAGATGACTGGCCCGAGAGGTCCAAGTTCTGGTTGTTCGCACATGGGGCAGGGTTGGACCCAGACACAGGGCTGATTGTTGCAAAGAGAGAATGGACGGAAAAAATTACAAGTGTCGTAAAAAAACTTGTGGACGCAATAGACCTAGTTCGAAAGGGAAAATTTGTTCCCGATAGAGAGGACGACGAGCTGACACTCGCCCTCGGGAATCCTGAACACTGGGGACGATGTCGAGGCTGTGGACCCGGGACTACGTGGAAGCAAGGGTTTCCGGCGGACGTTGCAAGTTATAGAAGCCGTTCCAGAAATAAGAAGAAGGGTTGGACCGGTTATCGGAATTAGAACGCCAGGTGCAGCGGTAGCAGGAGCAACTGGACTCAATTACCCAGCAAAGGGCATCTCAGCTGCAGCTAGAAGATCCTGCAGTCGATGCCGGCCCATCTCAGCGGAAAAGTGGCGTGGGTTCCACGCAGCTAGAAGATCCTGCAGTCGAACCGCCGGCGGCTCACTACCCCGTGGATGATATCACGGAGAAGACAAATTGTGAGCTACATATGTCAATGAAGAACATATCCTTCCCGGTGGCGGTCGGCTATGCTTTACCAAACCAACCTGGAGCAACCTACCATGTTGGTCAGATTCCAGCTGGCTATGCTCGTGTCGGGGTGGTAAAAGTTATGTCGGGATTCCAGACACTGAGCTTGACATTCCTGGAGGTGACGACGAGAAGACACTGGGAGAAGTCGAGCTTGGTATCGTTCTATGGAAGAAGAAATACATCGTGTTTCCAGATTCGGCGCCAAGGCCACCGACTCCTCCGAGTAGAAATCCACCACCTCAAAGTCCTTCCCTCCCCGACGATTGGGAGCCCACCGCGAGTCCATCGCCCGCGCCGTCCCGTCAGCCGACTGATGCGCCCACTAGTAATTTGACAAAGCGGAAGATGCAGTTCATGTCGACTAGTACTATGCTCAGGAAAGACAGGTCTCCTGTCAAGAAACGTGCAAAGATACCCAAGAAAGTCAAGATCCTGAGAAGTTATCTTACGAGAAGACTAACGAGGAATTAGAATAGAGCATGCGTGCCGATGTGAAAGCCCAGTTTGCACCGAAAAAGCCCCCTACAGACCCCATAAAGGAACTTCTGAATACTATACCAAAGGAGAAAATTGATCGCACCGTTGACAACTTATATAACCCTCCAGCGAGCCCCCTTACAGACTATGAGCGCTGTATTGAGAAGACACATAGCTCACAGATGGAGGAGAAGAAATGCGGGAAAAAAGTTCCCCAGCTCAGGAACAAGATGTACAATCGATCGCCCCGCTCAAGGTGTTTTCTGATAAGGCGGCCCTCTACAACGAAATGTTGCTCATGATGTTCTAGGCGACACAGGTTACGCCATTGCTGAGATAGCATATCGATATGTTCTCGGGCAGCCTCTGGTCACAGATACGAATGCTCTAACAACACAATTATGGAAATTGCATAACTGGTACATGACCGCCGCAAAGGAAGGGAGATTCTATTTCATGGCGGGAGTTAAGGAAGAGCACTACTTCCGAGAATACGCTGTGCAGATTGAGTTCTCCGAACTTTTTCAGATGTACAATCAACGTGGCCTCGACAAATCTATCATCAGCTGCTATTGTCTGTAAGTGATTTATTTGTGTAATTTAATTATTTAGTTAAGCTCGTTCGTTGCCTGTAATTATCCTCACGACATTCTTTTGTACGCTATTATGCAGAATGAAGATTCGTGAATGCAGAGTGGGAGGAATCTGGGACATTGGGTTCATTGACCCGGATAAAGTTCATGAAGTCACCGTAGATCAGTATGCCCAGGACACAGAGGACGTTTTGCTCACGTTTTTAAAGCGACAAAATACCAAAAAAGAAATACTTTTTCCTTACAACTTCAAATGAGTGTTACTGTCTTATACACATTCTATTTTGCTTTCCCGATGTTAAGTGTAATTGATGAGTTATGAATAACTGCGTATATAAACGTGCGCAGGTTCCACTTCATTCTGCTAATCATTAGAATCGAGACTGGAGAAGTTGAAATCATGGACTCATTAAGGAGAGAGCCTGATGAATACAAAAGCGTGCGTTATATGCTCAAGAGGTAATTTCAATCGCACTATATCGGCCTCTTTCGTTCATTTTCTGATATCAAGTAAGTAATAACTCCTCAATTCATTTTCTTTGCCGGGCAGGGTTTGGAAACAGTTCATCACGGAAGAACGCGGTGAATGGAAAGATAAGCTAGACTTTAAGGCTAACAACATAAGTAGTACTACATACCTAGGTCCGCGTATCTCTCTAATTTTAGTTTCAATACCATTATCATTCTCTTGATTATTATTTGATTGAATTCTATTCTCGTATAGTGGTGCATGCGACAACCAGAGGGCACAGATTTATGTGGATACTACGTTTGCGAGTACATTCACATGAAGGTCAATGAGAGAGTCAATAGTCAAAGAAATCAAGAGGTTCGTAAACATCATTCACAACTTTATTTTGGTACCATCAATTGTGTTTAGTTTCCTTCATAATTGATTTTATCTCCTTCTTTTAAAAATGGCAAGGAAGCGGAACCAGCTCCTACCAATTAACCGCGTAAAAGAAATTGCGGAGGAATTGGCGGGATTTTTCCTTACGCAGGTCATTCCTAAATCCGTAGAATTCCACTATATCGAAAAATAGCCTCCCTCCATGTACTAGCAGTGATCTCCATGTAATGAGTACTTTATGTGTGTACATATATATACCAAGTTGTATGTGTGTTATGTATATGCATTAACGTGATCTTCATGTGTGCGAAAACTTTTTTTGTGCATCGACGTGATCTCCGAACGATGGAAAAATCTGAAACCCTAAACCCTGAAAAATAAGCGAAAATAAAAAAATGTCGCGGCAGCGTTTTAGACGTTTTCCTGCCGGAGAGGCGATTTGCTACTCACATGGGTACCTACACACCATGCCATTACACGCCGATATAAGCCGTATGTAACTGTTTTGGATTGATATTGTAGTAGAGTAGGGATTTTTGGTGTACAAAACTGGTTTCGGAATTTCAAAAAATATATTTTTTGGTCCTCTTTTTTTAGGGTTGACTTTTTCGTTGACTTTTTTCATTGACTTTTAGAAATAATTATCACAGTCAGGATATGACTTGAAAAAATTTCAAAATACTTTTGAATAATCCTAGTAACTCTAATGTTGAGATCCCCCCACTCTTTTGAGTATTCTCTTTGTTTCCGTGACGTATACGAATTTTTCAAACTAGGGTGTGTAGGTACCCATGTGAGTAGCGGCTATTTTTCCTTTGATGTATGCTATCCACTTTGGTTTTGTATCAATTGCAATTGATGTTTTTTTTTTGAAAAGGGCAGCCCAGCCTCTGGATCAAAGTGATGCATATGACCTTTAATTTCCTAATTGCAAAGTTTGTTCAAAACATGGTTACAACTAAAGGATCACAAAAGGTCGATACATGTATTGACCAAATGAAAAGGCTAGATGGACTCTCGCAATACATCAGCAAGAGATTCTATTATTAAAACACCTCGGTTGAATAAATCCCATGCTACCATCTCAAAGGTGTTGCACCAGAATGCATGGCATGGCGTTGCTCCAGTGATTGGAGATAAGACGATCCAATGAATAGCTAGCGCGCTAACCTGCAAAATAGGTGGTTTGCTAGATTTGTTAAAAACAAAGTCATTTCACACGTGCCATATTGCCCAAAGGACATCGCATACTCCCACCCGAATTGTCTTGAGATTCTGCTTAGCAATACCCCTTAGCCAACTTCCAAACAGGTTTGATACATTCATGGGTGATGTAAAGTTAAAAGACATATGCACAATGCGCCAAATAAATTTTGCAAAAAGGCAGTCAAAAAGTAGGTGTTGAATTGTTTCTTCTTTATAACAAAAGCAACACAATTTACTCCCGTGCCAATTTTTTGCCAGGTTATATTTAGTAAGAAGGACCTTACGATGAAGGAACCACATGAAAATTTGTTTTTTTAGTGGTACCTTTATCTTCCAAATATAATTTCTTAAGTATCTTGTGTGCCCATTCATTAAATCAAGATATATAGACTTTACCACAAATCTCTTCGAAGTTGTTAACCCCCAAACGAAAACATTTTTTTCGTTTGAAAAGTTTATATAATCAAGCGGTGTACTAGGATTACGGAAAAGTTAAGGACTACGAAAAGATGATATTTGGCGCTCCATTCGTGAAACAACTATCCACCAAAAGTTGTTTTCGTTGAACAATATTTTAAAGAGCCGAGTATTGAGGAGATAATGGCGTGTCTCCTAAACAAGAGTCATCCTAGAACCTGATAGTCTCACCATTGCTAACCTCGAAGGAACCTCTACTAAAGAAGTCCTCTTTGATTTTGAGTAATCCTTTCCAAAAAAGGTGAGTCAAAAGATTGTGAGCTAACCTGTGTGAGTGATTTCGAATGAAGCTATTTGTTATGTATGAACTTTTGCCAGTCCCCTTCTCATTTAAGAGATTAAACAACCACTTGCTGAGGAGACACTTATTTTTTAGCTCCATTTGATGTCTACCTTGGAAACAACATTTAGGAGGCGAGCCCTGCAAACTTGTCTCTCGATTGTTCACATGTTATCTAATTATTCTTTAGGCCCTTTTGTTCAAGGTTTTGGAAGACTACCATAATGCAACATTCATAAATCATATTGCAACAATGGCTGACATCTTCGTGAGTCCTGATATACATACTTCGTACTCCCTCCATTCCATATTATAAGACATTTTGGATATTTTTATACGGACTAGATACGGACTAAAATGAGTGAATCAACACAATAAAATGTGTCTATATACGTACGGATCAAGAAAAAGTAAAAAAAATCTTATATTTAGGAACGGAGTAAGCAGCTAGCGGTGTGGAAATATGCAATGACATTGTAATTTCTCGTATAGGCTGGAGGGCGGACCTGGGCCCCGGGCTATAGCCCGGGTCTTGGCCCGCGTAGTACAGGTACAGCTCTTACTAATTTCACCGAAATGCCACCGAAATTCCCGACCTCAAACAGTCCAGCCCGTATCCTTGGGCCAGAATGACCAGAGTTAGCTTTTAAAGCCCACCAAGTATCAACCCTCTAGCGTTCGCGCAGCCGAAAGCCCATAGCAAACATGTTCGTGTGTTTGGCTAAACAGAACCCCAACGGCCAACCGATCTGACCGCGCTGCCGCCACCATAGTCGACGGAAGACTCGCTCGTCTCGACCACGCCAACACGCCGCTGCCCCGGCCGCCATTCAAGATCTCGATCACGCCGAAGCACTGCTGCCAGCCGCCGTGACTCACGCCGAGGATTCCTGGAGCTCCTCTCTTTCGCCCGCGGGATCGAAGCAATCCGACGCTGCTGAGGTGCAGAGCCAGTCTTCCCTGGCCAAAGCGATGCGATTGAAGCTCTGGGATGCATTGATGGCGCTGGCGGATCAATTCCGCGGCGACCCATATCGAGTCTGCTATAGCCGTTGGTTAGCAATGGACTCTGGTGCAAAGCCGCAAAGGAAGGAGGGATCTCGGAAGGCCCATGCTGAATCAAAACCAGCTCTCTCCGAGGCGGGAGGCCATGCATGCTCCATAGCCACGGGTAATTTATTTGTTTCTAGAACTGTTTATTTCTAATATAAGTCACTAAACAGTTATAATTTACTAATAGGTTTAACTTATTGGGGATACACTGATTTTATTCAATTTGAATATTTGAATACATAGAAAATAAAAGGGACAGAGAGGTCGAAGACTTATTCATCAAGGCCGGTGTCAAACTCCCGCGGCTCAAGAAACAGAAACAAATGTCGATAAAAGTTGGGCAATTTTTTATCATGAAGAAGCTAATAACACCCAGCAACAGCAAGACAATCCTGACATTGATGAAGATAATAACACTACCACTAGTAGAAAACGGGGCAACAGTCCCGATTCCAGAGGGCCTTTAGTACCGGTTGTGCAACCGGGACTGCCAAATCGGGACTAAAGTGCCCCACCCTTTAGTCCTGGGTGCCTACGAACCGGAACTAAAGGCCTCCACGTGGGCGGAGCGGCGCGCGCGTGGGCGGAGGACCTTTCGTCCCGGTTGGTAACACCAACCGGGACTAAAGGTTTCTGCTTTTTCTTTTCTTCTTTTAACGCCCCTTTTCCTGCCGCGGCAGGAAAACGTCTAAAACACTGCCGCGGCAGGAAAGGAAAAATAGCCGCTACTCACATGGGTACCTACACACCCTAGTTTGAAAAATTCGCACAAACATTTGACAAATTTTGTCAAATTCGTCGCACTCATTCATCCGTTTGAATTTTACTTTTACAGGTATATGGATATCGCCCTTCCAAACAACTTTCATGTTTTAACCCATTTTATTTTGACAAACATATACATATTTCTCTCTAAACTTCAAATTTGTTGTATTTTATGCTGTACAAAAAGACAAATTTCTGACGGCACGCGTGTTTTTTCAGAAAAGTCCCCTCCTTTTCCCAAAATTATGAATCGGTTCTTCGGCATAAAACACACGCGCGGACCCTCCGCTTTTTGCAGAAAAGTCCCCACGTTTTCCCCTATGTTTTTTTGTAGAAAAGTCCCCGCGTTTTCCGAAAATTATGAATCAGACATATATCAGAGCGGACCATCTCAGCAGCCTGTCGAGGCGGCCACGTCGCCCCACACTGTAGAAGTGCAATATCAAAGATGAGCGTTTCAGCCTTCCCTGAAGGCACCCACGTCACCCGGCGTTGTCCCTGAGTGAATTATTTTGGTGCTATAACTTTTATGTTAACAGATTTTCTATCCATTCAAAGACATTTAGAATGTTAGCACATTGTTATATGCAAGAGGTGCATGGTTTGTTTTGTGACATTGTCGAAACGGATACTACAAAGAAATCGAGATATCACCTTTATGTTAATGCAAGGAAATTATGCCTCCTTTTTTTCCTGCCAAGCAAAGTCAAGTAATGTTATTTTGATGGCAAAGATTCATGTTATTTCTATGGCAAACACAGCTGATTCATGTTATTTTTTTCCCTAAAAAAAGATGTCGACGTCCTATAAAAAAAGCCTTAGCATGTAGATTAGTTCATTCCAGTTATCTATTTATTTTTGCTCCAAAAAACACTTCTCATAGAATCAGGATGATGAAATCTTTAATAGTCCTGAAGTGTTCACTTTGTTGGTTTTGGCATGCCGTCTATGTTGCTGTTGAGAATATTTACCGAAATATCATTCGATTTTCCCTAGATTGTAAGGTACATTTGATTGCCCAAGATGGGGTCTCATAAAAGAACTGAATACCCATCCAGATTATTGTGGTACTACCATTTAGATTTACACAAAATGATAATGTTTCCATCAGTGTGATTTTCTAACACTATAGTTGATGTTACACTTCTACAATAAGATGTAGAAAGTTTCGAGTACTCACAAGAAATGTACTGCATTGCCATTAAGATCTATGCAGCTCTGATATGCTTTACTAGGTCACTTTATGATACTGTAGGTGTTACTGTCTTCTTGAAGGTAAGGTGAAAAGAAACTACCATTCAAGAGATGGGTTATTTATGTGTTTTCTTCACCATACGTTCATCTACAGAATGTTATTTCAGTTCATGGTAAATAAACATCAAGTGATGAGTACCAGAGTGCAGATAGTGCATTCTTCCTCTTCACCTTCGTCCGTGAGTTAATATGATACCACTTTTGTGCGTCTTTTTCTTTTCATAATCCCAACACGCTCCTCACTTATCCAAATTTACTGCAAGATTGACTTCTTAATACCTTCACAACCAGGTGGATAGTTTATCGCAAGACTCCACACCCACAAACTGTTACAGCTATTTGTTTTTCCGTAACTTACTGTAATTAGAAAATTGCTTCAATATTTACCATCTGCTACTTTTTGAATTAAACTTGCTACTTTTCAAATTAAACTTCTATATGTAGAACGAAACAATTACAGAACCTTCTTCACAATTGCAGCTATATGACCATACTTTAGAAGGAACACTTTACGAACCGTCATAAAATACACTTCAAATTATGCAGCAAAATTAACACCACGGGCGCGGCGTGCCGCCGCGTCAATTTTCCTAGTATGATTTTGTTCAGGACCCAGAGAAGTCTGAAACACAATGTTGCAATAGGATTTCTGAATGTTGCATTATGACAGTCTTCCAAAACCTTAAAAAAAAAGATGAATTCCGTCCTAAAAAAGAATTAGACAACCTGTGAGTGAACACTCGATCGAGGGACAAATTTGCAGGGCTCGCCTTCAAAATGGTGATTGATTCCAAGGTATACATCAATTGTCAATTGATACAAAACCAAAGTAGATAACATACATGATCACGTTTATATATCACGACTTACGCGCCAATAGCCCGGCAAACGCTGGGGCACAGGGCGTATTTGCTCAGCCGCCGTGTTTCACTCCTCCGACTCCTCGAAGGCCGCCTCGGCCCGGAGCAGCACGAAGCCGACGGCGACGCCTACGAGCGTGAGCGCGTTCATGACGACGGCGATCTGGAAGATCTCGCCGGCGGCGTTGCACTGCGCGCCGAAGGTGCCCCCGCGCCTCTTGCCGGCGGGGCTGAGCGACGCGACGATCCTGGCGAACTTGTAGTCGGCGGACTTGCGCACGCCGAGCATGGTCACCTTGTTGAGGCCCTTGAGGCCGCTGTAGGCGTTCATGCCCTCCACGTACGTCACGCCGGACCTCTTCTTGGCCGCCGACGCCGGGGCGGCGGACAGCTGCGGGAGCGTGGCCACAGAGAGCGACGCCATTGAGCTCGGCTGAACCTGCGAATCCAGAGGCAAGCAAGAACTGTGTAATCTGTAGCAATGCTCTGTGAACCGTGATCAGAGAGGGGAATGTGGAATGGTTGTTACCTCTGGTTGGTTCTCGAGTACTTGGCGCAGCTTCGAGGAGGAGTGTGGCGGGGTGTGGTGCAGCTTGGAGGGGGGTGGGTCAGATCAGAGAGAGGGAGGGAGTGGTTTTGTACGGGATATCAGGGGAGGATAAGGTGCGGAAGGGAACGGGCGGTGGCCGACGGGGAGTTTATCCTTGCTCGTCCAAAGGAGGTGGCCAGATGGATCCTCATTGGCCAGGGGTGGTCCACACCTACATGCTTTCACCTTTGTTCATTTGTTGGGTAGAGAGCCGTTCGTGGAGTGCACACGCTGGCCTAATACTACAATTTACTTGGGTAGTACTGCTCTTCTGATATATATGTACTCCCTCCGTCCTCGAATAAGTGAACATATAGAAATTTCAACACAAATTATGGAATGGATTAAAAAATGCATTGAGAATGTGCAAACCACCATCTCTCTCCTCCTTAATTCCTCCTCCTCCAACGAGCTAAGTGCATGTAGAAAATGAGTATACCATGCATTAGACATTATTGGCCTTGATTCCCTTGTAATGAGAGAACAATATTTGTTTCCACTTCAAAGTCCATTGGAAATCTAGATATACACTCTTTTGTGGAAAAATTTCAAATCTAAACGTCCACTTATTTGAGGACAGAGGGAGTAGGAATTTTATACGTGTACTTTTGGGGTAGTATGCAGGAAGTAGTGGTTTTATGCCCGAAATGCACAAGAATAGATTAATTTTCTGAAATCCGTATGAAATACCTAAAAGATTGAATTGTCTTCCACATCCTGATCAAGAACGGAGAACGCATGTGACAACGGCCAACAAATGAACCCCCCAACAAGAACACAAATTACCAAGCATTGTTTTTTTTTAGACCAAAGGCCTAAAAGACCTGACGTTAAATTAATAACGCCACAAACGGCGAAAGGATACAAAGTGCTGAACCCAGAATACAACGCAACCCCGCACACACACAAGGAACATAAACTACTAGGCGATTACAGATGCACCCCGAAGAACACCGCCACCGTCCACACAGGTAGACAGGCTCCACAAGGAGGCCTCAAAGGGACGCCGAGGAGCCAGGCTCAACAAGGGGGCCACAAAGCGACGCACCGTGGAGATAAGGTGAGCGTCGACGAGCACCGCCACTGATCACAGAAGCTGCAGACACGAAATCACCGAAGATCACCGCCACCGTCCACAGAGGTAGACAGGCTCACCAAACCCCTCAACGGGCCGCCGAGGAGACTAGGACGAAAACCATCGCCACTGACCACACCTACAGCCAGGCTCAACAAGGGGGCCACAGAGAGACGCCGGTGAGAAAAGGTGAGTGTCGACGAACCGCCACTGACCACAACAACTGCAGACAGGCACCAGGTAGATCCCAACAAGAAACGCCGGTGTGCAAAGGAAGCTGTAGACTTTGCCGGAGAGAGCTCGGCGAGAGGATGCCACCGCAGCCAACACCTACCAACCTCCGGGAAGCAACCATCCGTGTGCTCCAAAGCGGCGTCTTCAAGAAGATTACGACGCAAAGGCGTCGCCGTCGCCCGATCCGAGGATCTGAGGTTTTCACCCGGAGCACGAAGGAGGACCAAGAGAGCCACAACGGCGCCTTCAGGAAGGGAACGGCGTCCGAGGACGTCGATGCCGCGGTCCGGGGAGATCCCAGACAAAGGTTTCCCTTTGGCATAGACTCTAGGCCTCCCACACACGGGAAGTCGCATGTCAATCACCACGCCGCCCACACGACCGCGGTCACCAACCAGCACCAGAACCGCCGGCACACCCGCCAACCGACGCGGTTCCCCCCGTCCAGGGTCGCCACCCCGGCGTACCAACTCTGCACAGACGAACTTGAAGCGAAGAACAAGAGACGGCGGCCGGACCGCAGGCCAGAAGCATCGAACCTTCAGCAAGGACCCAATCCGCAGATCGACGACGTGCAGCCCCTGCAACACGCGAGATCTGAGGTGTTGGAATGGTGGGCTCAAGAGGGCCCGGGCCCCCTGGCCCGGCCCGAAGCGAGGCGGCCATGGCCGCACTGCCCACCTCCTCCCGGAATCCACGCAAAAGCCGGCGAGCAGCAGCGCCACCGCCGGCCAGGCTTGCCGCCGAAGCCATGAGATCTCGCACCCGAGCCTTCGTCTTCCCCAGGCCCGACGGGCCGAGTTCGCGCCGCCCGCCGTTGAAGCCGCGTCAGGGGACACCGCCGTCGCGCCGAGCTCGCGGATGGCCGTGCAGCCACCACGCCGTCGCGCCCCGCACCAGCGCCACGCCCCGCCGGTCGGGGCGGCCCGCGCCGCCACCACCGAGCGAGGGGAAAGGGGGCCCCGCCGCCGCCAGCGCCGCCCAGGATTTGCCCGGCGACGCCCTCCGGCGACGGCGAGGAGGAGGGGAAGAAGAGGGGAGGGGCCTGGGGCGGCGGCTAGGGTTTCCTCCCGCCGCCGCTCGCGGGAGCGACCACGGAAGGGGGGGGGGGGGAGGCCTTTACCAAGCATTGTTAACGACAGAAAGTGGGAGGGCTAGACGCCTAGACAGATGACGAACCATTTGTTTACACCTCATCTTTAGAACTGTCTATCCAGTTGCACCCATGATATTCATTAGCCTCGTAGAGGCTATAAAACAACATATGAAGGAGTTTAGATATTTATGAATGATGCAGAGTCAAACACAAAAGCACACAGTAACTTCATTAAGCCATAACAATTATTTCTAGTGGATTTGATTTTTTTTCATACTTTGCTTAGGTCTAGGAAAAAATCCGTGTAACAAATTTTTCTATGAAATATGTCAAACTCAATAATAAAATTTATTATTTTATCATAAATTTAGTCTAGCCAAAAAAATGTTTGTAGTGATGAATAGTGGATCTATCTAATGCATAACATCACCTTTTTAGTATTTGGAATCACAGTTGCATGGTTATAATAAAATATACTAGATGATAAACCATATTGAAATATTTATGAAAAATACATCTATTTAATGACACTATGAGTTATGAAAAAGCAATAATTAAAATGAGTGGCTATATCTCGTCTGGCTATTTTCTAATTCGCTAACAATCATTTTTCAAGTCGTTTGATTCATCATCGCGCTACGCATCTCAACACAAGTCTCGGAGCTATGCATGGTGATTTTTTATGGGTTTTTATGTGTCGGTTTTTGCCGGACCAACTTTTATCAGTGTTTTTCCCTCACCCGTTAACGGAGGTGTTTAGGGGGTGGGGAAGAGAGGGGAGAAGAACGAGAGTATGACGGGGAAACTGGCGGCAACTAGATGCACTGGATGTCAGCTATTAGTTATCCGTTCTTTACAAAACTCTCCCTTTCTATAAATCTTCAAATAGATTTTGCATTTTCTTGAAAAAAATGTTATTTTTTTCCAGTTTTATCAGTCCTAGATTGATGAGTATGTTATTAGATCTTCATTTATCAGGTTGCTCAGTTAAAGGTGGATGCAATTAATTTCTTAGTCTAATTGGTTCATCCTACTAAATCATTTGTATTTTGTCGTCCATTTTCTTGCCTCAGTTTCTAGTTTTTGTTTCTTGTCTTTAGTTCCTAGCTATAATTAACTTATTTGTCCATAGTCTTTGGCCAATTCATTTCTTCAAATGTTGCGTCATGTTTTTTGGCATATTTGTCAAACTCTTATTCATGCGTCGGTATATTTGCAGCTTCTCTTTGCACTTATTATTTGCAGTCATCAGCCTATATTTATTCATCTTGTCATTTAGTTTTCTTATTCATCTGCCTACCTGTAGACTCTAGTTTTTACGTCTTACCATTGGGGCGGGGGGCGATTGCCCCCCCCCCCCCCCCCAGTAGGGCGTTCCATGATTTTGGAAATGCCGAATGAACCGACCAAGTTGGCCAGGCCAACTAGAACGCCCTGCCGGGCGGGCAGGGCGTCCCATGATTTTGGAAATACCAGAAAGGTGCCAATGGATATGCCCAGTCCTAATAGAACGCCCCGCCGAAGACATCACCGGAGATGCTGTCGGCAAGATATGCTCATACGCTTGACATTGTTTAGATGGATTGAACGGATTACTACTGAAGAGCGGAGAGGAAGGGAATAAGGTGGATCAAACGTAGCCTACTGAGACGGAACATGCTATGATTTAAGGACCAAACCATGCCCAAATTCGCAATTTTTGTCATCTCTAAGCATTAGCAGATTAGCGAGGTGACTTTCCGTTCGCGGGAAAGACTTATATTAGATAACGGTGCCATTAGTTTTGGGTCCGTCTAACTGGACTGAGAGGGCGCCCCTGTGCAGCGCGCGGTTGATACGTCTCAAACGTATCTATAATTTCTGATGTTCCATGTTGATATTATACCAATTGTTACATATTTTACATACACTTCATATCATTTTTATGCATTTTCTGGGACTAACCTATTAACAAGATGCCACAGTGCCAGTTCCTGTTTTCTGCTGTTTTTTTTTCCAGAAAAACTGTTCTGGAAATATTCTCGGAATTGGACGAAACTTGGACAGAACCTTCTATTTTCCCGACACGTACACGGAGTCCAAAGGAGAGACGGAGGCGACCGAGGAGGCAGCCACCCAGGGGCCGGCGCGGCCCCACCTCCTGCCGCGTCGGGGGGTGGCGTGACCCCCTCGGGTGCCTCCAGACGCCGCCCTTTCGCCTATATAATGCCTTCGTCCAGAAAACCCTAAATACCCGATCCTACATCCACGAAAAGTTCTGTAGCCGCCGCCGTCATCAACCCTAGTTCGGGAGGGTTCTGAAGCTCTTCCCGGCACCCTGCCGGAGAGGGGAATCATCACCGGAGGGCTCTACATCACCATGCCTGCCTCCGGAGTGATGCGTGAGTAGTTCATCCTTGGACTACGGGTCCATAGCAGTAGCTAGATGGTTGTCTCTCCTCCTTGTGCTATCATGTTTAGATCTTGTGAGTTGCCTATCATGATCAAGATCATCTTATTGTAATGCTACATGTTGTGTTTGCTGGGATCCGATGAATATTGATACTATGATCAAGTTGATTATCAATCTATCTTATATGTTATTTATGATCTTGCATGCTTTCCGTTACTAGTAGATGCTTTGGCCAAGTAGATGCTTGTAACTCCAAGAGGGAGTATTTATGCTAGATAGTGGGTTCATGCCTCCGGTAATCTGGGCGAGTGACAACAACGTCTAAGGTTGTGGATGTGCTGTTGCCACTAGGGGTAAAACAACAATGCTTTGTCTAAGGATAATTGTATTGTTTACATTATGCACATTACTTAATGCAATAATCTGTTGCTTGCAACTTAATACCAACGGGGAACACGAATGTCAACTGAAGGTGGATTATTAGTCATAGATGTTGTTGGATAACGGTCTATGTATCTTGTTATAATGCCGAATTGAATATCATAGTGTCATCTTGTCATATATATGCATTGTCATGCGCTCTCTATTCATCAATTGCCCAGCTGTAATTTGTTTACCCAGCATGTTAGTTATCTTTTATGGAGAGACACCACTAGTGAACTGTGGACCCCGGTCCATTCTTTTACACTGATAATACAACCAACTGCAATCATTGTTCTTTTCATTCCTGCAATTAAACACTATTTTCACACCATACGTTTAATCCTTTGTTTACAGCAAGCCGGTGAGATTGACAACCTCACTGTTTCGTTGGGCAAAGTAGTTTGATTGTGTTGTGTGCAGGTTCCACGTTGGTGATCGAGTAAACGGCGCCGCCAACAACCTTCAGAGGTGCCTTTTACTCCTACTGGATCTGACAACCTTGGTATCTTACTAAGGGAAAACTTGTTGCTGCACTGCTTCATACCTTCATCTTGGGGTCTCCCAACGAACGTGTGCTTTCACGTCATCAGCGGCCATGTGGGCCGGCCCAGTATCCCGCTTTCCATCTCCTTGTCTACTCGCGTTGTTCTCTTTTTCTCCCTCGCCTATTTGTCTCCTCAGGAAAAAATTACGTATTTCTGTCCGGTTTTTCTATTTGTTTTGAATTTTTGTGTGGAATCAAATAAATGTTAACTAAATCTAAAAATCACAATTTTTTAAAATGCCATGAATTTGAAAAAACGTTTGATGATTCAAAGACTGCTCATGAATTTGAAAATGGTTCATGAATTTCAAAAATTAGAATTTTAATAAGTTCATAAATTTCAAAATGGTTCATGAATTTAGAAATGTCTCGTGATTAAAAAATCAAAATTATAAAAAGTTCATGAATTTGAAAATGGTTTGTGAAACACAAAAATCGGAATTTTAAAAATGTTCACGAAAAATGTTCATGCATTTGAAAAATGGTTTTTGAATTTTAAGAATAAGAATTAAAAAATGGTCATGAAAAAACGTTCATGAATTTTAAAATGGTTCATAAATTTGAAAGTGGTTAATGAATTAAAAATGTCTCGTGAATTTAAAAATGGTTCATGAACAACATTTTCAAATATGAACATTTCACAAATTTGAACATTTTAAATTTGAAAGTTTTTCAAATCTAAACATTTTTTAAAATTGAATATTTTACATAAAAATTAAAACAAGAAAAACAAAATAGAAAAAGAACCAAAAATCGAACGAAAAACGGAAAAGCAAAACTAAAAAACCAAAAAAAAATGAGACGTCGAATCTTCAATTCCTTGAAAATACACTGAAGTGATCTTCGTGTCATCTGATGAGGAGTAGATCACTTCATGAATCATATGGTGCCTGTTTAGAATATAAAAGGTGTGCTTTTGTTTATGACGATGAAGCATGTATTGTCATTCTGTTTTCTTATTGATCTGCCTACCATTTGGGGGGGGGGGGGGTACCTAAATTTGGGTCGTCCTTCGCTACTAAGCATAGCCATGTTGAGCCCAGGAACCAGCCACTCTGCGGTGGTAAGCAAGGCGGTGGTTTTCCTAGCTGTTGGAGCGGGGTTCAATGCCAATGCTTTTGGAATCTATAAAATCATGGAGATGTGAGCAAGGATGCGTGGTCGGCTGCCAGGACTTGGAGAGGCATGCCGCCGTGACATGACTGAGGCAACTAATCGATCACGGTCAGGTAAATCAGTCTCTATATCTTGCACCACATTGAAGCGAAACAAGTTAGTTGATTGGTTGTTCTCATTTTCTAAACCATGTCTGCAGCAATGGAAGCGAAACCTTGTTTACACCCGTGGTACCTGACAAGACCAAGAAGACTGCACCTGTGAAGCTGAAGGTTAGGAAGTGCTTATAACTAAATGTTTTGTGTGTGACTGTCGTCTAGACACTGTGCCTGTCAGTGTTGGACCAATTTGTAATATTAAGAGAGAGAGACAGACACAGAGAGAGAGCCGCCCAGGGCTTTGTCCAGCCAAGAGTAGTGGTGGACATACATTAGTAGGAGTTGGCTCTTGGTTAGGCATAATTGTAGAATAGAATGGTTGAAACTCTATCTCCATCCCATCTAAATCGGCATAGCTAGATTTAGATCTTCTGGTGTGTTTTGGTCAAAGTTTAAAATAGCGGGCTATGACATATAGCGGCAACCTCAAAATTAGCTAAATCAAGGCTATAGCGCCCCTAAATGGCGCTATATGCCGCTAAATTAGCTAAATTGTACGTAGACACCATTTAGCGCGACCCTCCTAAAAACGTTATAGCGCCGCTATAGCCCGCTATTTTAAACTATGGTTTTGGTGCGTTGCCAACACACAAATATCATCTGTATCGTTACATATGGTATCAGAAGTCGTCGATTCTTCGGCATAATTCCGCCGATTTCTCTCTCTCACACACTTTATTGCGTGCGTGCTCTTGATCGGAGCGGAAGTTACTTAGCCTCTGGGAAATAACAAGAGCAAAGGGGATTGGAGGGCTTGGGATACTAGACATTGAAAGTTTGCAAGGGCTTTTAGAATTTGGTGGCCGTGGCTCGAATGGCATGACAAATAAGTTGAAAAAGTTTGACAAAAGAGAAAGATAGCCTAAGGTGTTGGAGGACCGATCCAAAGACTAAACCGTCATCCATATCAATATCGGATAAACACTCTTGTACGCCAATACATGCCACCGTAGAACGGAGTGAGGGGAAAACGGAGACAGATTTATTTCTATTTTGTTTGGCCCGTGCTAAACTGAATGACAAAGAAAGAAAAATCACAAATCCTCACATATAAACGCAATTGAATATCAGTCCAGGCCATCTTCGTCCAAGACCTAGACCGGAGAGATATGTGCTTAACCTACATGAAATAACAAGAACAGGGAAGCGGGAGACACCACCCTGCTACTGTCATTAAGCGGAGTGAGTCCTCGAACCCGTGTCAGTATTGACTCATATGTGTCACATGGTTGACTAGAGAAACAAATAAGCTATACTTAGAAAAATGCACCATTGGACATTATACTTTTCCGAGATGAATACTTTGATCACTGAACCCATGATGTCGTGCGTTGGTCACGTTGCTCCAAAGGATGAGCAAACTGGCTATAACCGTGACATCGAGGAATAAGAGGCGCTGTTGTGGCCTGTTGACCAACAGCTTTGAACTGTTTTTTCTTTGCAAAAACAACCCCAGCGTTCTCATAAAACCAAACATCCTGCACCCGCCTCTACGCTCGGGTTCCTGAACGGCTGAACCTCGACGATCCAGGGCCTGCATTTGATCATCTGGTTACCACTACAAGAAATATGCTGATACATGACCCTCAAATTTGGTCACTAAAAGGTCAGTGGTGGGTCCCATTTGTCAGGGTGGCCCGCGTGTGAGATGGGTCCCGCTCGTCAGGTCAGTGGTGGGAGCCATATGTCAAGTGGGTGGTGTGGGTCCCACATGTAAGATGGGGTGGCCTGGGTGTGGTGGGACCCACTGGCGGAGCTCCGTTGGGGCCTAACTGGGCCATGGCCCGCCCATCTTTTTTGCAAAATAAAAATTAACTACTATGCATCTAAAGCCCAGCACAACCCATGAGCACACAAGGCCTGCACCCATTGCACGTTACCATGTTCCTCTGTTCCGCTCGTGCTCCCAGAACAGAGAACTCGACAGCAGCAGCCATCAGCCATGGGGATTGTGGGCGCCTCGCTAAGTCGCTAGGTCTCACGATTTAGACAAGAAAACAAGGGGGATTTGGGGGCAATCGATGGAGGGCCTAGGAGGCAGCAGCACCGCCACCCGCAGCCAGGGGGTCGGCCAAGGCATCACCGCTGACCGCAGCTGCACGGGCACAAGGCACCGGCCGGAGGTTCAGCCAGCAAGCGACGCCTGTGACTGAATCGAAGCCCCCCGGCAGGTATATTTCATTCTTTCCCCAACTTCTTGGCCATCATTGTCCAATTTGATAACATTGGATGGCGAATGTTTACTGAATTTAGTCAGTTCATTTCTAAACACATATATAGTGTCTAGCTTCTTTTGGTATAGTTCTCTTTTTTGTAATAATATAAATGTATGTATCTTATGATCTGTATGCAATGGAAAAACTATTAGTGACTAATGTCTAGTGAGGTGGTGTGTTTCAGAACAATTTTTTTGTATTTCCTTGAGCATGGCCCGCCCATGAATTTTTTTCGAGCTCCGCCACTGGTGGGACCCACATGTCAGGTTCTCTGTGCGGGACCCACATGTCATGGTGAGTTGTTAGCTGGTCCCACGAGTCAGATTAGTCAATAAGTCAACGGGTCCTACCTGTCATCTGAGAAATGACACGTAGACTAGGGACAGTTGAGTTGGCTGTACATCAATAGTGACACGTAAGCAAAACTGCCAGCTAAGCACTGACATGTAGGCGAGACAGCTGAGTTGGTTGTCCACTAATACAAATGACCATTTAAATTGGTCGTAATCGGCTAGAGAAAAGGCCATAGGCCGGCGCTTTTTTACATTATGACCAATTCATATAAGCAGACTATGACCATTCTGACAAGATTGGTCGTTACATTTTCGGGTTTAGACCCTCCAAAGTAGTGTATGACCAAATGGTTTAAATTGGTCATAGATCTATGACCAATTTTTTCGAGGTCACTATTAAAAAGTCACTAATATTTCTTGTAGTGTACAGTGAGCAGTCAGATCTCCCGAGCCGTGCGTGCGTGGGTACAGCTACATCGCCTGATCAGTGGATCTGGCACTAACTCCGAGCAGGATGGTGCCGTTGCCTCGTGGCCGGCAGTGTCACTTCCCCGGCGAGCCAGCCAGCCTCCGCCTGATCCAGATCATCCGGTGAAAAGCCCTCCCACGACGGCGACCGGCTCGCGTCCGCTGTCAACCGCGCTGGACTTCCACTCGGCGCCGGGCAGCGCCGGCGCGCACCAACCAGCTCGGCCGGGGGTAGCTGACAGTCACCGACGGCGGGCGAAAGAGTCGTGGGGTGGAATAAGTGCATGTGTGAACGGGCGGTGTAAGTACTTGATTCGTGACCGCCCAGCCCGGAGTGGCATATACTGCCATTGACCCCATGGAAGTTAGGCAAAAAAGAAGATGTGCATCAGTTTTATGTGGTTTATTTATGCCGAGTTGCAACTAGCAGCATTCTGGAGGTTGCCTAGCTAGGTCTCCAGATCTTCAGAAGCCCTAAATACATTTAGTATAGTGAATTAGTACTTTGCATGAAACAAGAAGCATTGCCCCTATCAGGCTTATATGAAACCTAGCTTCTTCAAGCCAGCAAGCAGTACCAATACACTATTCAGATGCAGCCAAAGTGCAAAACGAAGTGTACCAGAAACATACCAGCTCAACAACAATCAAACCTGTCGACAAGCTTTACAAGCGATCAACACAGCAGAAAAGATGCAACTTACACGCAGCAGCCAGAAAGCAACAGCACATTACGAAACAGCCCGTTCTGGTCAGCATAGTCCAGCTCACTGTGGTGCTACTAGTATAACAGAACATGACTACTCGGTAGTTCAGCTTGGTGCCAATAGACACCAGTAAAGCTAAAAGGAGGATAGATGAATAGAGCGAACACTAGAAATGCAAGTGCAAAAACGGAGGATTGCAAAACCCATGAAAACTACATGAACAATTGTCTACACAAATATTCCCAAGGATCGAACAATATTTCTATATAATTCTACAATCCAAAGCTCTTACACATAGTTTAAAATGTTTCCTAAGTACCAAAGGAAGGGTACCTTACTTGGATACTGCCGAAGTGCAAAAGAAAGTGTACTAGAACCTACCAGCTCAACAACAAACCAACTCTGTAGATAAGCTTTCAAGCTATCACCACAGAAAACATGCAACATAGAACAACAACCAGAAAGCAACAGCACATTAGGAAGCCCGCCGTTCAGGTCAGCAAGAAAATCCAGCTATCGTGCTACTATAACAGAACATGACTGACTACCTGCTAGTTTAGTGTCAATAGCTAAACAATAAAGCTAAAGGAGAAACACAAGAGCAGTCGGAAATGATAGCGAAACGAAACACTGTGGCTAGTGGTCTGACTACCACTTGGAAGCTAAGATTATCAAGTGCTGGCGGATTCGCCGTCACAATATATATCAGACACACCATCAAGAGATCATTGACCAAATAGGCTGCATCCATAAGAACATACCAGGACAGTGGATGATTCCGCGATTGACAAAAGAACTGAAAAAAAAGGCTAAATCACCTATCATCATGCTATTCAAGTTGCAAGAATCATACAAGCAAGCGTACTTCTTGGCCAATGGAGCCACCACTTTACAAACAAGTACATGGAAATGATGCCTCATCAAATAATTAGGTGATACATATGAATCTCCAACAGAATCTACATGCAAAAAAGTTGCAAACCTAGAAAGGGGGAAAAAAGAAGAATGAAGAAATATACCAGCCACACCACCAAGTATGAACCATTTATGCCAAGTGGAGTCATTTTTTGGGATACAAAAGCTATAGGCAAAAGTGCCTTGACATCTCTTCTTCCACCCTCTTCACAATTACACAGTCGCCACCATCTCCTTCTGTATTTATAAAGTAGCTGCAATAGCCACAACTGAATTCTCTAAATGCTGCAAAAGCCACAACTGAAATAACCCTAAATACTATCTTTCCGCATCCTCTGGGATCGACGATAGCCTCTCCTGCTCAAGAAACAATGGGTCCAGAAATTTTGCAACAAATGCCCACAACCTGTAGACATCATCAAAGTTTGTAAGGAACCCAAGAGAAGCAGTAACAACTTCAATCCCGACTATAGCATTTTTGCTACTTTTCTTCTCATGCCGGCTGTTTGACGTAGGCCGACAAAGGGAAGAGCTGAGGCCTACATCGACCACCCCATGTTTCTGGCTGTCCATGAGGCGTATATGACTGAGAAAACCGACACCAGAGAGAGGCCTTCTTTCTCTGCCAGTTTCTGTACAGTTTCAGGATTGATCAGCGAAGTTCCAGTGTTGCAGTCTTTTACATTGAATGCAACTGCTGCTCCTCGTTCATATTTGATTTTTGGGCCATAGATATAAACAAGGGGTACCCCATCACCATCTCCTGAATCAGGCAACCGAAGCTGCAGTAGTGAGGTCACCAACCAATTGATCAGGTAACGCAGCCTTAGTGTTGTCTTACTAAGACCTAGCATGTTCACATGATCAAGATGCCTACAGATAACTTCAGGTTCTCGCCTGCCATCCTGAATCTCATCGTAGTCGCTGTATGCATCATCATCATCTTCTTCTTCTGCCACTGCATATCCAGATGTCTCCCCAGCATCCGCATTACGGGAGAGCCTGCTATCCTCCATGGTGAATGATACCTTGCGCCCCATACTTGACACTCGTTCTGCTTCTTCCACTCCAAAGAGCCTGCCACCATTATATCTGCCATTGGGTACCTCCCTCCTTCCCAGTAAACGGAATTCTCCCTCTGTTTCCCTTCTGATGGCACTGTCTTTAGCTTCAACCTGGTTTTCTGAGCAAATCTCCGAAGTGGAGCCATTCCCATTTGCAGCATAACCGCCGAAAACAGATGTCGAACTGCCTTCTGCGGGGCCATTGGCACAAGAGAACTTTACAAACCTCTTGTTTTCATGACCATCTTGATATTCTTCAATTTCACTGACCTTTCCATTATATGAGCAATCTTCCTCTGGAATTTCCTTCACATGATCTAGCTCTTGTGATACTGACCTCACAGCTGCATCGAAGGACACGGCATGATTATCATAAATAGGGCTCCTTGCCAGTTTGGATGGCACCTTTGGCGACGTCTTCCTTGCATTCTTCCTACCAGAAAACCAGGAAGCTGGCAATGGAGATCCCAACTTCCCCTTGCTCGACTGTTCTGAATGGTCTGAACCGGCTGGACTATGGCCCAAATCAACCCAGAAAGAGCTCTCCGACAAGTCATCCTCGCTGAATACTGGGCTCTTCATCACCTCCCAACGGATACGCTCTCATTCTCCTCATAAATCGTGCTGGCACCATCCTTATCTGAGCTGTCCTGGTCCATTTCGCTCTCAATCACCTCCCTAACCTGAGCTGAGGAATATGCACCTGAAAATGCAGGCAATTGAGATGCATGGTGACTGCTGTTCGTCGCTGACTCCTCCTCGACTGGAATGATCGTATCATCCTCAAAGCCATCCGAGATACCTTCAAACCCATCGACTGAATCACTTAATACTGCGGGAAGACCGGCACAATCCGCACCATCCCAGCCCCCGTGCCACCATTCGGACTCTGCAAGCACGACATCACTGACTTCTTGATCAGCAAGCAGCCAAAACCCGTGGGATCAGCTCCAAACACCCTATAGAAGGATGTGATGATGAAGTCTGGCCGGAACAACGACAGCCCCAGCGAGTCCATGTCCTTCGGCCCCAATGCTCCGGCATCCAGCAGAACATGCCAGTTATTCTGCTGCGCCAATGCCATCCACTGGTACGAGTACTTTGCTCCGGTCACCCTCGACTGCACTGGGAACACGAACAGACCGGTAGCAGAGTCCTTCTTTCGTCGCCGCTTCTTGGTGGCTATCTGTTTCCGGAGCTCGGTGGAGCAGATCTTGAGGGTGGGCCACTTGAACCAGGCAGAGTAGGCCTTGGCCCCTTGTCCCGGGCGGACTGAGCCATCCAATTCACGGACTGAGACTCGTGGTCGAACATGGTGAGCAGGCGCTTGTTGGTGGCGAAGGGGTAGCACTCGGCGAGCAGCCGGAACGCGGAGCCGCGGCTGACGGTGAAGACAAGGCAGTACTCGGACTCCGGGATGTTGAGGTAGTCCATGATGCGGTTTTGATGTCGTGCTCGGCGGTGCCCTTCTCGGCGCCGCCGTAGAGCGCGTGGTTGCTGAGATTGGCGGTGATCTCGGAGAGCGTGAAGGAGACGGAGGAGTCGGCGGCGTTGCAGCTCTGGAGGTAGGAGAAGAGCCCGAAGCCGCAGTAGTCGAGGCACACCTTGTCGAGGTGCGGGTACTCGTCGGCGCGGAGGCGGTCCACGTCCGCCGACGACGCGTACTTGGGGTACATGGAGAGGAACGTGGCGAGCGCGTCGGAGGACAGGAAGGCGCGCTCCGCGGCCACCGCCGTGGCGCGCAGGAACTCGCGCTGCGCGTTGAGCCGCGCCAGCGACCGGGACCGCCCCACGGAGGAGGAGCCGCCGGCGCCGTCCTCCCCGGCGTCGAGCTCGAGCGCCGCGTCGCGGGACTTGGTGAGGCACCCGTCCTCGGACGCCTCCTCCAGCGCCTCCCGCAGCTTGCTCTCCTGCAGGCGCCGCCCGCCGCCGAGCCCGCCCCGGCCCCCGCCGCCGGCGGCCGCGGCGGGCGGTGCTTCTTGTCCAGGAGCATCGCCGCGCAGTGGGACAGCGGCTTCCATAGCGACAGATGCATGGCTGGCGGCCGCGGGCAAGAGACTCCCACCCCCTACGCCATCCGATTCGCCTCCGCCGCCCGCCCGAATTCTGGGGATCAAAGAAACCGCCTTTCGCGATCGAATTCGCCGCGGTGCCGGCGCGGAACTCCTCCTAGGGTTTGGGCGGATCGGCGACCGGGCTGGGGGCGCGTCCCGTCCGGAATCTGGATCAAGAAATAGTTTTTCTTCCAGCAGAGCAACGGTGGGAGAGGAGAGGAGTGAGATGGAGGAGGAAGAGGCGGAGAGGAGTTAATTGGAACACACCAACTCACCTGCACGGAATTAAAAGCACAGGTCCAGTCCAGCCATTCAATGGCGATTCCTCAAGTATTTCCTGGTGTACTCCTAGTAAATATCATTTTCATGTCCGTATTCTTTTTACATTTATTTTTAACAAAGTCAAACTTCGATTTAAATCTCATGACAAGAAAATTAAAAACAGTACCAACTCTTCTATTTCGGCCACTTTGCATGATTTTGACTACTTTTTTCGAATGATCTTGATTGGTAACTTTTTTAAAAAGGAGTTCCACTGCATCTGATTTCCATCTTCCCATTAGGCGTCCACAAGGGTTGTTGAGTGCCAGCAGTACTCTGTAATGGTTTGAATAATAGCAGGTTCAGTCTAAACAACAGAGTGCTAATACGAAGGCTCGTGATCATTGACTTCTCGTTAGCGATATTCTTTCTTGGAGGGACATCTTCCGTTCTAGTCCTCTGCGTTTTCTAGCTTTTCATCATCATGTGTGTCCTTGGGTCAGATAAGTCCACTTCAGCAACCCCAGTGCATCTTCTAATGGGGCCCGATCTAATTGTGATGGTAATGGAAACCCCTATCTAATCCGCCACATGCTTGCTTAGTTATTTTCTGACATAATGATTAATGATGCCCTGAGTTTACCTTCCACAACGCCGTACGCATTAGGAAAGTAGGGTCTTGCAGTCCAATAATATATGGTGGGTTTTGTTTGGCGTATAGGCCAATGATGCATTGAGATTTGAGAGTGACAAAATTGCTACCCCTTTTTTTTGCCAGATCCTCATTATTCTCTCTAGAATAGTAGTACTAGTATAATATCAATTCATTATGAAAAGAAGTAGCCACAAAAATATGGATTTGGGATGAAGATTATCTTGCCTCTTACCATGAATTTTGGTTACGAAATTGATGAACGTACGATATTTCCTATCCACTGTGCATCCAACCTTTCCTATCCGGCGTGAGATTGTCCAACAAACAAAATACAAACGACTTGATTTCACCATTAGACAAGTATCAGACGGAAATTATCGAATGCATAGCTGGCATTCCTTGTATATCAACTTGCTGCAAATTTGAGATGATAGTGTTTACGATAGGGAATATTTGCACAATATTTTTTCTATAATACGCCAAATCCAACGTATCTCATATTAAACGTAGTTGTCGCATTTGTGTAGTATATTTTTTCTATAATACACCAAATTCAGCGTATCATATATCATAGATAGGTTTGGCCAGGTCGAGTTTGGTCGTATTATAGAATACGCCCGTATCGTATATCATAGATAGGTTTGGACGTATCATATATATCATAGGTGTAAATTTTGATCTCATATATGTGCTTGCGATTTTTGTTGCGGGTTTAAAACCGTAATTTATTGTATTTCCTTCTTATTCATATCTGTCAACGGAAAGAGTATTCGCGACAACTCCATGACTGAAAAGATACAAAGTCAAATATAACCATGAAATTTGGAAAAGAAAAGACTCCACACAATGTATGTACAACTACAAGCCTACAACAACAGCAACGCTGTCTCCCGATGACCAAACTGACCGGTGGTGATGTGTGTATGCTTCCATGTTTTACATTTATACACGGTATCCCTGATCTCTCGGTTTCACCTACGCAATTGCAGCCTCGACGAGATCGATGGGAGCCACGGAGGCCAATTGATCTTAGCATCACGGAGTCGTACTCCTGAACAGCCGCCGGCGATAAGTACGCACGCTACGGCTGAACGCCTGAACTGGTCTGCGTCCCGGCGCACGCCAAGTCGCCAACCATGCGTTAACCGAGCTCCACATAGTCACCTTGGGCGTCACCTTTCCCCGTCCACAGAGAAAGGGCGATTTTTGGGTTCCACCGCTCGCGCCACCGCTCCGCCGTCGATCCGCTCGATTCCCGCCCTCCGGCGGCCGCTCCGGCGGCGGGAGGACGGGGAATCGACGGATCTGTGCATAGCTACGTAGGTGTGTATGGGGTGTCGGCCGGCGTCGCCATGGAGGAAGGGGCGGTGCTGGTGCTGTTTTTGCAGGTGGAGGTCTTCTTCCTCGACGGCGGTGCTCCACGGAGTGCTGGCGCTGAGCTTCCGCCGCGCCCGTGCTCGCAGCTCTCCGGAGCTGCCGTGCACGGATTCCCCTTCGCTGGATGCCGCGGGACGGCGGATCCGCGTCGACGACTTCTGTGCAAGGTGCTGATGGCTTCAGTTCGACGACGGACTACTAGAAACCACCATTTTACCTAGAGCCATGTACTCTAGGTGAAAGGCAAAAAACCTTAGGTAAAGGCTTTACCTAGAGCTTGCACTAGGGAAAGAACACTAGGTGAAGTATCGACGGGAAAGAGGACTTTACCTAGGGTGCGTCTACCAAGCTCTAGGGAACCATTACTTTACCTAGTGTCAAATACTCTAGGTAAAATTTCACAGAAGTCTGACGTGTCCGACGTGGAAAGGTGTTTTACCTACAGCCACATGAAGCACTAGGGAAACTTTGTGGGACCCGTTTGGACAGTACGTCACCATCCTTTACCTACAGCCATGTGAGGCACTTTTGTGGGGGACAACCACCATCCTTCCTTTACCTGGAGTGGTTCCGTACCAAATTAAACTCTAGGGATACATCATATTCATATGAGCCATAATTCGATTTTGAATTCTTACCTCAAATAATTCAAATTGAAAGTACAACAGACCACTACTCTGTCATAGCTGAACATACATCACTTAATATGGATCGAATTAAGTTAATGGGATGCACATTAGATTTATATACATGTGAACACGTTTTCCAAAATACTGCCTAGCCATGCTTGCTATTGCAAATAGCACTCAATCAACAAATATCAGCTAGAGTTGCTACACCAATAACAGCTACCAACATTTGCTTTGCACCAAAAATTCTTCTCCATGCTCAAATAAGTCGGCCCAATGCATCATGTCATCGGTTGGTTGCCTAAAGTAGTGACAACCTCACTGCATGAGTTCCACTTCACTGAAAAAAACCCCAAACATTCCTTGAGCACCCAGATCTGTGGTAACAACGTGCTCCTGAAAATAACGCAGCAAAGCAACTTAGCACTCATCCGATGTAGACAAGAATAATCTCATCTAAACTTTGAAAGCATAACAGCTAAAATTAGACATTTTGACATACACAGAAAGATAATACTACACAGACATACACAAAGAGTTGGTATTAGACAGTTTCACTCTCAACAGCTTTGTATGGACATGGGAAGCTGACACTAGTTCTCAAACCAAACAATCACGTACAAAATAAAGAGCAACCAAAAGTTGCGCCTTCACCACACAAGCATCACTTGGGTTGCAATATAGAATTCTGTGAACAGAATATGCTATCAGTTTCAGATGAAATAAGTACAACATAGTTAAATCAGCTAGGCTTAAATCAGCTAGGCTTTTTCTCATTGAATAAGGCAAAGACATACATATTGCTATCAGCCAAACTAATGCATATCAGCACACAAATATTAATATGAAAGCAAATTGTCCATCACAGGTTGTTTCATTTCAGATTAGATTAAGAATACATACATGGAGATAGGAATGATCAGATTGTTGAGCACACAAAGCTGCTGGTTCCTGGCTAGTTTCCAAAATCTGCAAAGGAAGAGCTAGGTTGTCAATATGTTACTTCTCATGCTTTAAATAACAACACTTGTGTGTTTTTGTTTAGACAGATTATAACATACATTGCCAATAGATTGATGGGGAAATCCATGAGGTGAAATCTGCAAAAGAAGAGCTAGGTTGTTAACAGGGTACTTCTCATGCTTTAAATATATATAACAACTTGTGTGTTTTTGTTTCGATGGACTATACATACATTTACAATAGATTGATGGGGAGCTCCATGAGGAGGTGATGGTGAACGAGCAGGTGGTGGAACAGGGGGTGGTGGAATTTCATTCATAGGCATTCCTCGTTCAGTTGCCAAAGTCTGCAAAACAGTAGAGAACCACAAAGTGGTTAGATAAAATTACTAGCAAGATATATAATCGAGAATCACAAAGTGGATAAGAGCACCTCAACAAGTTTGTGCATTCCATTGCAGTGCTCATACATGCCAAGACCCCATGACAAGACACTATTGGCATAAGATTCTGCCTTTCGAGCCTTCTCGGTCTCCCTTCGAAGCTCATCTTCATTTTGTTCGGCACGACAACGCTTCAAGGCTGCTGAGGATGCACCACCACCAGCTCGCACCTCAGCAACGACGTCGGTATCATTCACAATTCCATTAAAGAGAGCCCATCGACCATGTGGCTTCCCCAAAGAGCAGTCATATAATGCTTTAGAACTGACAGGATTTTTCATCCAATCAAAGTTGTCACCATTTAATTGTTTAACCCTTTTTGTGTAACGCTCCTATGTGAGAAGGATACAAGGTGTACAGATGTTCAGAATTTTCAGAGATTCAATTTGTTAGTCCAACTATATTTGTATTACATACCAGACAACTAGTAGCTTGTGGTGTGTTCAGAATAGCAGGATTGTTCTCATCTGGTCCTTTGTGGGTATGCACCCAAGCCTGAACTTGGTTTATTTCTTCCCCAGTTTGCTTAGACTACATGTGACAATATTAAATAAATGGCACATACATATGATGGTTTGTATGAAGAGAGAATAAGGAGTAAGGTTAGATGATAACCAGCTTTTGACTTATCGTAGTCATGGAGTTCGAGCCACCTTTGTGAGGCTTAAACTTTGCGCTCGCACGATTAGCCCGACGTTTCCGAGATTGTGCAATCCACTCCACGCTGGTCCACTCAGCAACTAGAACAGCCCAAGATTCTGTGCTCAACCAGGCTTGCCTTTGTGCCAAGTAGTCAGCTGAATCCAAATAGTACTGACCAGCAAGCTTATCATTCATATTATTGTTCTCTACTTTCCTGAAATGGTCAATTATGGCTTGGATTCTTGCATAGTAAAAGATACTTGGTAAAAGTGCCTTGCAACATCTTCGAACATGTTGCTTTGCCATATGGGCATATTCATCCTCGTACTTGTACCTTAACTGAAAAAGTAGTTGAAGTATGGCTCATAAGAAATGGGAGGAAATCATATATTCGGTTAACATTTATAGTGCATATTTTCATCTTACCCAGAAAAACTCTTCCATTTTTTCCGCAAGAGAATGACCATTTGTGTTCTTTACTACATGATAATGGTCCCAGTCTCTTGCAACCACCTTTTTACCTTTATAATCCACAATACCTGGATGGTAACGTTTTAGAAGGCATGTCAGCACACTTGATGGACGCCTACCCTTCCGGAGCACGGGGATGTCCTCCCAATGCCTACAAGGAAGAAAGTTATAAATGCAACAAACTGTAGCAAAAGAAACAGACTGTACATAAAGATACAAATTTTACAAACACTTACGTTTTTCCAGTAGGTCGAATGACTGGACGGTCTTCTATATCTGGAATAACAGGTGGAAGGTCTGAAATACCGCGTATGTACCCATCATAAGCACCATCGGGAGCAACAGAGTTCTGAGCTGCTGCTGGTGGTTGTTGGATACCTCTAGGAGGGCCAGATGGTCGCCGTCCAAGGGTCATCCTGTACGTTGTATTCTTCAAACAAGTAAAGATAGAGATATAGCAAAGTAAGAACAAATACACCATCTCAACAGGATAGTAGTTATAAACAAGCATTTGTTAACAACAAATACAAAATCCTAGAATACATAAAATTGTTCGGAATTTATACGAAAAGACAAATTGGCTAGAAATCATCTTCATCTTCATCTTCTTCAACTTCCCCGGTGTTCCCTTCATTGGTGTCTTCATCTTCAACCACTTGCACCTCAATCCTTCGACCATCCAATTTATTCCGGTTATCAATATCAGACAGTTCACTTGGATCAAGCACCTCATCTGAACCACTTACTGTTATGTTATCAAGACCTAATCCTAGTTGTACAATGAAATCATTGGTATTGAAATTTTTCTCTTGGAAGACATCTGCATCTGATGGCGTTGTTGTGTACTCATCAATTGAGGGGATTTCCAAACTACCTAGAGGTGGCACCTTGTAAGCAACTTGCCAAGCAGTAAGACTTGTACAAGCATAGGGAACATAGTAAACTTGGGTTACTTGGCTAGCAATAACAAAAGGTTCATTGGCTGGATTGGTTGAGCTTGGTGCCACTTCAACTAAGCCAAATCTATTCAAGTGTCGCACTCCTCTAGTTGGATGAAACCAGTGACAATCAAACAACACAAGACTAAATTCATCGTCGCCGTCAAATTTAAGTTCAATGATATCCTTGATAACACCATAGTATTCAAGTTCCTTGCCAGTAGCATCATCAACTCCACAAGCAAGCACGCCCGTATTTCTAGAAGAGAGGTCTCCTTTAGCTTTTTCATATTTCTCAGATCGAAACCTGAACCCATTAACTTCATACATGTCATATGATTTTACTCTCATGTTACAACCTCGTGAGAGACGACATAATTCTTCATGAATAGACGCATCCTTGATGCACTGCAACAGGCCAAAATATACTTAGTTAATTACTGTTCCAAATTTTAGGGTGTTCAGTTGCTAGTGTGTAGACGCTTTACCAAAGTTTTGAACCAATCCAACAAGTTTGGTTTTCCTAGACCAGCACCATCCCGCCTTATTTTATCAAGTTCTTTTTGACTTGGTGGTCGAGGACGCCTCCATTGTTCAAGTTCAAATTGTCTACATGTTTGTGCAAGCCATGAGTACCACAATCTATTGATTATAAATGGTTGTATTACAAATGCTAATTTAGAAAACTTACTTCACTATCCCATCCATTTCAACCATGTTTGTTAAGATAAATATCATGGCTGTCTTGTATTCTTCGTGTGACAACAGCCTAGACTCCCCTCTACCAATTTTCCACCCCCTATCTTCAAATAAACTAAGTTTACTTGTAGTAGGTGTACCAGATTGGGCATAGCGATTGGCCCGATTTCTTGAGGTGGGCACATCATCAGGAAGGTACAAAGAAGTGAAGCTCGATATCTCCTCCACAAGATATGCCTCAACAATTGAACCCTCAACACGTGCCTTGTTACGAACTTTGCCTCTAACACTTTTTATTAACCTACATTATCGTGTAACAATTAATGTCCAAATAGGCAGTGTTATTTTCATATGAAGAATACAAAAACAACACAACATACCTTTCATAAGTATACATCCAACGATACTTAACAGGCCCCCCCACTTTTGCTTGATAAGGGAGGTGTATCATTAGATGCTCCATGGAATCAAAGAATCCGGGTGGGAATATTTTTTCCAATTTACATATTATGACAGGAATGTTTGCCTCCAATCTATCCATTTGGGAAGGGTCTATTTCTTTTGCACAAAGCATTCTAAAGAAATAGCTTAGCTCAGCTAAAGCCTCCCACACATCATTATCAACAAATCCTCGCAGCATGACAGGCAGCAGCCGCTCCATAAAAATATGGTAGTCATGACTTTTGAGCCCATTTATCTTAAGTTGTTCTAAGCTAACACCTCTCTTCATATTGGCCACATATCCATCTGGAAATCTGAGCTGAAGAAACCACAGCATGACTGCCCTTTTCTGGCTCCTATCCAAGCAATATGGTGCTCTAGGCTTATTCCATTTATTGTTAGGCTTTTCTTCAAGGTTGAGAAGAGTTCTACTACAAAACACTTGCTGGTCAAGGCGAGCTTTGATATTGTCTTTTGTTTTGCCAGGAATGTCAAGGACAGTATTAAATATTGATTCACCAACATTTTTTTCAGTGTGCATAACATCTATGTTATGAGGAAGCAAAAGCTTGGGGAAATATGGCAGCTCCCAGAATTTAGGAATGTGTGTCCAATGGTGTGTGACTCCATAACCCTCAAAATTATTGGCCTTAACTTCATTCATGTAAGCAAGAATCTCCTCTCCTGTCAACCTACGTGCAGCCACATCCTTTACTATTGTATTGGTTACAAAGGCATTACGTTGGGTCCTAAACACATGGTTAGGCTCTAGGCATCGACGGTGATTATCAAACCAACTCCATTTGTGCCCATTTGGAAGCCAAGTTGTTTGTGCATCTGCCCCACACTCATAGCAAGCCATCCCACCATGGGTAGACCATCCAGCAACCATTCCAAACGCTGGTCGGTCATGGACAGTCATATGCAAGACTGCCCTCATGTTGAAATTTTGCTTCAGAAAACTATCATAAGTTGATACCCCCAGCCATGCCTCTTTTAATTCATCATATAAAGGTTCCATGTACACATCAAAGTTCTTACCAGGACCCTTTGGTCCAGGGATCACCATGGTAAGAAAAATATTTTCGGATTTCAAGCAAAGACCAGGAGGTAAGTTCAAAGGAGCAACAAAGACAGGCCAACAAGAGTATTGTGATGCCCCGAAAGTAAATGGATTGAATCCATCAGTAGACATTACTAGCCTAACATTACGTGCATCGCTTGCAAACCCATCCTCGTTGAAATTTTTCCATGCCTCACCATCAGCTGGGTGCACCATCATTGCTGGATCATCCCTTTTGCCTTCCTTGTGCCACCTCATGTGCTTAGCAGTTTCTGGCTCCATGTACATTCTTTGCAATCTTGGTATTATTGGGAGGTAACGCAGGACCTTACGTGGGATGGGTTTACGCTTCTTATTTGGGCTATCGCTGTTACCCATTTTATATCTTGCTTCACCACAGAAATCACACACTAGCTTTTTATCATTAGACTTGTAGTATAGCATGCAATGATTAGTGCAAGCATCTATTTTGACATATGGCATTTTCAAACCACTTAGGATACACTTGCACTCATACAAAGTTCTTGGCAATTTGTTTCTCTGTGGAAGTATATTGTTACACCATTTCAGTAAGCTATTTATGCAATCCCCTGACAGATTATACTGTGACTTAATGCCCATCAAATGTGTAACTGTAGTAAAGCGTGAAGTCTGGGTGAAATCATGGAGTGGGTCTCGTACACCTGACAGCATGGCATAAAATGCTTTGGCATCTGCTGTTGGCTCTTCGTCTACACTACCAATGTGCATTGAATCCCCATAGTCACACAACATGTCCTCTAAACCATCAGCATTGATAACATTTTCCACTCTAGATACATTAACATGACGCTCCCCATGTGAAGTCCATCTAAAGTATCCAGGCATAAAACCCCACTTACAAAGATGAGAGGTCATCAATGGTTTTGTTCTTCTACTACCATTGCAGCATTTTGCGCAAGGACATATAACTCCAAATTTGGCACTACGAACACCGTCAAAAACATTGTTTATGAAAGCATTTGTGTTCCGTATCCACTCCTCAGAAGGCCTTCCACTATCATTCCACCCACTATACATCCAGTTACGCTCAACTTCCAAAGACATGATTTGTTTAATACTTAAATCTGAAACAAACAAAAATTGCTACACTTATAAATGCAGCAATCAGCATTACACAGCTCACTCTCTACACTAACACAAAGCATCAATCAACATTATACAGTTGCGTGGAAAAATGTTACTTACTTGCCGTTCACTTAGAAATATGTCTTTGTCTATTGCAGACACACCAATAACAAGTTGCAATTACTTGTACCTCTCAACACCCAAGACTTGTCAGTTTCTGTAAACATGTACAAATTAGAAACAAATATTGGCGGGATCTGGAATTCATCAAAAGATATTAAGCTATATCCATCCGGAAAGAAAGCCCAACAGTTAGTACAAGTACAATTATTTGGAAGATGAATATATTCACTATTTAGAGAGCTACTGGTAGATGTATCTTTTTTATTTAACATCTATCTTGGACAATATAGTGTGTCTCCGAGTGTACTTTCACCAGTCTAGATATAGGACTTTCACATGTGTGTAAATGGATGTGGTAATGTCTGTATATAAAACTAGTAGAAGAAAGGAAAGCCTCATGCCAGAGTACACAACCAGCGTCTTACAAAGCAAATTAAGGCAACAAAACACCTATAACTCAGCGCACTAGCCAAACAAGGTCATACGTATAGCAGCAGCAAAACAAGGTTAAACGTCTAGCATATGCACGGTTAAAAACAATACAACCCACGACCTGCTGTACATCAAGTCCAAACAGAAAGACTAAACCATGTTCAGGTAAAAACAACTCCGCTGGCAGCCGCCCACTGCATCGCATCCGTCTTTTATTTGGGCAACGTTTTTTTGAACTGGATTGTTTTCTTTAGTTGACGGAAGTCCAAGCAGAACACATATTTACCTAGATGACAGAATTGTGTCTCCTTGGTATAGCTCCAGTATTCAGAAAATCTTTCCAGCAGCAACAGACTTCATGAATTGGTCCTTCAACATCAATGAATTATTTGCATTAGTTAAGAAGCAGTATACATGGCAGTAACTACAGAAAAACGAATTGTTAATATCAATTTCTTCCTTCAATATCTCATTAGCGCAGATCGCTATATGCTAAACTCACTTCGCAAGGTAGCAGATAACTAGAGATTAGAATCAACACAAAATTAAATCGACACATAGCAATATCCTTAGTTTGCGTCGTATTTAAAGATTGATTGCTTCTATAGATCAACACGCTGCAATCCACAAATACCAAACCAGAGAGAGAGAACCTGAGGAATGCTCCGGGCGGCGGATCGGCAGCGGCGGCACGGCCACCACGAGGAGCGCTCGCAGACACAGCCAGGTCGATCTCCACGTGTAGCGCGGTCTGGTCACCACACGCTCCGAGGCTCCGTCAACCCCGGCGACGCGGCACCATGGGCGACAGATCCGAGAGGCGGCGAGTTGTAGGGTGGAGCCGAGCGGCGGCGAGGTGCGGGGCGGAGCCGAGCGGCGGATTGGCCGCGCTAGGGCTGCGGGGCTGGGCGGAGCAAAGATCGATAGAAGGGGGATCGAACAGGCGGTGCTCGGCTTCGCACAAGGAGAACTCGAGAAGAAGAAACCCTTGCGTGTGTTCCCAGCCTTCTCACTAAGCGGTGGGTCCACCAAAAATAAGGCGCCAGGTCGAAAAATAATAGGCGCCATCCCAAAATATCAAACGCAGCTGAAAATCGTGGCGCGCACATGACCAAAAATTTCGCGGGAAACCTCTAAGCGTCACAGGGGCCAAAGTTAGCTGCTTTTCCCGTGTCACATGGTGTCACCATGGCCTCCTTTACCTAGAGGGTAAAAATAACCATAGGTAAAGTTAATTTCCAATTATTTTTCTCTCGGGAATTCACCTTCCCCTGGAGTGCACTTATCATGGCTTTTCTATCCCTTGAGGAGGCCAATGAGCTCTAGGTAAAGAGCTTGGCACTAGGTAAAATGGAGATTTCTAGTAGCCGATGGTGTAGGTCGCTTGCGGCCGACGATCGGCGACTTCCCGTCCGCTCGGGGATGCTCTCGATCCAAGGTCAAGGAGAGTAGGAGCGGCGGCGCGCCACCGACGGCGCCGCGGATGGAGACGAAGTCGAGGTTGCAGAAGGGAGGCGACTGTAATTTTGATCTTTTCAAGGACCTTTCTGTAATTTGCTGAATTTCTTTTCAGCCCTTGTACTCGCAAAAAAAACCGAGCAGAGCTCCATTATTTTCTTGAAGCAAAATGGTGGAGTAGCATACGTAGTCGTGTTCGTCCATAGAAAGCGTAATTTCCGCTCGAGTTCTGCACAGCGTCTTGCTTCGTGTTTCTTGCAGTGGCAACAGCAGAACAGGAGTATTTTACAGGGTGCAGCCAGCTTTATGCGCACACAAGCATCCAAAATACGCTTTTTTGCTCATGCACAGATAGATAACGTTCTTTTGCTACTATTTTAACGTGCACCATGTTACCAGTTTCAGCCAAACTGTATTGTAAATTTGTACTGATGTTCTTGTGGGAGGCTGAGCTAGGATTTAGAATTTACCTTGCAAACAGACCGATTTAGCACGCGCGTGAGCGAGATGTGGGCTGTCCTGCTCCTCCCTTTTTCACTTCGTCCAAGGTGTCTGCCCCACCGACCTACCTCCGTCGCGGCTCCTGGCGCCGCCCTCGCGCCAAGCCAAACGAAAAGTCATATGGTGTCATTCCTATTGCAGTAGTGGTTGAGGTTCATCCTCCACAAATAATACAGGCCATATTTTGAACTAAAATACAGTCAAATCTACAAAATATTGTCTACAATGTATTCACGCGTACATACGATTTTGTCTAGAAAATACTACTTTTCTACGAAATTTAATTTTGTTATGATATTATAAATACGTTAATCAAATATCAATGGTCAAACTTATTTTGAAGATCATGCTAGTGTCCAAACCAAAAATTTTTGTGAGATCCAATGAGTATTAGTTTGCACCAATTCACCAAAAGATTTGCTCAGTCTATGTGGTCACCCTCTCTAAACAATGGCGGTCCGTCTCACCGTGCCCTGGTTAGCTCTTATCCTTCTCGCCATCTTCTTTTTTACTGTTAATGATTTTGTCCATACTGTCTCATCATATTGTCGTCAAAGCTGAGGTACCGCTTCCCAACCTTTAAATTGGAACGTCCTATCCCGGCCTAAAGCTAAAGGTTGTCTATCAATCTAAATACAGGCTTTAAAAATATTAGCTTTTTTTCGCAAGTTGCTTTTTAAGCTTCTCAACAAAACAAATCAGAATTAGCTAAAACCCATTCTACAGTGTTGGTTGGTTCTTTATAAGATGATTGTGAGCTTTGTAGATGCGGAAACGAGAAGCGAAAGACTTTTGTGGTCTTATCATTATGTTGGAAAGAATTAATATAAGTTACCATTATGATGCGAATACTAAATTTAATTTTCTATAAAGAAACGACATAAGTATCCTATTAAGTCAGTGAGGAGTTGTCAGCGAACAAAGAGGTTGCTAAAGAGACATCGACGTACGGAATAAACTTCTTGTGGCTTCATTCGCTTGCTCGTGTGCACGATTGACGTCACAACGTACTCCATGCATGGTGGAGTGGTTATCCCGACCTTTTGTTTTATGATCTTGGTCTTCATCGAGGACTCAACAATGGGGCAATAATTTGGTAGCTATGTTGCAATGGATGTGTCTCCAACCACAATGTGTTCAACGATCTTTTATGCAGAGATCGGTTGTCAACTTTCTTACTTGTATCGTCTAGATGATGCGACTTTTGAGTTAATAAGATCCATTTATCTAAAAATATGCTCAACGAACTTATGTCGATTGTTCCACTTTTTGGAATGGGTGGCTCATGCGGTTTTCAAAATCTTTGAATGTAGTCTCATGTTGGTTCTATTCTGCAGTTTCATCAACTTATACGCGGTGAAATTAGAAGATGCAACATGAGGATCAAGCGATGTTGACCTAAAAGTAACTTTTTTTCTTTTGCGGATGACTTCAAAATAACTTGATGGAGCCTTTAGTTTTACATCAAATATCTTCACTATTGATATTCGTTTTGATTATTCATTTTTTGAACCAAAAAATCCATTTGTCCCGAAAACCCTCTCCAAATAAGGCCGTAGCACATGGCCAGAAGGGTGGTAGCAGGTTCCTTCGAACGCGCAACCGTGGCTAGTCCACAGCATGTGGATCTTTTTTTCCTCAGTCTATTTTTCGTAGCATCCACGTGCTCCAAAATCTGGGCTACGTTTGGCTTGGCTCCCGCTCGTGAACTGTTCACATATCAGTCTCAGTTCGTACACAAAGATGACAGAAACCATTCGAACACACACGTATCCTTCGCGAAGGGGATGTCTTCTCCTATGTCCATCTCACGCTTAGACAGTTAGACTTGCGCGCGCGGAGGCCGGTGTTCTTCCGGTGAGGACGCGTCGCCTCGCCGCTACTCCGGTACGGCACGCGCGAGCGTAGGAAGCCGGTGCTTTGTCCACATAGAGATCTCCAATGTTCCGTAGATTTTTTCTATATTTTTTTTTTGGAAAATTACAGTACGAAAGTACTGCTTATTTTATTGATTTTCGAAAAATTGGGGGTACAAGAGAGCTGTACCAACAGAAAACAAAACTAAGCTAATACAAAAAGTTCAAATGAACCTATCAACCCAGGCCGCAAAGTTACTGTAAGCCTTGCGAGTAGCACGATGTTTCAACAATCTCATTTAATTCTTCTTTGAAGACAGCTCGGCAGTGATAAAGACTAGTCGGTCTATGCTCAAAGATGAAAGCATTCCTCACTTTCCAAATCGCCCAATGTTCCGTAGATATTTTAGTGTATCTGTTTTTTTTCTAATGATGTATACAACCGTTTCAGTCGTTCAGTTTTGATGATATATATATATGTACAACTGTTTCAGTGGTTCAGTTTTGGACGACTTACGAGTTGAAATTTAACAGCTTCGGTAGGTCTCGGATTAATTGGTGCCATGGTCAAAGGGCGGATTCATGCCATTATATATGACCCAATGTGGCCTGCTAATCCACTTTAGAAACAGTCTTGTCGTAGAAATAGGCAAACACCACATATGCTTAGCTAGAAAGGAATGGCCCCACTGCTATTATTTTTCTAGCCCTAACGACCTGTGGTGTAGTGGGCTAGTGGCTGCAATTAGCATAGGCCAGTTACTAGCTAGCTTGTTCATCGTTGCAAAACTTGCAATCCCATGATACGATTCAATAAAGCGGGCCCGTGAATATCTGATATCTCCACCCAAAACGACTGCGTGCGAGACATTTTGGCACCATATTTGATTTCAATTGCCTCGCCTCTAATTTTCAGACCAAATGATTAACGATGCACACATTTTTTCATGTCACGACGCCGTACACCCACCCGAAAAGTATGCCTCCCGGCTCCCAGTCCAAAAATATATGGTGGTTTTCCTTTGGCGTATCGGCCGTTGGTGAATTGAGATTTGAGAGTGGCAAAACTGCTACTGTTTTCCTTTTTTTCCTTTTGCGTGATCCTTATCATGATCTCTACAAGACTACAATACACTAGTATGTACTCCGTATATCAGTTCATTATGCAAGGAAATAAACAAGAAAACGAAGGATTTGAATTGAAGATTCTCTTGCCTCTTACCAAGAAGTTGGCTATTGTTCTTTTTTTTTTGCGAAAAAACTTCCAATCTATTCATCAATTGTCAAGGTAGTACAAAGAATGCAAGAAGTAACAAAAATTACATCCAGATCCGTAGACCACCTAGCGACGACTACAAGCACTGGAACGAGTCGAAGGCGCGCCTCTGTCATCGCCCCTCCCTCACTGGAGTCGGGCAAACCTTGTTGTAGTAGACAGTCAGGAAGTCGTCGTGCTAAGGGCCCACAGGACCAGCGCATCAGACGAGCAACCGTCGCCGATGAAGAGAAGCGTAGATCGGAAGGATCCAACCTGTAGACACACGAACACAGACGAACGATGACAAGATCCACAATCGGATCTGCCGAAGACAAACACCGACCGAATCCCGCGAGATTCGACGGAGACACATCTCCACACGCCCTCCAACAACGCTAGACACGCTGCCGGAAAGGGGGCTAGGCGGGGAGAACCTTATTCCATCTTCAAGGAGCCGCCGCCGCGTCGTCTTCTTGAGTAGGACACAAAACCTAACAAAACACAAAAACGCATCTGAAAACGGAGCCCTCCCGCCGGCCAGCACCGGGATCCACCGCGTCGCCATGGCCTAAGGCCACAAGGACGAGGAAGATCGGCGGCAGAGCTAGCTGGAGGCTGGGAACCCTAACGCCTGTTTCTCTCCTCGCGTAGGAACGAAGCGGTAAGTTGGCTATTGTTCTTACCTATCAACTTGTTGCAAATTTGAGATCATGGCGCTTACGGAGGTGGCCGGCCTGAGAATCCTGACACTCATGCTTGCGATCATGACGAAATATTTATGCTTCCGTAAAATGAAATATTTATGCGGGGATGGGACCATCAACAAGATGGAGCAAGATAAAAGAGGGACCTATGTGTCGGGGATATAATCCCTGACTGGCCACAGATATCCGGAATCTACCGGATGCTACACTCCAAGCCGGTCACCCGGAGCCGGCTACCGGCCGCCAGCCCCAGCTGGCACTTTGCATCCTATTCGTAGGCGTACAAGGACTACAAGACAAGGGAGCGTAGACCAAGTACGGCGTCGGGTCCCCGAAGTCAAAGATGACGTCGGCCGCCGTGTGCCGTACCCTGCGGCCTACATCGACAAGACAGGAGGAGCAGGGCCATCATCACGCATGCTGGCACGTTCCCCCACACTCTGCCACCTCCCTATCGGAGGCCCAGCTCGGCTAGCCGGCCACCTGGTAGTTTCCCTGTAACCGGCTGCTCTGCCTATATAAGGAGAGCCGGATCCCTCATAGTCATAGCAAGGATTGGATCCCCAGTTTACCCTAGAGAGACATATAGCCTCCAAGGAGGAAGAGAACGCCAGAGACCGCTCAAGGAGCACCATTGTAATACAATGTGACCACGATATACCACGCTAAGCAGGAATAGGGGTGTTACCTCCACACGAGAACCCTGAACCTAGGTACGTCTCGGTGTCAGCCTCGCTCGTATCCGAGCCCGTGCATACGCCGTCGTACGCCACCTGAGTCCCCACGCAAGAAGTCATCCCCTGATGGCACTGTCGTGTACATAACCACGGCACTATGTCTCGACATGGATGACGACTTAGCAATAGGTTATGTTCTTCTTGAGTTTTCAGTGGATTGTGAACTTGTTGATTTATTTTGTTTTCTTTCTGAACCGCTGAGAGGTTGCTATAAATTGGTTGAAAGTATCGTTAGATGAGTCCAGGGAGATACTCTTTTCTAAAAGAAAAAATACTATTCCATCCGTTCACTTATATAAAACGTTTTAACTTTTTCTTGATTCGTATGTATCTTCACGAGTGCGGCGATGTGGAGATGGGTTCCAGGTAGCCTGTTTTCTGAAAAAATCGAAACTGATATTTATAGGTTTCAAAAAATTCGAAAAACAATACTAGGTAGAGATATTGTCAAGATCTACTGCTGTGAAAAATCTTCATGACAAATTCCTTGTATTTTGGTCTAAACAAAAAAGACAAATATTTAGATCTAGATCGTGAACAGTGTGCAGTTTTGGAGATTTTGAAATTTTGCTAGATCTGTCTTTTTTTTGTAGACGAAAATAATACGGATTTCACACTGAAATTTTGCACAGTTCTATATCTCGACATAATCTACATCTACGAATGTTTTCCAAATTTTCTAAAACGTAAAAGTACATATTTGAAAGTTTTGAAAATAGCGAACTCTATGTAGCTCGGAGCCCATTTTGACTTTTCGGTATGTTAACTCATTTTAATATGTAGTCAATATTGAAATAGCTAAATAATCTTACATTATGAATGGAGAAAGTAATAGATTGTTGAAGATACTTTTATCTTGCTTTTGAGGATATTCCCTATATTCTGTCGATAAGAAAGACAATATGTTAAAAACATAAGGAGTACAAGTATCGATAGTAGTCATCTTGGTGTAAATTTCTTTTTCTAGAATACGCCAAAGCTGGCATATCTTTTTTTTTTTGAGGCACATTACCGTAGGGGAAGACCCCGACGGTATAATTTTTGATTTTCTATTAACTCAGAATGCTCAAGATGAGCACCACCAGAACAAGTTCAAGCTGACATATCTTATATTTAAGGAGGTGTAAGTTTTTATCACGTAGATGTGCTTGCTAGGTTTCTTCTGTGAATTAAAAACTAATTTTACTGTATTTTCAATGGAAAGACTATTTGCAACATCTCCATCAGGACCAAGAAAACACCAAGTCAATGTATATCCGTGAAGTTTGGAAAACAAAAAAATCCACACTATGTACAGCTACAACCTACAGTACAAGCCTACAACACGACGACCAAACTGACTGGTGGCGATTTGTGTATGCTCCCATGATTTTACATCTCTCGATTTCAACTCCGAAATTGCAACCTCGACGAGAACGATCGATCGGAGCCACGGAGGTAGCACTAATGAACCAATTGATCATCATGGAGTCGTACTCTTGAACAGGTGGCGGCGACGATTACGCTACGGCTGATCGCACGCCAACCACCATGAGCTAACCGAGCTCCATTATTTTCTTGCAGCAAAATGAAGGAGTGGCGTATGCGTCCCCGTTCGACTTGTACACAACGTCTTGCTCCGTGTTCTTGCAGTGGCAACCGCAGAACTACCGAACAAGCATCCAATTGCACTAAACAGGGGTTAGATTTTACAGGGTGCAGCAAGCTTTTTGCTCATGCACAGCAGAGATAATGTTCTTGACCTAGGATTTGGCATTTTAACGTTGTACCGTCCAAACTAGGAGGACGTCATGGATTGTATTGTAAATTTGCACCGATGTTCTTCTAGGAGGCTGAGCTAGGATTTGGAATTTACCTTCCAACAAGGAGCCAGGTTCCATTATCAACGGATAACAGAACATAGTTTTTGTACCAAAAATGAAAACAAAAGCAAAAGAGAAAAGGAGAACTAAAACCAAAGAAAGCTGGCCAAACTATCCAAGAGCAACCATAAGCTCATATATATACAAGTTTTTAGGGAGGAAGCACGCACTAGTAGAAAACCTGTCTTTCGTCCAGAGCCGCCCCAGGCTTTAATCCCGGTTCAGACACAAACCGGGACCAATGGCAGGCATTGGTCCCGGTTCGAGCTGCTAGGGCCCGGAATGCCAATGGTCCCGGTTCGGATGGGGGTATTAGTCCCGGTTCGTGGCTGGAACCGGGACTAAAGGGGCGAGCACCTTTAGTCCCGGTTCGGGGCACAAACCGGGACTAAAGGGTCTATCTTTAGTCCCGGTTTGAGACACCAACCGGGACTAATTTTTTTTTCCGAAATTAACAAACATGAATTTCGACTTATTTTGCAAAAAAAACGTTATGAAAATTTCAAATGGCCGCTATTTCTGCATACGATGTCGGAAAAAAAATATAATATATCAAAATTATCGGCAAAAAATTTCCTTTTCGAATTCAACCGCCTTCAGCCGTTTTGAATTTTTTTAGATTTTTGAAATTCAAAAAGAGTCAAAATTCAGATTTTTAATTTTTTAAAAAAAATTAAAAATATAAATTATGTCATATTTGGATTCCTCACATTTTTCTGATAATAATGGACATATTATTTGTTCAATTTCGATTTACAGATTTAAAGATATGAATTATGCCATATTAAATGAATTAATGCCAAAAAATAATAAAACACATTTTATTTTTATATTTATTCAACATTATGATTACTTAGTCATTTTTGTATATTTAAATAATTATTTAGAATTCAAATTATAAAAAATGCGTGACCCACATGATCCATGGGTTAATATGATTAATTGCATACTATAGACATAAGGTTACAAGTAGATTATAGGGAGGGGAATGGGAAGGAACCAAGATGTTAAGCGTGCTAGGGGTAGAGTAGATTATAGGGAGGATGGGTGACTGATCGGGAAGTTTGATCAAAATTGGAATTTGACCAAAGACTAAGTGTGATTAAGAGGCTCCGGTGTGAGATTAACGAGTCCAACAATTCATATATTCAAAAAAAATTGAAAAAAAATTGAAAAATAAAATCGTTTTTTGAAATAAAGAAATAGAAAAATCCTTTAGTCCCGGTTCGTGTCACGAACCGGGACTAAAGGTCCTCCTACCAGAGCTCGCGACAGCGGGCCACGTGGAGACCCTTTAGTCCCGGTTCGTACCAGAACCGGGACTACCTTTAGTCCCGATTGCTTAGTCTCGGTTAGGGAACTGGGACTAAAGGCCCAAACGAACCGGGACAATAGGCCCCTTTTCTACTAGTGACGTGCAAAGGTACACACATGGGGCGGACACTACAATTACTAGGTCTAGGTAGCCTAAGTCGAAACTTGTATTGCACAAGTGAGTAGTAATAACAAGTAGGAGATGAGATTGACACCCTTCAAAAAGCAGGTGCTATGACACCCTTGACCCACATCAATCATTGGGAGCATTCTGAACTATGAACCCCAGGACTTCTTCAGTAGAGTTCTCACTCATGACTTCCTCTCCAAGCAATGAGTTTTCATGAGGATAGCATACTGAACTATGAACTCATTATTACGCTCCTAAAAGGAAAAAATGTCACTATTAGAAATAATAACTAAAGGTAGAATTCGAAAGCTCCAAGCAAAAAAAAGCATAGCTATCGGCTCATAGGGCTATTTATCTGTGACTAAGGTGAAAGGCCTACCTAATTACATGATTATTTAGTTGAATCTTTTCATGTTTTCCTCCCTCACAAGATCATGTACTTAGCGCCAGTATTTTTTTCTTGAACATAGCTAAGTACGAAACAATTGTCTCAAATGAGGATCGTTCCATCTACAGTTTGACATGTACATTTCTGTAGCTGCAATGTCTTACGATCGATGTTCTAACTACCGAACAAAGTAATTATATAAATGCATGCTATGGATAAAAGAATCACTTTATCTGTATGGATTTTCTTTGAACTCACATTATGCACATTTTGTAGGATTATCTTAACGTTATTGACACTCCGATGGTTTTTGGCACAATATGTCAGGATATAGAATGTCGTGCAACTACATGAATTCAAAGTATGTTTAAGGATGTACAATTTATATTCTTCAAATAATATCAATCAGGCACATGAATTCAAGTTGGCATATGGCTCTAGTATTTGAGATGCTGATGTTGTTATAGGCTATTGAATAAATAAAAGTCAACATGGATTTTGTTTCGTCATCATATGTATTCACATTTTTGTATCCTACAGCTGTTCAACATAATAACTACTTGGCCTATACATCATGCAGATAATAAGTATATAAGTAACTAAACAAAATGCACACTCTATCCACTTACAATAACGGGGATGGGCAAAGACAGGTTAAGAAGCGGATAAGCCTTCGCACGAATGGAAGGACTTCTGTGATGCAGTAGTGGTACCAATTTTGACAGGAAAGACCAGGAGAAATAAGGAGGCTTCTAGAGAGAGACACAAGAACCATAGTAGCTTATTGTGAAGCAAACAAATGCAATCAAATCATCTTGGGGAAAAGAGAATCCATCTGGCAATTTGGGAGTTTCATAATTACAAGACTCACATGTTTATACTAAATATTTTCGCTTCTATACATATTATTCTGTAGTAATTTGAACTAGTTTTTCTTATAGAACCTCCAACCTACAAAGTTAACTAATTGTATTTATTATGTTTATAACATAAACATGTAATGTTACAAGGTTATTGTTATACAATTGAGTCATCTACCGTTACAAATACAAAAATGCTCAAGTAAAAATGTATTTCATCTTGAGAAATTGGTTAGTTTTTTCCATTTTGAGTTTGAAACGTATGATGAACTCAGCTCCATCCAAACTAAAGAAAATTGTAAAGGACGTCAAAATCAAATTCATCCACGGATAGTTAATGCCACTTCGATGCACTAATATATGTGTTTGTACCGATTTAGTATCTTAAAATATTTGAATAGTTATGCAACCTTTATACTAACATAGATCTTAACCGAAGCTTATAGAGTATGGTGGTCTGGATTTATTGGACGAATAGGATTGTTTATATTTGTCGTAACCAAGAAAAAAGTCTACAGTGTATAAGGTTTATGTAAGTGTTATGTACTTATCTCTTCCGATTCGACCCTTGTCCCAACTAGTAATTATTGCTCGTTTTTTATTCTTTCATTTTATTTCCTCTGACCAAATATCTACATTAATTTAAATAAGGATAAAAACTACACCCAAAAATCAGACATGAGACAATTTTCCCCATATTAAAGAAAAGTACTTGACAAAAATAGAATTGCAAAATATGTGTCTCCAACCATGATATGTTGAACGGTCGTTTATGTACGTAGCGATCAGATGTAAACTCACTTGTATCGGTTCGATGTGGATTTGAGTTAATAAAATATTCTTTATCGAAAAATATGTTCAACAATCCACTTCTCGGGGAGTTGGGCCGTGCGGTCGTAAACATCTATGAATTTAATTCTTCTTCTACTGAGAATTAGCTTAATTCTCAATCGATTCCTATACCATTTGCCGACGTGTGTTACTGGGGGTAACCATATAGCTTGGGTTATACATTGAGATGATCGTAGATATTTTGGGGACATGTGACCTAGGAATTGTTTTGGTACGGGATTGCCTAGATTTGGCCCATCTGTGGAGGTAAAGACCTACTCTGTGTTTGGTGTATTGTGTCGAGAGCTTGCCACTAATGTTTAGCGCTAGATCTCGCTAGAACAACAATTGTCCTTTCTCACTTTTCTAATATAATCTGGGGCCATGTCGTGTGGCATGGTCGGGTTACAATGATAAAGAGGATTAACTGTCCACTACGCTATACATGATAGGGGTCATTGTCTTAGTGGCGCCCGCTAATAATGCTTGACTTGATGAAATGTAACGCCTGTCTTGACGGTAACCTGACGATTGGCTTCCGGTCTTCTACGTTGAGCTTCACGCTCGACTCCACGGACCCAGCCGATCCAGCTGGCCTCTTTGAACTGGTCGTAGGCTTTCTAGGTTTCATAAACTTTCAACTTTTGACTTGGTCCTTAAAACAGTATGGTGGCTACCTGGTGTCGGCCCCCCTTGTCACCATTGGATTGCATTGTGATGTGTGTTACCCGTGAGTTACACCATAAGTTGTAATTAAGAATTTTCTAGTTACACAGGGAGTTGCAACTGAGGTTTTACTTCTCTTGCACATGGGTTTGCAACTATCTGATTGATTCATTATTCGTCCTAGTCATGAGGAGAAAAATGTCCTGGGCCATTGGATTGCTTCGTGATATTCTCGTGCTATTCTTAGTTGTAATATGGGTTGCAACTGAGATTCGATGGTGCGACCTGACTGACAATTAAATTAATTATCGCCGACTAAGAATTAGTAATAACTCCCTTAGTTTGATTTTGGTTTTGATTATTCCGTCTATTTTCCTCTTTATATTTTTTGAGAATGTCCGTTTATTTTACTTATGTTAATGAATCTATAAAGCCACATCATCACTGTTCAAATTAAAAGAGTTCGTCAGATAAACAAGTGAGGACGGTAGCAAACAACAAGAGAAAGCCAGCTAAACTGAACTCGTAAGGGAAAATGGCCGTAGCACGCACATGGCCAGACGGCTAGTAGCAGGTTCCTTCGAATGCGCCACCCGTGGCTACATGTGGTGATATGGATCTTGTTTTCTTCGATCACATTTTCGTATCCACGTGCTCCAAACCTTCTCTGGGCTATGAGAAAAGATCCCCACGTTGAACAGTTCACATATCAGCCTCAGTTCGTACACAATTTCGTACGCAAAGAAGATGGAAACCGTTCAAACACACACGTAGCCAGCATTGCTCCAAGCAAGTCAAACGCGCCAAGGAGATGTCTTCTCCTACGTCCATCTCAGGCTTATTAGACTTGCGGACTTGCGGTGTCAAACGCGCGAAGGGGAGGACGCGTCGCTGCTACTCGCGAGCGTACGAAGCCGTACTGTACTGTTCCGCTGTCTGGTCATTTTTCCTGTCGAAAGTTCAGGTGAAGCCATGATCGATCGGGATCTTGCGCCTCTAGATGCAAGTTAGGTGTCAGTGCTGACTGCCGAGTAGTCAGAAGAAGATCGAAATGCTCTGTCAGCATACGATTCTTTGATCCGGGGTGTGTCCAGCATGCGACTTGTATTGTATTGTATTTCCGACGCTATACCTGCCATGCCAACATCCTACCTATTCCACATGAAGATCGATCTCTGACTTTCCGTAGAGATTTCAGTCTGTATGTTTGTGGCCTACTCCCTCTGTCTTACAATGTAAAGGCGTTTTAGGAAGCTAGTTTAGCTTGCTATTTGCGTCCGTCATACAACACCAATGACGTAGGAGCTTTTTTTTCCACATACTAAGGAGCTTCAACTTTCAATTTCATAGTAAAAACATGCTTCACTATCTCTCTCCGTCCCTCGTTAGGTGGTGAGTTCTATGTTTGACCAACGAAATATGAATTATATGCCATAAAAGTTATATCATTAAATATTTATTCGAAATAATGTTTTTGTGATATGTTTTTGTAGCGAGTGGAACCTGAATAGGGATTTTTGGCTTCCGAACTCCAGTGATCCCCTTATTCTTAAAATTCAAAAACCATGTTTACAAGTTCTAAAAAATGTAAAAAAAATCTTCATGTATCAATGATGTATCCGACAAACATGCAAAATCTCAGTTTGGACTGCTTTGTAGTATGAGCTACACAAAACTAAATCATTTTTGCGAGAATTTAACGTTGGGATTTCGGTTATTATAGGATACATCATTGACTTTGTTCATATTTTTTTGAAACTTATAAATATGATTTTTGGATTTTTAAAAATAAAGGGAGCACTAGATCGGAGCCAAAAAAATTTTTCGGTGAAACATGTATTGCTGATCAAATTAATGGTCAAAATTAACATACTCACTATCACTATATCCAGGTTCACCGTGCGTTCTGTTTGGTCAAGGTGAGACTTTTTAAAGTTTGACCAAGCACATAGAGAAAATATCAACATCTATAATGCAAGATGTATATAATATGAAAGTTTATTTTATGATGTTCCTAATAATATTTATTTTGTATTATAGATATTGATATTTGGTCTATATATTTGGTAAAACTTTAAAATTTTAACTTTGACTTAACCTAAAACGCAGGGTAATTACGGAAAGAGGGAGTATGAAAAATGAGGAGGTCATATGCATTGGCACGAAATGTATGGTTACATGTACAAATCTAGTACCTTCGGCACGTATCTGATTAATTTGTGCCATGGTCAAAAGGCGGGTTCATTATGCCGTACGACCCGGTGTTTTCTGTTAATCATCCTACTTTAGAAACAGTCAACTTGTAGAAATAGGCAATGGCACAACCATATGCTTAGCTAGAAAGGAATATGACCCCACAGCTATAATTTTTCTAGCCTAACGACCCGTGGTGTAGTGGCTGCAATTAGCATTAGGCCAGTTACTATTGCTAGCTAGCTTGTTCTTCGTTGCAATCCAATGATACGATTTTCAATAAAGCGGGCCCGCGAATATCTGATACTATCTCCATCCAAAAAGACTGCGTGGCGAGACCATTTGCTGCATGTTTGATTTCCAACTGCCTCGCCTGTCAACTGTTGAAACTGTATAACATTCGTCTGGTGTAGGTGAGAAAGCCTGGATGGCCGTCCGATCAACCAGCGGATAGCTATTATCCCCTGCTCGTTTCCTGACTAGCTCACGGTTCAACTAGTCTTATAAGTAGAATCCAAACTATTTCTTCATACAGAAAGCAATGACAACATGTCAACATGACATGTATTTGTGGATCATGTCAAGTTGCGTAACAAAATTCCAAAACATCCCTGTTCTCTCTTGAAGACTGTTGACAAGAAACGGAGAGTACACATTACGTTAGCGCGATTACTTTATGTCGTGACTTGGGAGTATTATTCAACCGGTCCAAGGTCAATCCGATGGCCCGGTTTTATGGAGTGTTAACGTACGTAAGGCTACCATCAGTGTATATATGTCTAGATGAACAGTGAACATATTTGATAAATTTGTGTATCTTTAACTTTGACGAACATGTCTACCTTTACATCTCGACTCTTGGTTTTGTCCATGGCTATGTTCAAGCGATGTAGCTAGAAAGATGTTCATCTGACATTAAGAGTATGCAAAAAAGGTACCGTCTGGGATTGGAAATCTCACTTCCGACTTCCGAGCTACTACATTCGTTTTGAAATATAAGACGTTTTAACATTTTCTGATTCACATGTATCTAGACGTGTTTTAGTGTGTACGTAGATTCACTCATTTTCTTTCGTATGTAGTCTATATTAGAATATCATAACATCTTATATTTTAGAACAGAAGGAGTAGTACAAAAAAAATTTAAGAGCGAATGACAAATGAGAGGAAAAGCAAGAATACAACTCACTCTACATTAAACAAGGCGAAGCTGAGTCGACCTTGATATTGCGTACACTCCCCTGAACCTTAAGAGCAATCGAACTGTCTTAGATGGCCCTATGAACAATAATGATACACTCGGGTCAAAATCCTCGACCCATCAACATCAACTCATCGTCCATTCAAATTGAGGGGAGTCGATTCCATCGGGGAAACATTTTAGTATGCACTACGTCAACGTCGGCGACCATGGCTGCTCCCCATATAATACTCAATACATCAGGAGGTCATCACATCTCCTGATTTTTCTTAAGGTACGGTGCTGCGCGGATGCCTCATAAACCAAGTGATAGTGATATTCCACCGCGGTGGCGGCGAAGTTTGTGCCTGCAGAAATTGTTCGGGATCAGATAGTTATATTTAAAGGAGATGGTAGCACAGTTTTTGGATTAAGCACGACAGCAGTTATGCTAAGTGTCCACTGTGATGGAGCCCCCTTCTTTTTTATATTAACCGATAAGGCTTATACTGTGCCAAACTGAACTAGCATACAAAAGCATGCATGCATGGTCTGACTTCCATTATAGCCAATCATGGTGTACCAGCCGGTGTGATGACTGATGATGCGTGAGATAGCAACTCTATTGGATGCACAAAGCCACCATATGTAGGCTTTAGAAAAAGCATTACTCTTATTGTTAAGGTAAGGGTAAGATGACAAATACAACTTATTTAGAGCCCGAAAAAGAAATCAAGCTAATTTAGGTCAATGCTCATAGTACACACCAACATTTCCCTTGATAATGTTTCTTCCCTGGGTGGCATGGCGGTGATCGAAGTCCCCCAACTAGGGGTTTAAAACCTGGTGTCCACCTATACGAGCACGGTGATTTGCCTTGACCTTTAGATCATGGATTTTGTTACAGTATTTTGGTGCATGGTGATGTAAAGTGAGAAGGTGATGTTTTCCGGTGAGGACGCGTCGCTGCTACTCGCGAGCGTACGAAGCCGTACTGTTCCGCCGTGCAGGGATGGAACGGGTCGATCGCTGGCCGCGTCTGGTCATTTTGTGTCGGAAAGTTCAGGTGAAGCCATGATCGATCGGGATCTTGATTGGATCTTGCGCCTCTAGATGCAAGGAAGGTGTCAGTGCTGACTGCTCATTAGTCAGAAGAAGATCGAGCTGTTCTGTCACTATGTACGACGATCCTTTGATCCGGGGCGTGTCCAGCGTGCGACTTGTATTGTATTCCGACGCTATACCTGCCATGCCAACATCCTAGCTAGTCCACATGCAGATCGATCTCAGATTTTCCGTAGAGATTTCATATTTTCCGTAGAGTTTTTTTCACAAACCAAGGAGCTTCAGCTTTCAATTTCATAGAAAAAACATGCTTCACTATCTCTCTTCGTCCCTCGTTAGGTGGTGAGTTCTAAGTTTGACCAACGAAATATGAATTATATGCCATAAAAGTTATATCATTAAATATTTATTCGAATAATGTTTTTGTGATATGTTTTTTGTAACGAGTGAAACCTGAGTAGGATTTTTTGGCTTCCAAACTCCAGTGATCCCTTTATTCTTAAAATTCAAAAACCATGTATACAAGTTCTAAAAGAATGTAAAAAAATCTTCATGTATCAATGGTGTATCCGACAAACATGCAAAATTTCAGTTTGAAATACTTTGTATTATGAGTTAAACAAAACTAAAAAAAGGTGCGGATATGAGTATAGTGAATAATGCATACTTTTGAAACTCCAAAAATTATATTATTTTATCATTTCTGTGATAATTTAACGTTGCGATTCACATTCTTATGGGATACATCATTGACCACATCCAAAAAAAAATTGTTCAGATTCTTATGAAATTTATGAATATGATTTTTGGATGAAAAAGGGAGCACTAGATCTCAGGAGCCAAAAAGAGTTTTTGGTGAAACATGTATTACTGATCAAATTAATGGTCAAAATTAACATACTCACTCTATATATCCAGATTCACCCTATGTTCTGTTTGGTCAAGGTCAAACTTTTTAAAGTTTGACCAAGCACATACATAAAAATATCAACATCTATAATACAAGATGCATATAATATGAAAATTTATTTTATGATGGTCCTAATAATATTTATTTTGTATTATAGATATTGATATTTTTCTATATATTTGGTCAAACTTTAACTTTTTTAACTTTGACTAAACCCTAGAACGTAGGGTAATTTCGGAAAGAGGGAGAATGAAAAAGGAGGAGGTTATATGCATTGGGACGAAGGATATGGTAACATGTAAAAATCTAGTACCTTCGGTACGTATCTGATTAATTTGTGCCATGGTCAAAAGGCGGGTTCATTTTGCCCTACGACCCGATGTTTTCTGTTAATCGTCCTACTTTAGAAACAGTCAACTTGTAGAAATGGGCAATGACACAACCATATGCTTAGCTAGACTAGAAAGGAATGACCCCACAGCTAGTATAAATTTTCTAGCCTAACGACCCGTGGTGTAGTGGCTGCAATTAGCATTAGGCCAGTTACTATAGCTAGCTAGCTTGTTCTTCGTTGCAATCCAGTGATACGATTTTCAATAAAGCGGGCCCGCGAATATCTGATACTATCTCCATCCAAAAAGACTGCGTGGCGAGACCTTTTGGTGCATGTTTGATTTCCAACTGCCTTGCCTGTCAACTGTTGAAACTGCATAACACAGTCTCTGGTGTAGGCGAGAAAGCCTGGATGGCTGTTATCCCACTGCTCGTTTCCTGACTTGCTCACGGTTCAACTAGTCTTATAGAATCCAAACTATTTCTTCGTACAGACAGCAATGACAACATGTCAACATGACATGTATTGTTGACATGTATATGTGGATCCAGTGGCGGAGCTAGAAGTAGCAACCAGTGATGTCAAAGCTCAAAAACAATTACAGTGTTGTCAGAAATTAGGATTTATAGGGTCAATTATGGTGTATTTAAAGCAGGGGTTTTATTGTTCATCAATTTTTTGTGTGGTCGCTTGACCACATAGTGCATGAGCAGCTCCGCCACTGTGTGGATCATGTCAAGTTGCGTAACAAAATTCCAAAACATCCTCGAAGACTGTTGACAAGAAACAGAGAGTACACATTACGTTAGCACGATTACTTTATGTCGTGACTTGGGAGTATTATTCAACCGGTCCAAGGTCAATCCGATGGCCCGGTTGTTATGAAGTGTTAACGTCCGTACGTAAGGCCACCATCCGTGTATATATATCTAGAAGAACAGTGAACATATTTGATAAATTTGTGTATCTTTAACTTTGACAAACATGTGTAACTTTACATCTTGACTCTTGGTTTTGTCCATGGCTATGTTCAAGCCATGTAGCTAGAAAGATGATCATTTGACACTAAGTGTGTGCAAAAACGTACTGTCTGGGATTGAAATCTCACTTCCGACTTCTGAGGTACCGTTTCGAAATATAAAATGTTTTAGCATTTTCTAATTCAGATGTATCTAGACTTTTTTAGTATTTATGTAGATTTACTCATTTTATTCCATATGTAGTCTATATTGAAATATTTAAACATCTTGTATTTTGGACAGAGGGAGTAGTACAAAACAAAGAATAAAGAGCGAATGACAAATAAGAGGAAGAGCAAGAATACAACTCACTCTACATTAAACAAGGCGAAGCTGAGTCGACCTTGATATTGCGTACACTCCCCTCAGCCTTCAGAGCCATCAAACTGTCTTAAGATGGCTATATGAACAATAATGATATACTCGGGTCAAAATCCTCGACCCATCAACATCAACTCATCGTCCATTCAAATTGAGGGGAGTCGATTCGATCGGGGAAACATTTTAGTATGCACTACGTCAACGTCGGCGACCATGGCTGCTCCCCATATAATACTCGATACATCAGGAGGTCATCACATGTTCTGATTTTTCTTAAGGCACGGTGCTGCGCTGATGCCTCATCAACCAAGTTGATAGTGATATTCCAATGCGGTGGCGGCGAAGTTTGTGCCTGCAGGAACCGTTCGGGATCAGATAGTTATAGTCTATGGGAATGGTAGCACAGTTTTTGGATTAATTAAGCACGACGATATGCTAATTGTCCACTGTGATGGAGCCCTTTTTTTTTATTGACCGATACAGCTTATAGTGTGTCAAACTGAACTAGCATACAAAAGCACGCATGCATGGTCTGACTTCCATTATAGCCAATCATGGTGTACCAGCCGGTGTGATGAGTGATGATGCGTGAGATAGCAACTCTATTGGATGCACAAAGCCACCATATGTAGGCTTTAGAAAAGCATTACTTATTGCTTAAGGTAAGCGTAAGATGACAAATACAACTTATTTAGAGCCAGAAAAAGAAATCAAACTAATTTAGGTCAATGCTCATAGTACACACCAACATTTCCCTTAATAATGTTTCTTCGGTTCTTCCCTGGGTGACATGGCGCCGCGGTGAAGTCCCCCAACTAGGGGTTTAAAACCTGGCGTCCACCTATACGAGCACGGTGATTTGCCTTGACCTTTAGATCATGGATTTTGTTACAGTATTTTGGTGCATGGTGATGTAAAGTGTGCATACGCGTCTGCTTCCTCCGTTGCTAAATATAAGATGTTTTAGTAGTTTACAGATTCGTATGTATCTAGACGCATTCTAATGTGCAGATTCACTCATTGTGGTCCTTATGTTGTTTAACTTAAAATAACTAAAACATGTTATATTTAGTAAGCGGAGGGAGTATGTTATAATTCCCTACGATTCTTTATTTGAGCTCAAGCATATATACCCATAACCCATATAGTAATTTTTGTGGGGGCGACACCTTGATAAAATTGTATCCACCTAAAATTCCATGAATTCCTTGTTTACCATGACTTAGTAATATTGTACACAAAAGTGAAATAGAGTGAACAAAATATCATGAACAATAATTTGCAACCAAATAATCTTTTATTAGAAAAGGGATTTCTCACTGATTTTATTAACGAAACCACACTTAGAAGTTCAACGGGAAGCGACCATATAGATAAGAGCTAGATATTCTTCATAAAAATAAAATAAAATAAAATAAAATAAAAGGTAGATTTTGTGTTCTAAACCAGGCTAACCTCTGTATTTTCTTCTTCTTCTTCCCTATCGTAATGGAATAAGCCTTTTATGTCAGAAAAAGTGGACAATTTATTTTGCATAAAGAGTAGTTCTTCATTTCTTGAGCAAAAGTGGTATGGTTTGGTTCTGCCGCTTAGGTAGCAAAGTACAGCAGAAAGCAGGGAGAGTCAAAGCCAAAATCTCATCTTGAAGCAGCCGACCAGGAACTTATATTTATTTCTATCGTCATTGACTGATTGCATGTTGTGTTTTTTCTCCCCACGACGACCAAACTAAAGGCCCCTCGTCACACAGCTCGCAAAAAGCTCATGGAGCCAAAGCCCAAAGCCAGCATGTATCTTCGCCTAACTACGCTGCTTTCCATGCCTTTCTATCCTGTTCGAGTGTTCGACCATCCGATAAGCGATGGACGGTCGAGCTCCAGTGTTCTAAATGGAGGAGCTAGCGCGTTAGCCGTCAGGCACTGAGGCTGCGGTGTGTTGTCTTTTGGAAAAGCCTTGTGATTGTCTGCTTTCTCTCCGCTGTTGGAATAATCGAAGCCTGCAACTTTTGTCTAAGATACATGGCACTAGCATGGGGAGCCCATATGGTGCTTTGTAGCATGGTAGAATTGAAGTTTCGAAACCATCAAGCTTCATAAACTGAACCGTGATCTGTATGAAGAAACTGCGGGGATCGAAAATATGACCGTTAGCCACCATCGCTCTCGCAACGCCTCCGCCTGATGTTCTGCCCCGCGGCTTCACGCCCGTGTTTCTGGGCTGCGCGCCGCCTGCGCGGATCCCCTTCGCCAGATGAAGATCTGGAGGTGCGGCGCTGCCGCCGCTCGGCCATCCCCCGCCGGCGCGCGGGGTGACGCGGTTCCCTCGTCTGCGGAGCGCCATCTCCGGTGTCATCGACTTCGACACGCCATCGTCCTCCGAGTGCGCCGCCATTAATTCGGCCCTGTCGGCCTGGCGTCGGGCGGGCTCGCCTTCGTCATCAACATTTAAGGCAGCCCCCACCGGCATTCTGCGCCGCGCATCAACTGCCTGCGATGCTGATCCTCCACGCGCTCGCCATTCAGTCCGGTTCTCCATCCCTGCCCCGCGGATTCAAGACCCGTCCTCCCCTGCAGCTCGCCTTCAAGGCGCGTCCCATCGCGCGTCTCTTCCATCACCGGCAACGCGGGGAGCTACGGCTGTGCCTACGGCTGCGCCTACGACCTCTGAGGCGGACTGGACGGTGGTGCTCTCCCGCCATGCCCTGCGCGCGGCGTGTGCTGCGGCCTGCCCCGCGAATTCAATGCGGCGATGCACGGCATCAACTCCTCGCACTCGACCCGTCTGGCGCTCGTCCTCGAGCTATTCCTCACCCATCTCACCCAAGTCAAGCCGTTCCCCACCATTCACGTCTCGCTCCACCTCGCGCAAATCCACCTCTGTTCGCCGCTGCTTCCGTTGCCAGGCTCGTGACCATCTCCTGGTCGACTGCCGCGACCCGCTCCACTGCGCCATCTGCTGGCGCTGGGGCCACGGGGAGCGCGACTGCAAGCCGCGCCCGTCTTCGCCGGCCCTCCCCTTCGCCGCCACTCCTCCGTCCGGAGCTCGCATCCATCGCCTCATCGCGACTCCACCCCTGCCGGCTCCGCCGCTCCGCCCCGCGCCGCCATGGAGTTCCTCGGGGATGCTGCCTCGCGCACGGCGGAGGACACGTGCTTCATCCAGACTTCGTTCGACATCGACACGGCGCGCCTGGATTGGGAGCACACGGCGCTGCGCGTCTGGGTCCTCGCCCCGCCGCCGGGCACGGACCGCTCCGACATCGACGACGCCTTCCGAAGCAAGTTCAATTTGCGCGCCTCCGACCTGTTCGTTAGCGCGCACCTGATGCATGTAAAATGCATACATGAACTTTGCACTTTAATTGCTTATATTCCAATCATATTTGCATCATATAAGGGTTATATCAATGTTTTATCATGGTTTTGGGAATACTTCATAGTTTTCCCATTTATTTGGAATTAACCCTGCACATGCAGAAAACCCTAATTTTGTATTTTAATGTTTCAGGGATTCAAACGTCAACGAAATCACCTGGAAATTTACGGGCGTCAATATTTGGAAGGAAGAAGGACTACGGAAAAGGAAGCAAGCAAACGGAGACCCGAGGGCCAAACGGGCATGGCCCACGCGGCCACAGTACCAGGCCGCGTGGGACCCACCCGTTCGGGCCTCGTGGCTCCGTTGCCGTCGATCTTCGCTCCACCGCCTTCGTCTTGACCTAAAAACGCCTATAAAAAAGGTCCCCCGACGTTCTCTGGAAGGAGCGCCGCACAAACACAGAAACACCGAAACGGAGATCAGGAGCTGCAGATTGGAGGGGGAAAACTCCGGCGGGGCGCTGCCGGCGTGGTCTCCATCTTCTCCATCGACTTCTCCACCGTCTCCATGATGAAGAGGGAGTAGTCCACCTCTGGACTATGGGTTTGTGGAAGTAACTTATGTATCTCTCCTCTCTTGAGCTTCACTAATTAGCACCGTATGAGCTGCTGAACATGATTACGGTCACCGTTGTAATACCTTTGTGGTGGATCTTTATGAGTTAATATATGTTTGAGATTGCAATGTTTGTTTCAGTTATGAGTATAGATGCATATTATGTACCCCGTTCTTGTCTACTTGTTTTGATCAAGCATGTTTATGAGAGCGTGTGTGGGGGAACGTGTGCATTAGTTGGAGTAACGGGGGTGGCTAGTGCAGTGAACGTGAGAGAAAGTTCTGCGATCCACTTTGGTATCTTTACCTTACTTTGTTACCTCACTAGGGATAAACTAAAATACCATGCTACCGGGGATGTGGGCGTGACCATTGCCACTACTCCATGACTAGATCTAGCATGTTCTTATTTTCACTTCATGTCATGATACTTAATGCTATACTCTGAGTTATCTTAATTACTGAGGTGTTATGATTTAGTTCGCATCTTGGTGGAGTATAAGAGAGGTTAATAACCAAAAGATCTCTATGTTAGGACGTGATGCCCATATATCTAAGTAACTTGTTATCAAACCCTGTGTTGCAATCTCATATGTTAACTTTGTGTGTTCCATTGTCTACCACTTTATAAAGAGAGAGTGCATTTGTGAAACCATGAACCCCAGTCCATTTTTAATCATAAGAAACACCTTTCCAACACCATATACCACTTTTCTATTTTCAGCCATCATTAAATCCGAAAATACAAAAATACTTTTCATCTTGCATACATCATTAAAAACCCAAAAATATCATTTATCATTGCATCCACCACCATTGCATATTTATTTCTTGTTTGCATTGCATAACTATCCTGATATCATTCTTACACCTTGTGCTTGACAACCACAGGTGAGGTTGAGGACCAAAACATCTAACCTTGTTTTGTAGGTAACCAAAAGAAGGATAAGAAGATAAATCTACCACTGCAGATTCCCCGAGAGTTCGATATTAAACCCTCGAGTCACCCCTCGTGGGGAAAACTGTCTTCCACTTACTATACTCTGCACTTGGAGTCTCAACCTAATCCCGTTTATTTGTGCAGGCATCAAGACTTGCTCATCGGGTATAAAGACGTTTTCTGGCGCCGTTGCCGGGGAATCGTAGCTGAGAGATTTATCCAAGGGTGTGCATCATCGCATTCATCTCACAACAAAGTCAACGTCACCAACTTGTGCTAACACCTAAGCTTGGGGAGGTTGCACCTACGTGAGCACCATCTTATCCATCTTTACTTACAAAGCAATTTATTTGTTTTGTTAGTGTCATTGCATATCATATTTATTTTCAGTTTTGCATAAAAATCTAAAAACACATAAAAACTTGCTAAAATGGGAGAAAAGCCCATTGTCACACCTGAGAGAAAAGCCAAAAATTATTGATGCTTCGACTATGGCTTTTATGAATCATGCACCGCTGCACCTTGCTTTATATGAAAGTGCTTATGCCACTACTGTTAAAGTGGTTGAAACTACTGTGTCTAAGGTACCTAAAGTGGGATATAAAATTCCCATTGGCCTTGTTAAAAGAGTTATGAAAAATCCATTTACAGGGGATGGAACTAAGCCTGCATGTGAACACATAGAAACAATTGATGAAATATGTGGTTTATTTAGGCTTCCTGGTATTTCTGATGATCAAATAAAAAGGAAGCTATTATATTTGTCTTTATCTGGTAATGCTCGTGATTGGTACATGTCTTTGGATGAAGAAGTGAAAACTGATTAGAGTATTTTGATGGAGGTTTTTCTTAAATATTTTACTCCCCAAGAAAGTACTAATATTTTGCAGGAAATAAAGATGAACAACTAGAGAATGATGAGTTGGATCTCCCAACTTCACCTTCAACAAATGATAGTAACACTCAAACTCAAAAATCCTTTGTTATTTATGAGAACCCATGTTATGATGAGTGTGAAACTGAAAATTCTATGGTCCTATATGATAACCCATGCTATTATGATGAAACTAATAATGCTACTAGTAAACTCATTGATGATAATGAGGAGTGTTGCTTAAATGAGCTATATGATAATGCTTTAGATGATGGTCCTATGCCTATTGATAATCCTACATGTTTGGAAGTTGTTACTTCTCTATGTGAGGATAAAAATGATATACTTGCTGTTTGTGACAATACTCTCACCCATGAGAGTCCCACTTTGTTCTTGAATTCTCCTAATAACACCATAGAGGAGAAATTTGCGTATGTTGAGAAATACTTATGTGGTTTGCAATTATCTCTAGTTCCAAATCTTTGTTGCAACCATGATATTAAACTTGATATTGATCTCAACAACTATTTTGAAAGAGGGAAGCATGCTAATGAATTCCAAAATAAATTTAATGATCCTCATCATGTTCCCAAATTATCTAAGTTGGAAGATTCTATTGGTTATATGGTTGAATACATTTTTACTACTTGCAACTATTATGAAAGAGGAGGTCATAAGAATCCTCTTTATGCTACTAATAATAATGGGCTGCAAGTGACTATTGTTAATATGCGTTGGAAAACTTCTATTCGTTGTGATTCATTCATATACAAAATATCAATGCATAGGAAGAAAGTTAGACTTCGTTGTTATTACTTTTGTGTCTTGTGTTTCTCTCAAATAGGTTTCAACTTGACTATTATTTTGATCGGTTTGAGAGCACCATGGGACCCTGGTATAATACATGGAACACTTCCCAAGGAAGAGGGGAACAACATTCAAGCTCCCTCATGAGCTTCATCTTCAATAAAACAACAAGTAAGAAGCCTAGCTATATGGCTATAAAGAAAGCGCTTTGCGGGAGGCAACCCGGTTATTTTTATGTGTGATTTTTCTTTGTGTCCTCTTGCTGTAACAAGAGATTTTGTGTCTAGTTAGGTTCTGGAGTTTTTAATAAAGTGCCAAGTTTTACCCTTTTTGGTTTGAAAAAGTTGCTTATTGCATTCGGAGATTTTATTCCTGCACGGTATGATTTTTAATTCCTATTCTGTAAATCCGAATGATGACGTGAAACACACGTTCGTTGGGAGACCCCAAGAGGAAGGTATGATGTAGTCAGCAGCAAGTTTTCCCTCAGAAAGAAACCAAGGTTATCGAACCAGTAGGAGCAGCAACTCTTCAGAAGGTTGTCAACGGCGCCAGAAAAATAGTGTTGTTGATGGGAGTCTGGACTGTTGACGTGGAATCTGCACACAACACAATCAAACTACTTTGCCCCAACGAAACAGTGAGGTTGTCAATCTCACTGGTTTGCTGAAAACAAAGGATTAAACGTATGGTGTGGAAAATGAGTATTAAATTGCAGAGAATGAAAAAGGAACAGTTTGCAGTTTGTGGTTGTTTAATCAGTGTAAAAGAATGGACCGGGGTCCACAGTTCACTAGTGGTGTCTCTCCATAAAAGATAACTAACATGTTGGGTGAACAAATTACAGCTGGGCAATTGACGAATAGTGAGCGCATAACAATGCATATATATGGCATGTTGACTACTATGATATTTAATTGGGCATTACGACATAATACATAGATCGTTATCCAACAGCATCTATGACTAATAATCCACCGCCGGGTTGTCATCCGAGTTCCCCATTGGTATTAAGTTGCAAGCAACGGATAATTGCATTAAGTAAAGTGTGTAATGTAAACAAACACATATGTCCGTGGACATAGCATCGTTAGGTTATCCCTAGTGGCAACAGCACATCCACAACCTTAGAACTTTCTGTCACTGTCCCAGGTTAAACGGAGACATGAACCCACTATCTAGCATAAATACTCTCTCTTGGAGTTACAAGCATCTACTTGGCCAAAGCATCTACGAGTAACGGAAAGCATGCAAGATCTTAAATAACATATAAGATAGATTGATAATCAACTTGACATAATATTCAATATTCATCGGATCCCAGCAAACACAACATGTAGCATTACAATAATATGATCTTGATCATGTAGGGCAGCTCACAAGATCTAAACATGATGGCACAAAGTGGAGAGACAACCATCTAGCTACTGCTATGGACCCATAGTCCAAGGATGAACTACTCGCGCATCACTCCGGAGGCAGGCATGGCGATGTAGAAGCCTCCGGTGACGATTCCCCTCTCCGGCAGGGCGCCGGGAAGAGGTTCTGAACCCTCCCGAGCTAGGGTTGACGACGGCGGCGTCTCTGGAACTTTTCGTAGATATTGCTCAGGTACTTAGGGTTTTCGCGTCGGGGGAATAAGTAGGCGAAAGGGCGGCGGCTGGAGAGGCCCGTGGGGCCCACACCACCCCAGGGCGCGGCAGAGGGGGGCCCCGCGCCCTGGCCACGTGTGGGGCCCACGTGGCTCCTCTCCGTCGCCTCTTTGGTCCGTCAGATGAGTTCTGGTAAAATAGGGACTCCCATGTAGTTTCGTCCAATTCCGAGAATATTTCCAGACTAGCTTTTCTGGAATACAAAAACAGCAGAAAACAGGAACTGGCACTTCGGTATCTTGTTAATAGGTTAGTCCCAAAAAATGTATAAAAGTGATATGAAGTAGATGCAAAACATGTAGCAATTGGTATAAAACAAGTATGGAACATCAAAAATTATAGATACGTTTGAGACGTATCACCGAATGAGCTCATATTTGAACTGTAGTTGCAACTTTTCATCCTCTGTATGCATGAATTTTTCGGAATTTTTCGAGAAAGTTTGGTAGGGTAGAAAAATACGTTTTGCTGCTGCTGTTTTTCTGGACAGATTCTGTCCCATTTTGTTTGATGCATGCTTTGAGCTTTTAAGTTGAATCTTTTTGATCCAATTGAGTTTATGAGTAGGCATACAACATTATACACTTTCTGGACATGTCATATGAATTTTTGTTCAAGGATTATATGCAGCAAGGAACCTATTTGTTTATCACTATTAATGCACCCCACAGAAAAGAGATGGGAGAAACGGTGTTTTGAAGTTTTTTCACAGGGATTGGAGGAGATGCACCAAGAGCTATCCAAGGATGGTGAAGACCATAAGCTTGGGGATGTGAAGACAACCCCACTGGACCTACACACTCTCGGTTTGCACACGTCCAACTTCTGTTTTTCGATCGAAACACTTTATCGCATAAACTTGGAGCGTCTTTTTTTTGTTTTGTTTGAGTCTTGAGAGACCACCACACTATCAATTATATATGAGAGAGCTACTGGAAATATGGGTTGAAATATGTTGGATGCTTTTATAAGATTGGGAAAAGGGATGTTTGATTGATTTTTAATGATACATATAGTTGCATGATTCATGAGCTTGTTTATGAGTAATAGTTTGCAAATTCTTTTTGTAGAGCTATCACTTATTCATGTTTTGGTGCTGATTGTTATTTCACTTGGTTTAACATGGATTAGTTAGTTCTATGGACACTCATGCATGCATCTAGATGGTCAACTTTCTCCCTTTTGCTAGCCCAAAAACTCCAACAAGCAAAAACTTGTTTCCAACACCTTCAACCAAAGTTATTCCAGTGAGTCCACCATATCTACCTATTGGCTTTATGCTATTCCGAGTATGTTTAACATGTTGTTTGTGTTATCTTACCTCTGAATGAAAATGTTTATGTTATTGATTGCAATGGAAAAAATTGGTTATATAGCTCTCACGAACTTGATGCACATTTTACTATCATTGCATAATAAAACATGACCCATTGTGATTAAGATTATGATGCTAGTGGCTTGATAAATGTTCGGGTTGGAGTTAGCCCATATGTGCTGTCACATGCAAGCTTTCAACATGCTCTTCATCTCATTTAGTTGATATCATGTACTTTTGTTATGGATGCTATCATGGTGAAATGAGGTGGAAATGAAGTAGTTTAAATGAGTTTGTATAAATGGTTAGAGAGACGCCTGGGCCGCTAATCTAAGCCATGCATCATTCATGGTGGAAATTTACTTACATACTATGGTGAATTTCTGTGACACCTTGCAATAAAAAACTATTCCAAATGGTAAATAAAAAGGGTGTTGAGATTTTTCATTTGTTTGTTTGTCTTGTCATTTTGATATGGGCTTGTTCCATATCTGGGACAAGAGGTACCCCAGTTGACGCTCTTGATGATACTATTATTACTTACAATGATATATAACTTGAACTTGCTTTGTTTCCTAAGTTGAGTAATCATGGTGTAGTACTTGTATTCAAGGGGCATGAGACATCCAACCTTTACTTTATCAAGCACACTACTCATATTTGCTTTCACTTTAACCTTAATCATTCAAGATGCTATGATAGGGGCAATGAGAGCTTGACACCAATGAATACCTTATTGCAATCATTAACTTAAGTAGAAGAGTTTGGAAGTTGGATGAAACTTATGCATGCTTTACCTCTACTCACATATACATCTTTCCAAAGTGTACACCTATCATATTCAGATTTTCATCTACACTCTATGACCATTGTAGGATGTTCTACTTATCATTATGCATACATGTGTTCCATATTACTTGCTACTATGTTACACTTTGTGAACTATCAATGAACATCCTTGTCTTGAATACTTGATATCACTTCATAAACTATTTGCATATTGCTACTCCTTTGAAGAATGAATCATTTGACTATATGTAGCAATAGTAATCATCTTTGATATCCATTGTTAAGTATTAAATTGCAAAGTCCATGTTAGTTTTATCATCTTCATACTCGAGGACGAGCATGGATTAAGCTTGGGGATGTTGATGCATGTAAAATGCATACATGAACTTTGCACTTTAATTGCTTATATTCCAATCATATTTGCATCATATAAGGGTTATATCAATGTTTTATCATGATTTTGGGAATACTTCATAGTTTTCCTATTTATTTGGAATTAACCCTGCACAGGCAGAAAACCCTAGTTTTGTATTTTAATGTTTCAGGGACCCAAACGTCAACGAAATCACCTGGAAATTTACGGGCGTCAATATTTGGAAGGAAGAAGGACTACGGAAAAGGAAGCAAGCAAACGGAGGCCCGAGGGCCAAACGGGTGGCCCACGCGGCCACAGTACCAGGCCGCGTGGGACCCACCCGTTTGGGCCTCGTGGCTCCGTTGCCGTCGATCTTCGCTCCACCGCCTTCGTCTTGACCTAAAAACGCCTATAAAAAAGGTCCCCCGACGTTCTCTGGAAGGAGCGCCGCACAAACACAGAAACACCGAAACGGAGATCAGGAGCTGCAGATTGGAGGGGGAAAACTCCGGCGGGGCGCTGCCGGCGTGGTCTCCATCTTCTCCATCGACTTCTCCACCGTCTCCATGATGAAGAGGGAGTAGTCCACCTCTGGACTATGGGTTTGTGGAAGTAACTTATGTATCTCTCCTCTCTTGAGCTTCACTAATTAGCACCGTATGAGCTGCTGAACATGATTACGGTCACCGTTGTAATACCTTTGTGGTGGATCTTTATGAGTTAATATATGTTTGAGATTGCAATGTTTGTTTCAGTTATGAGTATAGATGCATATTATGTACCCCGTTCTTGTCTACTTGTTTTGATCAAGCATGTTTATGAGAGCGTGTGTGGGGGAACGTGTGCATTAGTTGGAGTAACGGGGGTGGCTAGTGCAGTGAACGTGAGAGAAAGTTCTGCGATCCACTTTGGTATCTTTACCTTACTTTGTTACCTCACTAGGGATAAACTAAAATACCATGCTACCGGGGATGTGGGCGTGACCATTGCCACTACTCCATGACTAGATCTAGCATGTTCTTATTTTCACTTCATGTCATGATACTTAATGCTATACTCTGAGTTATCTTAATTACTGAGGTGTTATGATTTAGTTCGCATCTTGGTGGAGTATAAGAGAGGTTAATAACCAAAAGATCTCTATGTTAGGACGTGATGCCCATATATCTAAGTAACTTGTTATCAAACCCTGTGTTGCAATCTCATATGTTAACTTTGTGTGTTCCATTGTCTACCACTTTATAAAGAGAGAGTGCATTTGTGAAACCATGAACCCCAGTCCATTTTTAATCATAAGAAACACCTTTCCAACACCATATACCACTTTTCTATTTTCAGCCATCATTAAATCCGAAAATACAAAAATACTTTTCATCTTGCATACATCATTCAAAAACCCAAAAATATCATTTATCATTGCATCCACCATCATTGCATATTTATTTCTTGTTTGCATTGCATAACTATCCTGATATCATTCTTACACCTTGTGCTTGACAACCACAGGTGAGGTTGAGGACCAAAACATCTAACCTTGTTTTGTAGGTAACCAAAAGAAGGATAAGAAGATAAATCTACCACTTCAGATTCCCCGAGAGTTCGATATTAAACCCTCGAGTCACCCCTCGTGGGGAAAACTGTCTTCCACTTACTATACACTCTGCACTTGGAGTCTCAAACTAATCCCGTTTATTTGTGCAGGCATCACGACTTGCTCATCGGGTATCAGCACCACCCCGAGCCCTACCTCATCAAGTTTGCCTCCGCGGAGCTGCGGGAGCGGGTGATGCGCACCAAGCGATGCACCTTCAAGCTCTTCGGCCTCGACATCCACTTCCGGCCATGGTGCGCCATCGACAACGCCTACAACGCCGACCTCACCCATCGCGTTCACCTGCACATCGAGAACCTCCCACCTTTCGCCTGGCGCCCGGACATCGTCGACACGATCGTCGGCCGCAAAGGCGCGGTGCAGCGGCTGGATGATGGATTCACCACCATGGAGGACACCTCCAACTTCGGCCTCTGGATTTGGACCGCGGAGCCGCACCGCATCCCAAAGGTGCTGTGGTGCACATTTGCGAACAAGGCGGCCGGCAGCTTGTCGTCGCTCGTGCGCGTCGAGGAGGACCGCCCGGATCAGTGGAAGCGCGGCATCACCTTCCGTATCCTCCTCCACGTCGACACCATCGAGGATTTCAGCGGCGCCCCAGACGTCGACGGCGGCGCGCATCTCACCAACTTCCGACCTCAGGTGCTCCCTCTTCCTCCTTGGCGGCGGGGGGCGATCGACGGCGTCGCCGCGCCGTATGGCTCGGCTGTGTCATCCTCCATCCCGCCCCTTGGGGAGCTGCGGCAGGCGGACGTGCCGGAGAGCAGTGGGCGGCGCAAGTCGAGTGGCCGTGTCAATCGTTCGCGGTCTCGCGCCGCGGCAGTGCTGGAGCCGGAGCCAAGGGCTCGTCACCGCGACAGCGACCCAGATTTCAGGCCCATCATCGGCCGCGAGCACCGCCGCCCTGGACGCCAAGACGACGTGCGCGACCGCTCCCGTCAGAGGGCCGAGCGTCAGCGCAGCCACTCTCGCCACGGCAACCGCTGTGACGACCGAGAACCGGCTCGACACCGCCGCGACGACAATGGGGATGATGAAGACCGCTACAACGGACGCCGTGAACCTGCGCGCCGCACGCCTTCGAGGACCACGAGAACTCGGAGCCAAAGCCGTCATGCCGAGCCTCGCGGCGAGCGTGGACATGAACGCAACTCGAGGTATGGTGATGGGGAGGGCAGCCGGCGCCATGCACACTCAACTCTGCGCTCCATCGTTGTGGGGACGCCTTTGCCGCTGCTCAATGGACCGCCCAGGGGTTTCGTCGTCTCGGAGCCGATTCTCACCGACGACCAGGTCTCGGAGAAGCTGCAGGACCCGTGCCTCGTCGGGGTGGCCAACTTGCGTGCTGCGCTCCTGGCCATCCTTGGCTTGGAGCCGCCACCCCCTGCGCCGCCTTCATTCAGCGATGTCTGCCGGGATTGGATTACCGCCATTCGTGCGGCACCGGCAGGTCTCGTCATCGGCTCCTCCAGGCTTGCATCGCCACCGCCAATCTCCTTCGCGCTGCCTTCCGGCACCAGCAGCCCACCATCTGTTGCGGATGCCGACGAGCGCGAGGTGCCGGAGTGCTGGGAGGACGCACTGGAGGTTTCGGTGGAGGCTGCGGGCTCCCCGCTGCCGCATTCTGTCGAGCGCGTGCTGCTCGTGGCCCCTTCGCCGCTGCAGTCATCGCCTTCGGCTAGCCAGGAGGTGATTGGGGGAGATGCGGACTCGCTGCTGCTCCCTGGCGAGGTCGAGTTCGCGGAGGTGAGCCCTGCTGGCTCGCTTGTCCGCGACATAGAGGCTGCGCCGCGCCGCGACTATGGCGGCCCCGGTGGGATCGAGACTGAAGCCTGGTTCGAACCTGTTCTGAAGGAAGATGAAAGTGCCGGTGCTCTCAAGGAGACACAGGCCACCGCGGTCAAGAACGACACCGTCATCGACGTGATGCTGCCTGGGGCGTGCGTGCTTGCCTCCACGCCGACGCACGGCTCTACGACATCCGTGCATAGGTCTACTACCTCGCCGGGACGCGGCAGCGATGGGCTCGCTCTAACTGCTGGCCTTGCGGCCATTGTTTACTTTGTGGATGCCCGGGACGACGTCGACAACCTGCAACTTCATGGCCCGTGCGCAACCTCTTCGGCATGCCAGCCGTGCCGCTTCTGCCTCGCCCCGCCATGCCGGCGCCTCCCGCTGCTCCCCCCACGCCGGTGCGTCGCAGCGCTAGGCTGGAGGACAAGCCACAGATGAACACGGTGGACAGGGCCGTGTGGATGCTCAACTCAAAAATGGGCATCGTCACTCCTGCTGAGGCTCCTCTCATCACTGCACGCAAGGAATATTTGGACTGCTACAAAGACCAGTTGCCAGGAGTGGCAATCCAAGGATTAACGAAGCTGTTTAGGCTTAAAATGCCACAGATGATTCAGGCCCATGAGGCGTTGGTGGAGCTAGCTGGAGCTGGAGGCGCGGAGCTCATGCATGAGGCCGCCCAGGAGATTGCTGTTTGAAGATGTTACCTGCTGCTTATCTTCCGTTTTCATCTGTTGCTACATTTGCTACTTCATTAGGCTATCAGGTGGGCTTGTCACCTTTAAAGACTTTGTCTAAGAACCACGTCTGCAACTACTAGTCCAGCCTCTACTTCGAGCTCGCACGCCAACCTTTGCAATGCCAGAACCTTTCATCAATATTGCGGACTGGAACACTCGCGGCCTAAATGATCAAGCTAGGAAAGACACCGTGCATGCCATGTTTGCCAGCACACCTTGCCACATTGCCCTCCTACAAGAAACTAAGCTCGACTTCATCGACCACGCTACGACTGCTTATATTGGGGGCTATCGGCTTCGCTCCTTTGCCCACAGGCCGGCTATCGGCACCAGAGGAGGGATCCTTTTCCTGTGGGATGATGACCATGTTTCCTTGACAAACATCCACATTGGGACACACCTGATCTCTGCCGACGTCTGCATCCGGGCATGCGGCACTACCTTCAAACTGACCAATGTGTATGGGCCGGCTATCGATGCCGAGAAAAGAGCTTTTCTTGATGAGGCTATTGCTTGTACCCCCGCAAACGGTGAAAAATGGCTCATTATTGGTGATTTCAACCTCATCTATCAGGCGTCGGACAAAAACAACTCCAACTTGAATTTCCGTCTTATGGGCCAATTCCGCCAGGCTCTGAATACTTGTCAGCTGAAGGAGATCAAGTTGCAGAATAGGAAATTTACCTGGAGCAATGAAAGAAACGACCCAACTTTGGTCAAACTGGACAGAGCCTTCTGCAATCCTAGTTGGGAACTCGCCTTCGGGCATCACATGCTCATGGCCCTCTCATCGTCGCTTTCAGATCATTGTCCACTAATGCTATCCAGTCAACGTGGTCCTTGGCGACCGCCCTCTTTTCGTTTTGAGCATTTCTGGACAAAAATGCCGGGTTTCCTCGACGTCGTTCAAGAGGCATGGGCTGAACCTACAACGCATACTCAACCAGTCCACGTCTTTAACCACAAGCTCAGGCATACTGCTGGAAAACTTCGCTCCTGGAGCAAGAGTTTGTTCTCTGACCACAAGCTGCAGTTAATTATGGCTCTTGATGTTATCCTACAGTTGGACATTGCTCAGGAGTCTCGAACCCTCTCGGGTGATGAGCGAAATCTGCGGGCGGCGCTGAAAAAGAGGGTAATGGGTTTGGCTGTGCTGGAACGCACTAGGAAGAGACAGGCTTCTAGGATCAGAAACCTGAAGGAAGGTGATGCTAACACTAAGTACTTTCACATTCGTGTCAACTCCAGAAGAAGGAAAATGCACATTCAGAGGCTTCAGCACAATGGAGGCTGGGTAACTGGCCATGATGACAAGGCTGCTGTGATCCTTGAGCATTTCACTAGCGCTATGGGACAGCCACCTCCACGACAGATCGACCTTAATTGGGAAGAGCTTCACCCTGGCGCCGCTGAATTGGAGGATTTGGCCTTACCTTTCTCCGAAGACAAGATCAAGCTTGCTATTGATGATATACCGAAGGACAAGGCCCCTGGCCCGGATGGCTTCACCACTCCTTTCTTTTCATCATGCTAGGCAATTATTCAGCCTGACCTCATGCGTGTCATTGATGCCTTCTCAGAGCTGTCGGTTCAAAACTTCCAGGTGATCAACTCAACCAACGTTGTGCTTCTGCCAAAGAAAGATGGTGCCGACTCGGCCGCTGATTTCCGACCCATAAGCCTAATCCACATCATTCCGAAGATCATCGCCAAGGCTATGGCTCGTCGGTTAAGTCCAAAGATGAACATCTTGGTATCCCACTGTCAGAGCGCCTTCATTAAAAACAGAAGTATCCATGACAACTTCATGTACGTCAGAAACACTGCTCGAAGCCTCCACCGCGCCCACAAGCCTATGTTGCTCATCAAGCTCGACATCGCCAAGGCTTTTGATTCTATGTGCTGGGACTATTTGTTGGACGTCATGCGGCACCGGGGCTTCCCTCCGCGGTGGAGGGCTTGGGTGTCCATCCTCTTCTCTACTGCCACATCTCGTGTTCTGCTGAACGGGATCCCTGGCCTCGAGATTATCCATGGAAGGGGGCTGAGGCAGGGAGACCCTCTCTTCCCTCCGCTTTTCGACATTGGCATTGATCCCCTCAACAGAACTCTTCAGATGGCCACTGAGCAGGGTCTCCTCCACCCCCTGCCTGACCGGCTGGCAAACTTGAGGCTCTCTCTTTATGCGGATGATGCGGCTTTTTTTATAACTCCTACTGCGCATGATATCACAAACCTCGCCACTATTCAGCAAAGTTTTGGGGAGGCGGCGGGGCTAGTTACAAACATTGCTAAGAGTTCCATCTCGCCAATCCGCTGTGAAGAAATCGACCTTGCCGCCATCTTGGAGGGCTTTCCGGCTACCGTGGCGCAGTTCCCTATCAAGTACCTGGGGCTGCCTTTGTCTCTGGGCAGGCTAAGACGAGCAGATATTCAGCCCTACATTGACAAGTTGGCGTCTCGTCTGCAACCTTGGAAGGGAAGATTCCTCAACCGCGCGGGATGCAATGCTCTAGTCAAATCTGTGCTCTCCTCAATGCCAATTTTTTTGCTCACTGCCATCAAAGCCGACAAAGCCATGCTTAAGGCTTTCGACAGAATAAGGAGAGGGATGCTATGGAACTGCAGCGAAATAGTCAGTGGTGGAAAATGCAAGGTCAGCTGGGACAAGGTCTGTCGGCCGAAAACCCTCGGAGGGTTGGGAATCCTCAACTTGGAGAAGTTCTCAAGGGCGCTTCGTCTAAGATGGCTATGGCACGAGTGGGCCTCTCCTGATAAGCCGTGGGTCGGTTCTGAAACGCCAAACGATGACACCGACAGGAATCTCTTCAATGCCGCTACCAGAGTCACTGTGGGAAATGGTCTCAAAGCCTCTTTCTGGGGATCCTCTTGGATTGATGGACTTCCTGCTAAAGTTATCGCCCCTGACCTCTTTCTGGCATCCAAACGCAAGAACCGAAAGGTGCAAGACGCTCTCACGGACTTCAAATGGATTATGGATCTCGATGTGTCCAACTTCACGGTCAACCACATCTCCCAGTTCGTGCAATTATGGGAGCTAACTCAAGACACTACGCTCACCCCTGGCGCCGAGGACACAATCACCTGGACCCTATCCACCTCGGGCGTTTATTCGGCTAAGTCCGCTTACAAGGCGCAGTTCTTCGGTGCCTCTGCTTGTCCTTTCATGGCCGTCGTCTGGAACGCTTGGGCTCCTCCAAAGTGCTCTTTCTTTGCTTGGTTAGCCGTCCAAAACCGGTTGTGGACCTCAGACCGCCTCGCCATCAGAGGGTGGCCTCACCATGCCGTCTGTCAACTCTGCAGAAATCAGCCAGAGACGGGAAGACACCTATTGTTCGAATGTAGATACTCCAAGAGGATTTGGACCGAAGCGTCTTCGTGGCTAAAATGCCCTTCGCTAATTCAGGGCCTTGGGGTCTCCAAGCCCACTATTTTCGACTACTGGAAAGACTTGGCTGCCACTCCTTCACCTTCCCGCGAGGGTCTCAAGACGGCGATCATCCTAATCACCTGGGAAATTTGGAAGGAGCGAAACGCGATCCTGGCGGGCGCCAAGAAGTTGGCGGAGATTTGTGAGTAGTAGGTTTTGTTTTTTTGGTGGCACCCGGTGCTGCTGGTGTGGCTCTGTGCCTTTTTATTTTTGGTCTCGGCCGAACCTTTGTCTTTGCTCCTTCTATATCAATATAAAAGGCAAAGCTTTTGCCTTGTTTCCAAAAATAAACTGAGCCGTGCGTGTACCGGCGGTGTAATTACCTGCGTGTCTGCTGTATCGGCCATCTGATCATTCAGTAATCAGTAGTGACTGCGCAAGAATTGAAGGGTGGCGCCAGGCCTGTAGGTGGGCATGCCCACGGTTGTCCGTGGGCTTGCCGCTTGGACCCGATTGATTAAGCGTGACTATAATATTGCCCAGACAATTCCCTTTTAGTGCCGTGGGCGTCCGTCTCAGCCCGGTTAAACACGTTAAACAACAGTCAGCTCGTTCGTTCCCTTTTCTCAAAAAAGAAAACCTTGTTCGTTCCGTCAACCCGCCTGCTCCTCTGTCGACGGCGCTCATGGCGCCGGCAGCTCTCTCGTCTCCAGACGCGCTGTCAATGGGCGGCGAGCTGGGGAGGGCCGGTCCGTCTCGCAGCTTCACCCGGCCGCCGCCGTCAAGGGGTCGTTCATGGAGATGCGCACTTCAACGCGGGGCTGGGTGTGACGGAGTACGTCGGCGGCGGCGCGCTCAACGCCGGGTTGCGCGCAGGGAAGATTTTTCCGGGCCACAGCTGTTCGTCGGTGCCGCCATCAACGTGTTTTAGACGGCCGCCATGGCGCTGCGAGGAAAGTGGAGCCGTTCGTTTCCTTTTACTAGCGCGAGTGGTTTATCTCCTGAGATAACGTACGGGATGGAAGTGGGCTTATTTGGGCGAACGGTCGGCCACGGCAGCCCATCAATTAGCACGATCTTTTCGTGGGCGTCCATGAACATGATGGCGCGCGCTAGGCGTCAGCCGGCTGATCCCGCGCGCGGATCAGCCGCCTCGACAGCCGTTGGATGGTTTCGTCGGGCGCGCGTGAGACGCTGATGTCGCTTTCGTAAGCTGTACAGAGATGTCGCTTTCCCCGGCCTGGAGTGAGACGTCGCTTACTCGCTTTCCTGCATCGAGCACCTAGCAGGCTAGCACGCTACGAAAGCAGCCTGCTACGTCCCACATGGGTGGATCCCACCAAAACCAAATTACCTTGACCGTGCCTCCATCGCTGCTAGTATATTTTCTATCCTTGAGTGGTGCACACCAGAAGATTCCTTTTCAAGATTTTGTACGCATGTCTCACTTGTTGTCCTTCTTGCTACAACATGGAAACATACCATTAGTTTTCTGTTTATGTAGCATTATCAGAAATGTAAGGTTTGACTGCTCATGCATGCTTGGAAGTTGGAACCCCCTCCACTAGATCGTTGCTGCAAGAATCCGGCCATTGGTGCAACAAAAAAAAAAGTGGCCAATGCTAAGCGTCAGTCGACTGTAGCGTGGCCTCGCTACAGCCGCCCTCAGAGCCGTCTGATCTGTTTAAGTGAAACGATCTCGTGCGTCCGATTTATGTAGCAAAAACTAACAATATATGTAACAAAATGCGAAATTATTTTGCAACATTTTTCTAAAAATATGTAAAAAACTTGCGACGTGCCAAAAATCAAATGTAATATTTTGGACATGACCATGTAGCAAAAACTAACAATATATGTAACAAAATGCGAAATTATTTTGCAACATTTTTCTAGAAATATGTAAAAAACTTGCGACGTGCCAAAAATCAAATGTAGCATTTTGGACATGACCATGTAGCAAAAACTAACAATATATGTAACAAAATGCGAAATTATTTTGCAACATTTTTCTAGAAATATGTAAAAAAAAATTGCGACGTGCCAAAAATCAAATGTAGCATTTTGGACATGACCATGTAGCAAAAACTAACAATATATGTAACAAAATGCGAAATTATTTTGCAACATTTTTCTAGAAATATGTAAAAAACTTGCGACGTGCAAAAAATCAAATGTAGCATTTTGGACATGACCATGTAGCAAAAATTAACAATATATGTAACAAAATGCGAAATTATTTTGCAACATTTTTCTAGAAATATGTAAAAACTTGCGACGTGCCAAAAATCAAATGTAGCATTTTGGACATGACCATGTAGCAAAAACTAACAAATGTAGCATTTTGGACATGACCATCAACACATCAAATGTAGCATTTTGGACATGACCATGTAGCATTTTTGTAGCAGAAAAATTGTAGCATTTTACTCAGCCTTACACATCAAAAATAAAAATGCTTGTAGCAAATTGCATCACCGTATGTAACGTCGAAAATTCTCCTAAAACACTGACCTACACGGTTGACCATGGAGGCACTACCAAAAAATCATCAAAGAAACGTAGTTCAACCATCGTTCATGACGGCCCGATCTCGCCATCGGCCACGAGTTCAGCATGCCGATGGTCCGTCGGCGCTAGATCCGGCGACCCTGGTCCTGTTCGGATAGCTCCATCGTCTTCTCGTAGTCGTGGTCATCAAAGGAATCGGATGCGAATGTAGACTCAGAAGGCACCATCTTCAAATAGGATAAGTATCGGCTTTGTGGGAGTGGTCGCCAATATGCACGACAAACCATCAAAACACCAAAATATTTTGCAGCATGTAGCATCGTGTGATCAATGGATGTAGCAATCGTATCTCCTTGCACTACGTAGCAAATACTAGTATTGTACTACTCCAAAGAGTAAGAAGGTACTGTACGATCAATGGATAAAGTAGAGTAGGATGTGACATCCACTGTGCCGGTGCTCCTTTATCCACTTCCGTGAGAGAGCAGCAGCGCATGGTGGGGACAAAGAGCGCCGAGGAAGAATGCTAGCTAGTTGGCTAATGGCTAGAGAGGGTGCATCAGCTAGTTAAAAGGAGAGAGAACAAAAAGAAAAGGAGCGCGCGCGCACGTACGTGCTGACTATGCACAGACCGCGAAACGCGGTTGCTTGGACGACGAAAAGGCCGCGCATGGGCTGAGGAAATGTGTCGAGCGACGCGGGCGTGACAGACCGGCTGTAGCTACAGCCGGCTGGAGAATAGAGTTTTCCGAACATGATTAGGTGGTCACGGGGAAGGGGCGCCGTGGACAGCCCGACTCCACTTACAGCCTGAGGTGGCGCGGTGTTATGCTGGCCGTGCAGTTCATGGCCTTCCCACAAGAACACTGACTGCATTTTTGTTATATACTAGGTGTATGATCTACGATCACCCAACCTCAGCTATATTGATTCATCAGGAAGATTCAATTCTAGAGATTGTTTGGGGGCGGGGAGAGAGGTTAGACAGGGAAGAGCAAAGCAGGTTCTAATTCTTTTTCCCCGTCAGACGCAGCTGACCTCCAGCTAATTACGCGACACGCAGGTCACACACGTTTTCTATTCTGCGTCTTCCATCAACAAAGGCGTACTTTCATCTTCTTGTCCTGATACGTCATGTGGCACGTCAGTCGTGACACTGGCGCCCCCTTGAGATGCAGCTTGTCCCCAAGCTGCTGCGTCAGGAAATCACTGGCGAAGAACTTCGTAATCCTCCCATGTAGCCAAGTCTGCAGAGAGCGATGACCACTTGATAAGCACCTGCAAGTAGGATGCATTAGCTTTCTTAACGAGCCTTCTGTCCAAGATTTGTTGCGGCTCCAGTTCAGAGATATCCAGTTGCAGCGGTGTAGGTAGCTCTGCATATACAGGAGTATGATCAGGAATGTAAGTCTTGAGTTGCGAGACGTGGAACACTGGATGTATCTGACTGCTGGGAGGAAGCTCCAACTTATAAGCCACTGTTCCATATCTTGCCAGCACTGTATACGGTCCAAAGTACTTGAAAGAGAGTTTAGGATACGGTCGATGAACCACTGACTTTTGCACATAGGGCTGAAGCTTCAACAACACCTGCTCCCCCACTTGAAACTCCCGGAAGGAGCGTTTCTCATCTGCAACCCGTTTCATACGACGACTTGCTCTTTCCAACTGATGCTGCAAGAAAATAGAGAGTTGTTGTCGTTCCTGTAGCATTTCCAACACTTCTAGTGGCGATGAATCAGAAGCAACTGGTAATAACCCATGAGAAGGTTCCCTTCCATACAATGCTTTGAATGGTGAGCAGCCCAAATTAGTATGGTAACAAGTGTTGTACCAATACTCGGCCAAAGGAAGCCATTTTGTCCATTTGGTTGGTGAAGCAGCCACAGAACATCGCAAGTATAATTCCAAACATTGATTTACCCTCTCCGTTTGCCCATCCGACTGAGGATGATAGGCCGTGCTCAGATTAAGCTGTGTGTGCAAATTCTTGAACAAATTCTGCCAGAATGCACTAGTAAACACTTTGTCTCTATCAGATATGATGGATGTGGGCAAGCTGTGTAATTTGACCACACTGTCCAGGAATAGTTGAGCAACAGATGATGCAGTGAATGGATGTTTCAACGGCAAGAAATGAGCATACTTAGTGAAACGGTCTACTACTACCAGAATGACATCATATCCACTAGACTTGGGCAAACCTTCAACAAAATCCATTGAAACCGATTGCCAAGGTGCAGAAGGAGGTGGCAGTGGTTGTAAGAGACCAGGTAACTTACAGTTTTCATGTTTTGCTTGCTGGCAAATGGTACATTGCTTGATGAATTCTTCCACGGCCAGTTTCATCCCTGGCCAAACAAATAAATTCTTCAAGCGCTGGAAGGTAGCCTGTGTGCCAGAATGCCCACCCAAAGCAGAGGAGTGAAAAGCTGTGATAATCTTTGTTTGAAGTCCCAAATTTGCTCCCACCCACACTTTTCCATCTTTGTGCAGAAGGCCATCTTTCAATGCAAAGCCCTGGTTATTGGAGCCCACAATGGCCAACTCCTGTAGCAATTTCTGAGCATTTGTGTCTACAGAATAAGAATTAAGAATTTCCTGAACCCAGGCTGGCTGCACCACAGAAATAGCCTGAAAAAAAATGCCCAATGCGAGATAAAGCATCTGCTGGCTTGTTATCAACACCCTTGTTATATTGGAACTTGTATTGCAGCCCAATGAGCTTTGTCATTGCTTTCCTTTGCAGGTCAGTGTGCAACACCTGATCTTCCAAACAACATAGACTTTTGTGGTCCGTCTTAATCACAAATGGAACTCGCTGGAGATAAGGGTGCCATTTGTCGACCGCCATCATGATAGCCATGAACTCCTTTTCGTAAATTGGCAACTTTTTGTTGTTGACACCAAGGGCTTTGCTGAGGTAAGCCACAGGGTGTCCTTGCTGAAGTAACACAGCCCCAATCCCGCTGTCACACACATCTGTTTCAATCACAAATGGCAAGGTAAAATCCGGCAGCGCAAGGACTGGTGTTTGTGACATTGCTATCTTCAAGTTGTCAAAGGCTTGTTGCGCCTGGACTGTCCAGACAAATGATTTGTGCCCTTGCAACATATCTGTCAATGCCTTAGCCAGGAGCCCATAATTCTTACAGAATTTTCTGTAGTAGCCAGTGAGACCTAAAAAGCCTCTCAATTCTGTGAGATTAGTAGGTATAGGCCAGTTTAGCATAGCCTCAATCTTGGACTTATCAGTTGTAACACCTTGATCTGAGATGATATGGCCAAGGTATTCCAATTGTGTTGTTGCAAATTGACATTTACTGAGCTTTGCAAAGAACTTGTTGTGTTCCAATATCCGAAACACTATTTTGAGATGCTGCAAGTGTTCCTCCAGACTTTTACTATACACAAGGATGTCGTCCATGAATACCAACACAAATTTTCGGATGTATCCAGCGAAAATTGAGTTCATCACACATTGAAAAGTTGCAGGAGCATTTGTGAGGCCAAATGGCATCACCCTGAACTGGAAATGTCCATGGTGGGTTTTGAAAGCTGTCTTTGCTTCATCTGTGTCCACCATGCGAATCTGGTGATATCCACTTCGCAAATCCAATTTAGAGAAGAGCTTTGTTCCAACCAATTCATCCAGTAATTCATCCACGACTGGCATAGGAAATTTGTTCTTTATAGTTGCTGCATTCAAGCGTCGATAATCGATGCAAAACCTCCACTGCCCATCTTTCTTTTTCACCAACAGCACTGGAGAGGCAAAAGGGCTTACACTTGCTGTAATAATCCCAGATTTCAACATCTCATTCACCTGTCTCTCAATCTCATCCTTCTGGAGAGGTGAGTATCTGTATGGTCTCACATTCATCGGTGTTGTACCAGGAATGAGGGGAATGGCATGATCGAATGATCTAGAAGGAGGAAGCTCAGTTGGTTCGTGGAAGATGTTGTCAAATTGCTGAAGTAACTCTTGCACTTCTGTAGGAATGGGGAGGGCTGACACCTCTGATGTATGTTCCAGAACAGCTGTTGCCCACAACTCATTGGTACTGTGTAACTTGAGCACTTGGTCCATTGAGATTTCAGTTAAATGGTCTTGGTGAACAGACAGCACACCTTGCAGCTTGACAGTCTTTTCCATGTAAGGGAACTCAATCCACTTAGCCTCCCAATCACAGTTCATAGGACCAAATTGCTGTAACCAGTCCATGCCCAAAACGGCATCATAGCCCCCCATATCGAGTACTTGCATGTCATGTGAGAATTGCACACCATGTGTATGCCAAGTAAATTTGGGAATAAAACTATCACATATGAGTTGTTCACCATTGGCTACCTTAATAGAGACAGGCACTCTTACCTGCGGGATGAGACCCAGCTTTTTTACCATAGATGCATCCAGAAAACTGCTAGAACTGCCAGAGTCGATCAACATCAACATAGATAAATTATTTACCTCAGCTGGCAGCCTAATCGTAGTTGCATTGTCAGACCCACTCATAGCATGCAGAGACAAATGTTCAGTTTCAGTTAATGACAAAGCTTCCAAATTCGTGACCACTTCCAACATTTCATCAGATAACACCTCTGGACCTTGGTCCGTGTGCATGGCTTTCAATTGTGCTGCCGCTTGTGGTGTACACTGATGACCAGGAGCATATTTTTCACCACATTTGAAACAAAGTCCATGTACTCTTCGATACTCCTTTAACTGCTGGGCTTTCCAAATGTCTCCAGTAGCAAATTTCCCTCGTGTTTCCTTCCAGGTGTTGTTCTGAAACTGCTTTTGAGGTTTGCCATTGGTTTTGTTAGCTTCTGCTACACTTTCATGCACCTGTGCTAGCAGTGTTGCTCTTTGGACTGTATCAGGTAACTGAGCTTCAACTGCAGTGCGCAGTTCATCTTTCAGGCCTAGCACAAACTGTGTGACTAACATAATTCCCCCAATGGCTGGGTCATACAGCTTGATATTGTACACCAGACGATCAAACTGACGACGATATTCAGTCACCGTGCCAGTTTGTTTCAGCTGCAATAACTCCTTCATTTTTACCCGATGTGTGTCAGTATCGAATTCCAACAACACAGCCTGCCTGAATTGCTCCCAAGTGAGGCGCTCATGTGTGCGCTTGAACGCATGATACCAGTGTGCCGCTGATTCCGACAGATACATGGTGGCTGCCGAAACTTGAAACCCTGGTGCAATCTGATACAATGTGAAGAATGTCTCGCATGTATCTACCCATATACTTGCATCGCTACCATCAAATTTGGGAAATTCCATCCGTGGCATCCATGGATGTCTCATGTGTATTTCCTCCCCATGATCTATCAGCTGCAAATTATCTGTACTCTTGGATCCCTCAGGTAAATCGATGACAGTAGGTGTGAGTGGCGCTACCTGCAGCGGCGGCGCGGATGCCGGTCTGGCTCCCATGATGCTGGCTCGCGTCGCTGGTGGTTCTTGGATCGGCGGTGGACGACCCGGCAAGGGGTTGTCCTGCTTCTGTACCGCCTTCGTCAGCTCGATCTGCTCCTCCTCGAGCTTCCCGAGCTTCTCCATCGACAGATCAACCTTCACTTGCATCTGATCCAAACGCCCTGACTGCGCATCGATCTTCGAGGACAGATCGGACACACGGTCAGCGATACCGTCCAGTTTTTCCAATTTCTCCAGCAATCTCGCCTCCATCGCCTCCATCACCGATATGAGGTGGCGCTGTTGAGCGCTGGGCTTGAACGGTGCCGTCGCAGCTATCTCCTCTTAATCAACCGACGCTGGTCGATCTAGAGATTGTGAGAAGCGCCCCAGACCGAAACGGAGCTGATACCAACTGTTATATACTAGGTGTATGATCTACGATCACCCAACCTCAGCTATATTGATTCATCAGGAAGATTCAATTCTAGAGATTGTTTGGGGCGGGAGAGAGGTTAGATAGGGAAGAGCAAAGCAGGTTCTAATTCTTTTCCCCGTCAGACGCAGCTGACCTCCAGCTAATTACGCGACGCAGCTGACCATGGAGCTTGCCATGTAAGATGGATATGAGATTCATTAGAATGGAGGCAAATTGAAGGATGGATATGTTAAAATCTTGGATAGAAAGGTTAGTATGGCAAAAGTGCAAATGAGCACACAATAATTCCTCCCATCACATCACATCACATCCTAGACTATACTGCGTCTCAGATTCAGAACCGATCCTTATCCGTTCCACATGTACTGCTGCTTTATATAGAAAGATCTTGGAGCCAATCCATAAAGGTCTACACTGAAGCCACCGAAGTAACCGACGAGACAGGGACCAAAGATTACCAAAAATGCTCTCTTCCACAGTTCTCCGGCCACTGTCGCCGGCGATGAGGCCCGCGTACTCCGCCAGTGCCACCGCCGCGACCTCATCCTCCGTGGCTTGGCGCCGCGCGGTGGTCGTGCGCGCGCTGCGGGACTATGGCTCGATCCCGAAGGGGGAGCCCTTCAGCTCCAAGCGCAGCATCCTCGACGAGTTCTTTAAGCAGGAGAAGCCTCTCGTCCAGCGCACAAAGGACCAGATCACAGGTACCCTGCTCCTCTTATTCTCTCCTCTAGTTCAATTCTCTTTGAGCAGTAGCACCAGAGTTTCTAACTAGCTTTGAGTATGCATTTTTTTTTCTGAAAGTTTTTATGCGGCTTCCTGCCAAGGTTAAACTCGGAAGGTGGTGGTTTAGGTTTAGCTTTACTAGCTTAGATTTGGACCTGGCTCTGTTGTTTGCTTATTTGGTTCTCCGTGTGTCCATTTAGTTTTCAGATGTTATTACTGATGAAGGGTTGTTGGGCCGGTGTAGATTCGAGTCCTAATTTCAGGGTGCTCACATAGTTCGCAAATATAGGGTGCTAATGCAGGAAGCCCAAATATATTTTAGTTTCAAATTTGAAATTATTTTAGGATTAATTGGCCCGAGATGTGAATTGTGCCATGTACAGTCAAGATTCCAGTTTAAGTAAGTTTGTGCTTTGTGCCAACCAGAGGTTTAACAATTGTTGTTCGTATCAGATTTCTAAGCTGCAAGAAGTTACTTATTCAGAATTCTAACCGTGCTGATGGATGTAGAATTATTCTAACAGTGACTCTTCTTATCTGGGTACAGATTATTGCACGACCCTTGAAGGCGACGAATGCTGCAGCTGCTGGGATGCCTATTTTGAACTCAATAAACTTGAGGTATGCAGTGATCAAAACCACCTGTTCGAGTTACCAACTTTATCATGAGCATGTACTCTCAGCAAGATATTCAGTACCATTTTAGTGCCTGCAGTTCAACTAACTTATTTTTCTCCATTTCCTAGCAAGAGCTACCCCAAGGGGAAATTGCGAGGATGGTGAAGGAGTCGCGATCAGATCCAAGGTACCTTATCAGTAGCATCCATCACCGTTCAGAATTACGGAAGAAGATGGCCGAGAAAGCTCACATTTCAGTACCAGCAAACTCCCCTGAGCAAACGGTGAAGCCGAGGCCTTTCCCCGTCCCCGACGGGTTGCCAAAAACACAAGAAGAGATCGACGAGGAAGAGGACGCTCTCATGCCGGAGTCTTCGTACACCAGGCTGCTGAGAAGAATGGGGAGATATCCCGACTGGTATACGCCTCGCCCAGACCATGAAACTGACTGAACAAAACGCCATGAACCAGCCTTCCAAAATGTACAGCATGAAGCTCTGTCTGCAGGCATCGAGCATGGAAGCTTGGATTGTTGTTGCCTGCTTAGTTGGCACTTGCTGAATGGATCAGTGAACTATGTAATGGTGTATGTTTTGTGGTGTTGAGTTCTTCAGGATTCAGTTAACTTTTTTTAGTATGATATCTGCTAAAGTGCTAATGTATCTCTGTATATACATGTTTGGTAATAGAGTTCTTGACTGTTTCTTGCTTCGCAGTCAATTGTCTGCTGATGATCTGCCAGGGATGTTTCCACCAATTTTCAGGTGTTTTACACGTTTCTATCAAGAGTTCGATGTTCGATGTTGTATTTGTTTTGTAGAGAATACCTGATGCATTTTACTTTTTAGTATCATCTGAACTTTTCAAGTGCCAGTGTAATTTGAAGAGTACTACTCTAAGTTGGTTTGGAAGTCAAACCATCCTATTCCCAAAGCTGCATGCATAGCATAAGGTACAAATCTGGTGGAGAACTTGAAGAAATGACATGATTGTTCGGATTGTGCTCGCTTTGACCTGTTTAAATCCTTCTTGTTTATGATCAACCTCTAAACAGAAGCCACTAGTGGTTCGAATCTGAAAGACAACCAATCGGACTGTCTTAGTGTCCGATCTTGATAAATGAACTTTTGTAAGATCAGCAACCCACAACTCCCTTGCTATAAGTAGGTCCATCCCAACCCAAATGTTATTTCCTTTTCGATTTCTTTGCAACAGGACATACTTAGTCTATTACCTGACAAGCTTAACATTAAAACATATGCTCTTTCAGTCACTAGGAAGTTCAAATGGAGATCCCTTAGTCTTCATAGTCTGCACCACTGGCGGAGCTCTGTTATGGCTGACCCGGGCCACGGCCCGCCCAGGTTTTTTGCCAAAAAATTTAACTACTAGTATCCAACAAATGAGGCCCAGCCAATCAACACAAATGCGGCCAGTTTCCTCACATGTGCGTCTCCTCTCCAAGTTCTCCTCATCTCACGCAGCTCACTAGTCAGGACAGAACGGAGATGGCAAGGTCTAGGTGATTTGGACATGGATAAGACAAGAAAATAAGGAGAAAAGGGGGAATCAGTGGAGGGCAAGCAGCAGCGCTGCCGCGCCGCCCACAGCTTGGGGGCGGCCACTAGTCATCGCTTCATGGGCATCGGGCAGGGCACGGCCGCACAGGCACAGGCCGGAGGTCCAGCAGCCGGATCGATCGAAGCTGCGACCTCAAATCCAGAGCAATCCAGAATCCTATTTTGTATAATATAAGAAAAAGGCACCCCATTCTTCTCCAATTTCGCTGCTCAGGTGCTTCTCCTTTCTTTCCCCAAATTTTTGGTTATCAATTTGATGGCACGCTTGATTCCTTACCGATTTTGTTATTCAATTTTGCACAGCCATGGGAAAGGCAACTCAGAGAAGAATTGATTTTGTTTTGAAAAGGAAAAGAGATGACATTAGTGAAGTTGAAGAAGATCCTTTACCAGCAGCAGATGATCATTTTCCCTTGCTTGAATTGGAACAACAGCAACAGAACCAGATGTTAATTAACATAGAGGGTGAAATTCTGGAGAAATACAGCTACGATGATGTCATTGCAGATTTTAGAAGGATCAAGAATCGAAGTGCTGATTTGTAGTATGTATCAGTATCTCCATGCGTACACATCTGTTGACTGTTGTGTAGCTTCTTTTGGTATAGCTTCTTTTGTTTAGTAGTAATTCTATATATATATATATATATATATATATATATATATATATATATATATATGATGTATGCATGTGCTGATGAACAAATGACTAATATGATTATATGAAGTGGTATTGGTTTAGAGCAATTTTTGTGCTTTCTTATATTCTGGCCCGCCCATGATTTCTTTTCGAGCTCCGCCACTGGTCTGCACCACTCCAGCGCCCTACTTAGCCTTCCTCCCTAGTTGCCAAATTCGTATATTTAGGCCTGAATTGTTGAAGTTTCATTTGTTCCTTCACTGTCTCCTCATAATTCGGATCATGAGTACCCTGACGAAAATACACAAGCAAGGAACAATCAACCAAGAAACCAACTATGTGTTGCTACAAATGTTACTATGCCTCCTCAAGATATGTCATTACCTCGGCCTTGTAGAAACTTCTTACCCTATCTTCCTCCTCTTCCAACTATAAAAAAACGTAATTAATACTGAATAAAGCAACTAAAATGGCAACAAAGCTCAGCAGGGAATAAATCATTACACGTACAGTTTCATTGCGGCCTGTCCATCCCATATTACCAAATAGAGAACACGCACAATCTGGGCGATCTTGACCACCATAATATGCAGCAGCATCGTTGGGGTGCTTCACATCACAACCACAGCAATCACCTTTATTTTATTAAGAAGGAAATTGTCATTTAACTGCCAAATAACCAACGAGGCACAATCACATAAAAACGACTGAACAATTGAAGGAAGAAGAGAGCATGGCTGTGTAAATACTGAGTGGCTGCACTAACCAGTTTGAGAAATTACATATAAGCTCATGGATAAGTGATGAGATAACCCAAATGCAAGTTCAGTATAATGAACTAAAAGATTATACACTGTTAACATATAACCCAAGATCTATTGGAAGTTTGAAACAACATGCAGGTAAAGAGGAAAGAACACAAATACCGTTGTCAGTAGGTTTAACCATACCAAAACAGCTGATAACCATTTCTATATGTTCTCCACGGTTAACTGTGACTTCAGCAAAGAATAGTTCGTCGATGGCACAGTTAGAATCATCAGATCCTTTAGTCTTCATAGTGAAATTAATATGATAGTACGACCTACTACGGCCGTAGCCCCCAAGAAGTGATTGGTAGCACACAACATCTTTGAATTCATATGCAAGATCCTATAATTAATAAACATTCATCTGACCAGCAACCAACTGTTACATGAATAAGACAATACAGTGCAACCCTGGCCAAAGGACAAACGAGCAAGTGAGAGAGAAGGGGAAAGAGATCAAACCCCCAACAGATTGTGATAATCATTATACTTGTCCACCAAAGCTTGAAGCAACTGACGAAGCCAATCACGTCTTTTATCTATTTTTTGGGATTTCAAAAGCTTTTTCCTTGTGCCATCAGGCCAGTGAAGACGTTTTCTTACGAGCCTATCCATTCGAGAAACGCCAGGTTGCTCCTTGAACCTAGTTTAGATCAGAGCATCAATGCATGATTAGTAGATTATATTTTCTGAAAGGGGTGTGGGGGGGAGTATGTACATGCTATTAGCCCAACATAGGCTTAGAGTGGATTAGCAGTTTGTGTGGAAGGTATTAAATAGGATAAAAAAGCTTGTAAGTTACCTCCAAGAAAGCTTACAGTAGTAATAGTCAACAAGATACAGAACTGAACTGTTTGCATGCCTATAAGTTCTCGATGCATTATCTTTTTACTAAACAAGTTATCACCACTTTCATGTTCATGAAAAAACGAAGCTGTGTGAGTGTTGGCTGTGCTTAGATTTATTCACTATATATATATTTTGTTTTATAGAGAAAACGCAAAGACTTTGCGTTTCGTTTCATTGAACAGGTAGACAGCAAAGGTACAGGTACAACCTCCACGCAGGAGGGACACACGCACACACATCATCGTCCTCACCAAACAGCAGGTGAGGAGGTGCTCCTTACTACAGACCGCAACAGCGAGGCGGCTAGACTCAGAGCCTCAAGGCCGCGTCTATCACGACAACTCTTTCACAAATACAATAAAATATGTTTCTCGTAAAGCAAGAATAAAAAAATGATGTAATATGGTAATTTTGTTATCGAATTTTCAAAAAAATTACAGTCTAACTTAACTTAAGGCCATTCGTTCTATTCCTGATTCATGATGCGATTATCTTCTTTGGAAAGTCAAGCGAGTCGCAACATCACCCTGTTTGAATGTAATCAGTTGCAATGTGTACACAAAACAGGAGATATAAACCAATGAGATCTGGAAAGAAGTTCAGAAAGGTTACATTGTTGGATCCCGATGTCCCTGAAGATAGCGATCAATAGCATTGTAGGCTTCCTGTAAGCTCTGAAACGGCCCACCCACGTGAGGGTATGTGTGGAAAGATCCCTTCAGGTTGATCCTGGTGTAAAATTTGATTCCCCAATCAAACCGCTTCAAGGCCCAAATCGGTGATGAGGAAAGACATCGCCAAGGCTGAGCCCCATGTGCACAGAGGATGAGGATGTCACGGTGATGGACAATTTCTCCAATGCTGTAGTGTTGAGCAAGTCACTCGAGGATGAGAGGTCCAGTTCTTGCAGTGTTTGCGCGCATGCAGGATCAGCCGCATGATCCTCCTCCTCACACTGAAGTGAAAGTGTGAAACGAGCAGGGGAGATCATCATAACAACAAATTAAGATAAATTCATATTACTATCGTGCAATGGCCAAGTAAACAGAAACAAAGTTCCTTATGAAAAAAATTGAAGGATGACAGAAATCTGCAAGCAGCTTGTAAATTTTACAGATATAAGTCTAACTGAAAATACATATCTCTGTACGAGAAGAGAACCCTCTAGGTGTCCAATCAATCAATCAATGTCGATTAGTGAGGTAAACAAAGCAATTAGAACAAATCATCTTATCATCGTTCTATGGCCAGCTAAAACAGCAGGAAGAGAAACCGACGTATCTTCTCTGCGACGCGCCAAACATACCTGGAGGTGGCCTTCTTGGCTTCAGAGGAGTTTCGTCAAGTTCTGAGTGCGTTGCACCCTTCGGGGTCGGCGGGTGTTTTCCTACCCCGGGAGTAATCCGCATGTGGGGTTCTTACTTTTGCGTGGGTTTGTAATATCCTACGTTTCTCTTCTTCTATAATGAATAGGCAGAGCTCCTGCCGGTTTTTCGCTAAAAAAAAAACAGCAGGAAGATTGTAATCATCTACAGAGCAATCTGTACAAGAAACCGTCCAGCAGCACTGCAGCAGCCCCCAAATCAATTCGTTTGCGACTAGATCACAGATTGAAAACTGACAACGAAGGCATCGAGAGGGGCATACTGAGGTAGATCGCAACGGGAGGCGGCGAGCAAGTGGATACCGGCGGCGCGGATGAGTTGATCCACTCTTTCGAATGGCTCGTCAGGAACACGACAGTGCGTCAAGAAGTTCCCGTCCGTGTCTATGTCTACGAAGATCACCGGCCCGTCGTCCGAGCCGGCACGGGCCGCGGCGAGTAGCCCATGCGAATCGATGGAAACAATTACTCGCCCGTCGATGACGGTAACTTCGAAGTGCAGTACGCGGTGGGGCGGGGAGGGGTGTGGAGGGTGGCGGCCGCCGGCGCCGCCACTGGTTGCCACGGCGGGGCCTGGTGGTGTGCTTCTTCGGACTTGTTGCCATATAACCCCCACAAGTATTGGAGTTTAGACGCAGCACCCCCTCAACTTTAAAATGGCACACTTGACGAAACAGGCCGTAGCCCCGCTATATAAATATAGCAACCACACGATACAACCAACAAGAGACCGGCTGGGGCGACAGCTGTAAGGACCCCTCGTACCGAAGTCCGAGAAGTCCACGTTATATAAAATAGATCACGATCCCAATGATCAGTGCATCGCAATCACATAACCAACATGGTATCAAGAGTTACATCATTCAAGTCGTACGAATTAAAGTCTTACAACACAAGTGGTCACATGACCAAGTCTGCAAATCATCGTCACGCAGGACGGAATTAACTAAGATACAGCGGAAGCTCGTGGCTAGCGTCGGCCCTCGTCTCCAACGGACGCAACCCCACAAGTGCAGTTGACCGGTGACAGCTAAGCGGCGTAGTCGTCGACATACTCCTCCTCCTCGGCATAGGCCTCCTCGTAGAAACCTGGACGTTTGTATATCCAGGGACACAACCATGAGTACAATTACGTACTCGCAAGACCACCACCAGGCTTAAGTTTTCATGATAATGCAAATAAAGCGTTTTCGAAAACTGGGAAAGCTGCTATATTTGACTATAGGGCTTAGTTTTCGTAAACGATGCCTTTAGACATAGAGAATACGACATCTCTATATCTTTGTTAAAAAGAAACATTTAGAGATAGAATTCTCTTTTGTAGAGATCGCCGGAACTATCTCCACCTCTTTGTAAAACATTTTGTAAAACTTTTCAAGGACACTAGGATAGGGATGCCCTTTTTCTCTTTTCCGGGTTCCGACTGGTTGACTCCCCGAGACCAACCATCTTCTCCCAAATTCCGTACCTCCCAGGTACCTCCTTGATGTCTCCTTTCTCCTTTGCCGAAAACAGTTTCTTTTTAAAACATAAAATGCCCATACGCCTAGATCGGTGGCCTTTCCAATCGTCCATGACCGAGGACTCGGCTATTCGAATAGATTTACACTCTGCAGAGGTGGTGCACTTTCACCACACCAAACAGTCATTCCGCCGTGATCAGCCACGGTCCACATACAACAGTATGCGGGGTTTCGGATAACATGATCAAAGCGTTCCACTAATCCACCCTAGTACAGAGGACTCCCGCTAGGTTTGTTCCCCTCGGCACCGTGTGCTCCACTAGACCCCTGGTCTCTATTAGGACGCCACACCGCCACGGCAGGGGACAACAATCTAAAGTACTTAAACAAGACAGCAAGCATTTCATTACACAAACACCCTCTGGACATAAATATAAAACAATCCTAAACACAAGCAATTAAAAACAATCAATTGCAATAGGACCTTTTTAATAGAGGCAAAGTTGCTGTTTTGAAGAAAAAGGCACAAGTCCTAGAATAAGGTTCCTAAAATCAAATCCTTTTACCACAGTACTCCTAGTAGTCATACCAAGCCATAGAAATTGAATTTACATCAAAAGCTACCACCAAACAAGAGTTAAAAATCCTGCAAAGGCTACTGGTCTCCACACCAAAAGAATTAAAAATCCAGTTCTAGGAATCTCCTGCATGCAAGGGTAATTTCTAGAGGAAGGTACTGATTTTATCTTGCAGTGGAAATTGGATTCACCCCAATTGGATCAACCTAGCTCAAGATATTCCAGTTTGAGTGTTAAACACACTTTTTACTAGATTTTATGCACTGCACAAACTATAAAATATTTTTACACAACACTGGCTCTGCATGTTTTAGAAAACACATAGGCATCTAACAAAAATACCCCTAAATAATTTTCACACACAGATTTTCCACAAATGAATTAAACTAGACACAAATAATTAACAGAAACTGGAAAAGATTAATTTCGGGAAATAAAAACGCTGGCGGGCCGTGCATGGGCCGGATCTGGCCGTGACCTGCGCAGATCGGAGCCGTGCGCGAGGCAGGCCGGCCCAACACGGCGCTGCGCGCGCGACCGCGCGAGAAAACGATCCGCGCCGTGCTGGATTCAAACAGGGCCGTAGATCTGAAGATCTACGGTTCTCCTGCATCGCCTCCAGCGCGACGCGCGCAAGGCGAGCTCGAGGCCGGGAAAAAAATGGCGGCGGCGGGGAAGCTCACCTAGGGGCTGTGCACGGCTGCGGGAGGGGGTGGAGTCGAGGGAGGAGACGACGGCGAGCTCGGCGGTGTCCTCAGGCGCCGCATGCATCGCCGGAGTCCATGGCGACGGCGGCGGCGTGTTCTTCGGGTCGAGGATGAAGGCGACGTCTCCGGCGGCTTCTGGGCAAAAAGAAGAGGGGGAGGAGTGAGCTCGTGCAGAGGGGAGTTCAGCAGGCCAAAAATGGCGAAGAATAAGGCAGGGAGTCGACGGCTACGGTCGTGCTTTGCCGGCGGCGACCTTCTGGTTTTTCGGAGGATCTCGTGCAGCAGAGGGCACGGGATCGGGCAGGGCGACTAGGGTGGAGAGAGGGGGTGTGTGTGCGTGGTCTGAGAGAGGAATGGAGAGCAGAGAGGCACGGGGTCGAGTTTTTGGACAGGGGCGTCTTCTAGGGCTCGTTCGGACCAGGGGGTCCAAGGAGAGGGAGAGGGGCACGTCCATTGGCTCGAGTGGGCGGTGGAGAGGGGGACAGAGAGGGCTTGGTCATGGGCGACGTGCTCTGGCCAGTGAGAGAGGAGGGAGTGAGCTCCGGTTGGGCAGGGAAGAAAAAGAGAGGAGAGGAGTGGTGGAGAGGGAGGTGGGGGGGCTGACTTGTGGGTCCAGGGGTGGGGTGCTGGTCTTCTTCTTTGACTCCAGCACAGGGAGCCGTTGGAGAGGGGAGGGATTAGGTTTAGGGTAGTTTTAGGATCCTTTTTAGTCTAACACTAATAGAAATGCTCCTTTTACTACTAATGCCAAACAGGAGCAACACAAGTGCTGCACACAAACATGAGAGGGGTGACCTAAATGAGGTGAAACAAAGGTGTACAAACCTAGAAGATGAAGAAAGAATTTTTTTAAAACAATGCAAGTAGTGGGAAATGACCAAATGGTCACTGTTTTGATTAGCCCTTAACACACAGATGCAATTGTGCTCCAACAAGTTTTAAATGGGTCAAACAAAACATAGACTAAAAGTAGAAAGTTCCAGGAGCAAGATGGTCAAGGTGCATTTCAAAAACAACACAAGCAGTGCTTAATCTAGAGCTCTAGATTAGCTAAGTTTTAACAAACATGAAGATCCTCTTCACAAATTTTTAAACAAGCAAAAATTGTAGAAGTAATTCTATCCAGCACCAAACAACACTAGTGGGTTCAAACAAGGTAATTAAGATCACCAAATAGTTCAAGCAAGGATTAACTAATAACACACAAAAGTTTTTGCTAACCCTGAAAAATCTAGCTTACCACCACAATTCTAAGTCTAGAAAAATTGGGGTGTTACAACAGCCAACAAGCATCCAACGAAAGAAAAAGAAGAAAGAAAAGACGACATAGGCGGATTGACTAAGCGATGACGACCCGCAACCGCTACGCCCTCTCCGAAGAAGTACCACCACGCTCGTGGCACCGAATCGACGAGTACCAAGCAGCACCTTCAAGAAGGAAAGTCACACTGCTGCCGGACCAGCACACTGGTCCTAGGGTTTCCCCCCGCACAGAGGGAGGCAGATACAGGGTAGCCACGACGCACTTCAGGAAGGAAAGATGCCACCCGAAGGCGGCACCGCGTCGGTGTCGGACAAACCGACAAGGATTTCTCCCGAAGACCCTATCCACACCCCCGGACGATCCATAGCACATGAGCCCCACGAGGACGAGCCTCGAGACCACCAGACTAGCCACCCACCACCATGCGCCAAAACGATCTCGAAGTCACCATCGTCGTCTCACCGAAGTAGCCGCCACGAGGTCTGCAAGACGGAGGTGAAGAGAAGAGTGAACCGGGCCCAGCAGAACCGCAGCCTCGCGGGAGGGAACAACCTCCACCGCCAAGACGGTAGTCGACCGGACGTGGCAGCAGAGCATACCAGTCCCCGTCAGGTCCGGCCGGGCCCAGCGGGCCCATAAAGCCCCCACGAAGGCACACCAGTCCTAATAGGGTCCGGCCGGACCCAAAATGGGTCCGTGAAGCTCGCCGCCGCGCTGCAAGAGGCAAGGCCGCTGTCGCCGCTTGCCCTGCACCTTCCTCCTCGCCACCATCTGCAAAACGTGCTTCAGATGGGGCACGGCGGGCCCAGATCTGGGCCACAGGGCCTACCCGCCGCCGCCCTGCCGCAAGCCGAAGCACCGAACTGCACCGCCTCGCGAGCACGCGTGCACCACCGTCGAGACGCCACCCCCGGCCGAGGCCGGACCACCGCCGCCTGGGAAGCACCGCTGCCGAGAGAGGGAGCCCCGTCTCCAGTCAACCACGGTGCGGGGAAGGACAGGCCGCCGCCGCCGGCGTCCACCGAGCCAAGCCCGGCAGCCCTTGCCAACGGAGGCGACGGGAGAACGAGACGAGGGAGAGCTGCGCGAGGGAGGACGGCAGGCGCGCCGCCGCCACGGGGGGCGACGGCGCGTCGGGGAGGGAGAGGAGGGAGGAGGCGGCACGGGCCGGCCGCCGCTGGTGACGGCTAGGGTTGGTCGTGGGTGGCGGCTAGGGTTGGTCGCGGGAGCTGCGCGAGGGAGAGCTGCCAACAAAACGAAAGATAGTGCTGGCTCCGCCAAATGGCACAATTAACCCCCACAACTATAAAAAACCGGACAATTGACCCCCTAAACTGTTTTGCTGAGCGGTTTTGGGCCACGGTGGCCTGGTAGAGTGGAATTGTTCTGGCACTTCATCACGGGACCCACACATCAGCCTAATCATAGTTTGATTAGCGAGGCAAAGAAAAGCCTTTTGCCTGGTCGCTAGATTCGAAGTCGGAGAACTGCAGGAGGACCTCGACGGGCCAGATCGGGGATGGAAAGAACGGCGAGGACGTTACGTCCAGCACCTCCCTGTGGACAACGGCGGCCGGTGTCTTGGAGTTATTGGGGGCAGTGCCGGCGGGTGGGTGTCGGCGTGGGCGCTGCAGACGGAGCTGAAGCCGACGCGGACGCCGGTGGCGAGGTAGCGCTGCTAGTTGCCAGAGAGCGTTCCCTGGAGCTGGATGGACTCGTAGCAGTCGCCGGCTCGCCGCAGAAGAGCGCCCTGTCCTCGACGCAGAAGACGAAGGCTGTCTTGTTTTGGTAGACGTCGCAGCGCGGCAGCTGCTTGGTCGCCGGGGCGCCGCCGGCTGTGTCGAGCAGCAGGCTCTGGTGCTTGCCGACAAGATTGTTGTCCGCGTGAACCCGCACGTCGCAGTGCGCGCACAACGCCGCATCGTCCGCGCAGCACACCACCGCGCGTCGCCGCCGATCCCTCGCATGCGTAGCTATGGATCCACATGCTCGCTCTTCATGCGCTTGGCTGCTAGCTCGCTCCTAACTTGGCTCGGACATACGATGCAGTCGCCGGATCCCTTTCCCGCCTCCTCGTCTTCATCTCGTTTGCTAAGCCACCGCCATGCCTAGGAGCTACCGCGGCCGGATGAGACGGAGAGGAAAAATAGGCGAAAGCAACATGATTAGGCTGACGCGTGGGTCCCATGGTGAAGTGGCAGAGCAAGTCAACGTTACCAGACCACCGTGGCCCAAAAACCGCTTAGGAAAACAGCTTAGGGGTAAATTGTCCGGTTTTGAATAGTTGTGGGGTTAAGTGTGCCATTTTAAAGTTGTGGGGTGCTGCGTCCAAACTCTCAAGTACTAATGGACTTCTTTCTTGGCAATGCGGGGCCTGGTGGTGTACTTTGGCAATGCGTAGGAACTAATGGATGTCTAAAATGTTAAAATGATCTCTCAAGTACTATCCTTGGGTCTAGAGGTTGCATCTAGGGATGAAAGCGGAGCAGAAACTTTCCGACTTTTCCCGCGAAAAAACGGAAACCGAACGGAAATACGGAAGTGGAAACGGTATTTTGCAAAACGGAAACGGAAACTTTTATGCGGAAACGGAAACGCGTATTCCGGCGGAACGACCACGGAAACGGAAATTCCGTTTCCGGTAATGCGGAACTTTCCGTTTTTTGCTATGCGGTGCTATCTGAATGCAGCAGGCCTAACAATTTTAGTGGGAACACAGAGGCACAACCCAATATCTCAACAAAAAAGAAAAATATATGAAGTGACCATGTTTTTAGCCCCTACGTATTTGCATATTATCTCTCTCGAGTCATTCCCGGTTCGGCATTTCAGTGTTGCACTAGGGTTCGAGAGGATAGCAAGTTTTTTTTGCCAAAGTTGATAACTTATAAACATTATATTATACTTTAATTTATTTCATCTTATTAAATTGATAAGTTTGTTGATTTGCTTAAGTTTTCCTACATTATTCAATGGGACGCTTGGTTCCGGCAAACATCTGCTTTATGTTCCGTGGCCGCGCCGTATTCGATCTGTATCTGTTTCCGACAATTTTTTTTTTGTATTTGTTTCCGGGGTTTCTGTATTCGTTTCCGCTTCTACAAAAAAATATGAAAACAAATGTGGCACCACCCAGTTCCGTCCGTATCCCACTAGTAGAAAACAGGGCTTCGGTTCGGCCCTTTAGTCCCGGTCACTATTGGAACCGGGACTAATGTGGCATTAGTCCCGGTTCCAACGGCTAGGACGCCGGCCAGCTTTAGTTCCGGTTCATAGGGGCCCTTTAGTCCCGGTTGGTAATACCAACCAGGACTAAAGGGTTGCGGCATGCAGCCACAGAGGTGGGGCCCAGCGCGTGCCCCTTTAGTCCCGGTCCGTATCACGAACCGGTACTAAAGGTCCATCTTTAGTACCAGTTCGTGATACCAACCCGGACTAAAGTCGTCGGCATTTTCATTTAATATGGAATAATTCATATCTTTAAATCCGTAAATCGAAATTTAACAAATAAAATGTCTAAATCAATTAGAAAAATGAGAGGAATCCAAATATGACAACTATATCATCTTTTGGATCACAAAAACGAATTTAACTAGGCGAAATTACTTTCGAAAAATCGGCATAAACTCATTTAACTAGGCGAAATTAGGTAGAAATCAAGAAAATTCCTAATACTTGAGGATTATTCATAAAATGTGGATTACTCTTTGTGAAATTAGATGGGTGCCATTTTGCACCATATCTTTTTTGGAGGTTTTTTTTTACTCTATTTGATTTTTTTTCGAAAAGCGGTCAAAATGGCCACCATGACCCTCCTCGAAAGAGGTCAATTTTTTTTAAACGATCGATGTTTCTGGGATATAAGTATATAACCACTAGTTGTGTATCTTAAAATGATTTTAGAAAAAAATTCAGACCAAACTATCAAACACTTGTAGTTCAAATTTGGATTACTTTCGAAAAATCGGCATAAACTCATTTAACTAGGCGAAATTAGATAGAAATCAAGAAAATTCCTAACACTTGGGTATTGTCCATCAAATATGGACTACTCTTTGTGAGAATTAGATGAGTGCCATTTTGCAACTTATATTTTGTACTTGGTTCGTAAAAAAGTCATTTTTGCCACTTAGAAAAAGGAAAATGATATTTATAAAAATAATTTGAAAAATCCCTTCGGAACCATTGCTTCCTATACCAAGATACACCTATTTGTCGAACATGAGAACTTTATCACAAACTATGCCATGGGAATTGCCATAACTTGGTCATTTGGCTTGAAACTTATAGATGTTTATACATGATAGACCTTTTTGTGAAGATTTTTTTGAACAATTTGTCAAAAATCAAGTTTATCATTTTTCATAGCAACTAGTACACATAAAAGGACTCCATGCTAGAGGATATCTTTTTTTTAAGGTTTTTTCACTTTCTTTGATTTTTTTTCAAAAATAGGTCAAAATGGGGTCTCCCAACGAACGTGTGTCCCACGTCATCAAGCAATTTTTCTGGCGCCGTTGCCGGGGAGCAAGAGGGTTTCTGCAAGGGGAGTTTCACGCTTCCAATCTCTTTACTTTGTTATTGTCTTGCTTAGTTTATTTTTATCTTGTCTTGTTTGCTTTATTTATCAAAAACACAAAAAAATTAGTTGCTTAATTCGAATTGTTATTTTTCAGTCTTGTTATCATGTCTAGCTCTGCTCCTTTTTCCGTAGTGCCACCTGTGGGAGAAATTATTACTTTTAGACAGAAAAGTGGGGAATCCTTTAGGAATGCCTGGGAGAGAATTTTGGAATTGCACAAGAAGGTGCAACCTAAGATGGATTTGAGAGTTCTTATAAAAAAATTCTACTATGGTTTGTTTTCTGTTTATCAACATGCTCTAGATACCATGGTAGGGGAAATCTTTTCTGAGTTTGATACAATGAAATCTCATAATATTTTGAGTGGTTTGTCAATTTTCCCAAAAACTGGGATATTCACTAAGCTAAATAAAATAGAAAAGTCAATTGATGATTTAACTCTGAGCCATAATCTTAAAGAACAACCTTTAGTTGAGCTAAAAAATGATTGGGAACCATTCATTGAGATTAATATTGGTAATGAAAAGTTTCGCGCCTACTGTGACCTTGGTTCAACAATGTTCATCATGCCTAAAATGGTTTATGATCTATTAAAATTTGATAATATGGTTGATTACCCTGTTTTTCATTTTCATGCTGATGGAACAATCACAAGAAGCATAGGGATTATTAATGATATTATGGTCACTGTTCAAAATAAGACCATCCCTGTGAATTTCATGATTCTTGCAAAATCTCCCAACATTGTTTTAGGGAGATCATTTTTAAAGAGTAATGGGGGTTTTATCAATACAAAGTATGGGTTTATGAAATTTATTACTCCTATCAATCGGAGGTTCTTCTTCCCGATCAAAAAAGATGACCCCACAGAAAGGTTGGGAGATTTTAATGTCTTTGGAAACACTTGATTCTTACTTTCTGCGCCTAGCTGAAAGGCGTTAAAGAAAAGCGCTTATGGGAGACAACCCATTATTTTATTTCTGCAATTTTTCTTTTCTTTTTGAGTCAAGGAGTTGTTTACTTCTGTAACAATTTGTCGGAGACTAGTCCCAGGAACTAGGGGTGTCTCTCAGATGCCAGGAATCGAGTAAGGGGCTGAAACACAACGTCAAACAAATCCTCAACAACCTCGGCGACGGTGCTCGTCGGGCTCGGTGAGGAACATCACGACAGAGGATGAACACGAGCCGCTACCCAGGTTCAGGCCCACCGCGGTGTAAAGACCCTACGTCCTGCTAAGTTGTATTGCACTGCTTGGAGAGGTTCACAGTACAATGTGCTTGCCGAGGGCACAATTATGGCTATGGCGGACTATGGTGGAAGGAGCTCCGTCTTCTTCCTTGAGACGTAGCTGGTGGAGTGTAGAATAAGTCGATCGAATGTGGGATCCCCTCTTTGGTCGTACGCTGCCTCCTTTTATACGGCCTTGGTCCTCTTCCCCGAAAACTACAGGCGGGAAGGGAATCCACATGGTGGCCAAGGTGGAGCACAACGCACGGCGCTGGGGTTGTCCATGGACGCGGTCCATGGCAGAGAGCAACGTCTTCTTGGCAGAAAAAGCCACCGTCCATCCAGGACGGTGGGCTGGTGCCGCAGAGTCCCGTGGCGTGCCCCACGGTGACGTCGCGCTTGGAGCGTAGCGGCGGCCGGTCGCTTTATCACCAAAATGGCAATCCTTGAAGTCCGCTTTGCTTGCCCCAGCTTTGTTGACTGCTTTATACACAAGAATGGCAACTGCGGCGTCGTCGTCATCGTGCGCAGGCGCGCGCGTCACTCTGCGGTGGGCGCAGAGGCCATGTGCGCTCTGCAGCGGGCGCAGAGCTTGCTTCCACTTGAAGGAACCCCGCGAGGGCCTGGGGTCTCGCCGAGGTTCTGTAGTACTTGAGGCCTCGCGAGGGTGGCGCGGAGGTGCGCCAGGACTTGGTGATTTTCTAGGCAGGAGAGGCCCTCTCGAGGGAAAAGTCCCTCTCGAGGCCCTGCAAACTGAGCGTCTGGTCCTTAGCAGAAATGCTCAGCAGAGTGAAGAAACCCTCGCGAGGGAAAAGTCCCTCGCGAGGCTGGCCAGGCTGGGCGCCTGGCCCTTAGCAGAATTTCCCGCGGAGCGTCGAGGGCTGTGGCAGGCCGGCCCATGGTACCCAGGTTTCCACTGGGCCGACAGTAGCCCCCGGGCCCGCGATGGGCACGCTGGAGTTTCACAGAGGCAGGCGAATCGTCGTGGGCCCAAAGAAGCCTGCTTAGCCCGAGACACGTGGAGAGCTGCGGCCGGACACGATCCCACGATCTCCTCTATAGTAACGGGCATAGTGGTGGGACCCGCCACGTCCTGACAACGGCTCGATGAGCCGATATAAAGGCGGAGAGCTCGGCGCAAACGGCCATTGCTTCAGTCGTTCCCCTTTCGCCTCCTTCTTCCCAGCGCACAATCCCCAAGCTCCTCCTTCGCAATCTCGCGGCAATGGCGCCCAAGAAGGCCACCGTCTCCAAGAAAGGCAAGGCGGTAGTGCAGGAGAGTGAGCCTGCCACGATGCGGCAAGATGGCGACCTCAAGCCGGCTCTGACCGGCTTCCGCATCGGCAAGGAGGCGCAGCTGGACAAGGTGCGTCACATGGCGGCCTCCGAGACCAATGAGAACGGCGCCACGGTGCTCAAGCCGGTGAACAACGCCAGCGGCAGCCTCTACCCCATCTTCATGCACACCCTCTACGCCGGGCTCGTGCCTCCCTTCTCTGACTTCTTTCTGGCGGTTCTGGAGCGCTACCAGATCCAGATTCTTCACCTCCACCCCAACTCCATCCTCATCCTCGCCATCTTCGCCTATCTCTGCGAGGCGTACATCGGCATTCCGCCCTCGGTGGACCTCTTCCGCAGCTTCTACGCGCTCAGGTTCACGTCGAACAACGAGCGGTCGGGGTGTGTATCCTTTCGCATCACCGATGGCATGGGCGGCATCTACATCCCCATCGCGTGGGCCGGCGAGAATGTCGTGACCAGCGTGACGAAGAAGGTGGAGGACTTCCGCAGGCGCTGGTTCCTTGTGGACGTCGGGAGCCAGAGCCCCTTCTTCGAACTGCCTGAGGCGCCCCCGACGAAGAGGGCGAGCTGGTCCTCCAAAACTCTCACGGGAGCAGCGCATGGTCCCGTGGTGAGGCGCTTGAAGGACCTTCGCGAGGCAGGCCTCACCGGGCAAATGGTGGCCAAGGACTTCGTGAGACGTCACGTTGCTCCGCTCCAGAGGCATGCTGATTCGATGTGGCTGTACTCCAACCAGAGGGACAAGATGCGCCTGAGCGCTACCCTCTTCACGCAGGAGGAAGTGGACAGCATCATGGAGGTCCTCTTCACGTCTCCGTCCATCCCCAAGCCTACCGACAAGACCGTTCCGCTCCACAGGCTTGATCTTGGGCGTCGCGTCTCGCTCGTGCAGACGATGCCAAAGTTTGACCAGTGGGGCCTGGTGCCTGAGTGGTAAGTTGGGCCCCGCGAGGACCCGGAGTCACCTGTGGAGTCTAACGCAGGTGCGGCCGGCGCCTCGGGAGGCCCCACTTCCTCGGCAGAGAACTCGAGCACCTCGAAGGGCGTGCCGCCTGACGCAGAGGTCCACGAGATCTCCTCGGGCAGCGGCGATCGGTTCTTGGTCGTCCCCTCGCAGCGCGTCGAGGGAAAGGAGGAGAGCGACGACGATGATGCCTCGTCTGGTCGCTGCGAGCCCCGCTCCAAGGCGATCCACGACAGGAACGCCGGAGCTCGGGAGGAGGCAGAGGCCGGTGCCAAGGTGGGCCAAGACAGGCCTGCCGAGGCTCAGAAAAGTGCGGAGCCCAGCGCTCCACTTGTACGGCGGCCGACGAAGAGGAAGTGGGTCGACACCGCCGCGTAAGTCTTGTACTTCCCTTCTTTTTCGATGTTGTTCTTGCGCGACCCTCTCGAGGGATTTCTGAACATTTTCCTCTTCAGGCGCCCCGAGGAGCCGAGGCGGCAGAGGCTCCGGAAGGTTGGAGAGATCTCCAGCGCCGCGGCAGCGTCTGCAGCGCCTGCAACTGAAGCGGTGCCTCACGAGGCCGCTGCTCCTTCTCCTAAGACAGCGGCACCGCCTCCCGAGGTGAAGGAGCACCACGAGGAGGAGAAAACTGAGGCGACGGCGCCGCTGACCGCGCGGCCTGGCGTTTCTCCTGCGCAGCAGGAGAAGGCGACGGAGGAGGACGCGCCGAAGATCGCGACATCGGTAGAGGAAGATGCGGTGAAGACCGCGACGTCGGCGGAGGTGCGCGCCGACGTTGAGATGGAGGAGGCCACTGCGCCGCCACCTCCACCAAGCGCAAGCCCTAAAGCGCCGGTGGTGGACACTGAGGCTGCGACGGGAGCGGCCTCGGCGGAGAAGGCCGACCCTGCCCCTGGAGGGGAGGAAGACGTGCCCCAGGGGCAGAAGGACAGCGGGGCTGATGGCGAGGGCGCTCCGAGCCCCCAGAAAGCCCCCAGCGTGAATGAAGAGGGAGGCTCCCACCAGAGCCCCCAGGCGCGCCTCGAGGCCACTCCAAGCCCAAGGCGCGACGTTTTGGAGTCCTCCGCAGGCGCTGGTGCCTCTAGGCCTCCCGGCGATGTGTGGGCCTTGGTCCTGCGGGATCGGCGCCCGGTTGCGGCTCGTCGAGGCGCCGTCTTCCGCTCGGCGAGGGAGATGCTTGACGGGCTCGAGGCCCAGCTCGCCGAAGAAGATCGTGCCAAGGCGGAGGAAGACGCCGAGCTTGCGCGGGGCTGGACCTGCCTCCAGGAGACGGTGGAGCGCTGCCGCCGGAGGGACGAGGCGGCCCGGGCGCAGCGCGAGGAGGCGCAGCGCTTCGCTGAGGAGACCCGTACTAGCGTGATCCGTGAGGCTAAAGAAACTCTCGCGGACTTGAGCGCTAAGCGCGAGGCGCTGGAGGCGGAGACTGAGGCCAAGCACCAGGAGCTGGCGGCGCGTGAGGCGGCAGTCTCCACCAAGCATCAAGAGCTCGTGGACCAAGAGGCGAAAATCATTGCAGAGGCAGAGACCGTGCGGCAGAACTTGGAGAAGCTCCGTGAGGACCTGCACACTCGCGAAGGCATAATTGCGAAGCGCGGGGAAGACCTCGACTCCCGCGAGTCTGAGCTGCGCAAGCGCGAGGAGTAGGTCGAGCAAATCGAGAGAGATCAAGCCGTGCAGCGGGAAAGCCTGGAGTCTCGCGTGGGCAAGGTGGCCCAGGACGAGGAATTCTAAAAGAAGCGCCTCGCGCAGACCAACGAGAACCTCCGCAAGAAGGAGGAGAAGATGAAGGAGGAGTCCGCGACCAAAGAGAAGCTCTTCCGCGACAGCTGCTCCAAGGAGTTCGCGAGGAAGGTCAAGCTGCAGGAGGAGCGCTTCACAAAGAAACGCGACGAGCTCAACGCTCGCATCAGGGAGCTCGAGCAGCAAAAGAAGCGATTTGACTCCCGTCTCCAGGCTGCTGTGGATGCCCGGAAACGCGCGGAGCAGGACCTTGCTTCCTTGACGCAGGACATGTCTGAAATGCAGCAGCAGGTGGGGCTTGTGGTAGAGCTCGTCGAGGAGGCCCGGTAGAGCGCTCAGGCTGTGCGGGTCCTGTCGCGCCAGCGGGAACGCATGTTCCGCTCTCTGGTGTGCCGCGCGCGGGCTGTCGCGGACTGCCTAGGAGCCAAGGCCCCCTCGCTCTCTGTCGAGGGGAACGCTTACGTCGCCACCTATCTCGGCTTCTTCGAGCAGCTCCTCACCAGCCTTGAGGAGGTTGTGACAAGTCTCGACGACCTAGTCGATACTGAGAGCCGTGAGCTCCTTGGCGTCGCGGTCGGCCAGATCTTCGCCAACCTTGCGCATCTCCATCCCAGCTTCGACTTCGCGACCGTGACGGAGCCCCTGGATCGGAAGCTCGCCTCGAAGCTAGACGCCTCGGTGTGGGAGGACGTGGAGAGGTATGTCCAGCGCTTCAAGAGGGTTGAGGATGACTCGGCCCAGGAGGGCGACGGCGAGGCAGGCGCTGAGGAGGAGGACGACGAAGCTGTCGATGGCGATGACGACGACAGCCCTGCTGCTTAAGCTGCTCCCGCGGAGAGATGTGCCTGGAGCACCAGTTATCTTAGGATTTGCTATTTCCACTTTGTAATGGTAATAAAGGCCCCTCGGGAGGCCTTTTATCTGTTTCCTCATGTCTTCTTCGCTCTGCGTCGTTAGGACCCTGCTTTCAGCGCAAATAGCACCACCGCTTCGGTATGCCGGAGTCAGGGCTCGACAAGGCCGGGGGGTGCGTAAGGCTTAGAGAGGTAAGAGCTCTCGAGGCACGATGCTCGGGAGCTCCCCTTTGACGTGCAAGCAGCCCATGAGGCGTAAGAGCGAAAAGAGAGGCTCGAGGGGCGACAAAACCAGCGAGAGGGAAAAACTTGTGAGGCGTAAGTTCTGGACTTAGCTTTTGCGAGACGTTTGTCTCGTAGAGGGTGTGTGTTCCCTGGTGAGGCGTTTCCCTCTCGAGGTTGCCTGAGGCTGGTTTGGAGCTCCGCAGCCTTGTAGGGCGTCTTGTTCCCTGCGTTGGAGAGAGAGGCATACCCACAAGCAATGCACGGTTGTACAACTCATGCGCGCTCATAGGTTTCCTCATGTGTATCTCACGAGGAGAGTAAGCACCAAGGTCCTTGGTGAGGTGACGTGCATGGGAGCTAGCCCATGAGTCAGAGCTCTTTGGTGAGATAACGGTCGTGGGCGAGAGCCACGAGTTAGAGCTCGGATCCTTTGGGTTTTGCGATGCTGCTGGGATGCTCCCGAGGCACAGGCACCGTGCTCAGCCCCCCTCGCGAGGTGCGCATGGGGAAAAATGTGAGCGCGAATGAACGTAAGAAAAACAACTCACCAAGCAATATTACATAACGGCGCTGAGGCGCAAAGGTTCATGGTGAACCGAAATTGTTCATTACACTTGGCGTGGCCAAGACAAAGTCCGCCATGTCTGGGCATGGGGTTCCACATGGAGTGGCTGAGGCTTCTCGCGGCCCGTGGCGACGCGTTGTAGAGAGCTCTCAGTGGAGATGGCCCTCGTGAAGGGAAAAGCTTTGTGAAGCTGGGAGGTGAAGGTGCATGCTTCCCTCTTGAGACAAAAAATGCCTGCTGCGACGTGATCACGGGTAGAACTTGCGTAGATGCTCGATGTTCCACGGGTTTTTGACCGGGGTGCCGTCTTCCGTCTCGAGGCGTACCGCGCCGGGCCTGGCGATGTGCGCGACCCTGTAGGGGCCTTCCCACATGGGCGAGAGCTTGTGGAGGCCCTCTCTGGAGAGTATCCTCCTCAGGACGAGATCACCTGTCTCGAGGGTGCGCGGGCGATGTGGCGGCTGTGGTAGCGGCGCAGATCTTGTGGTACTTTGCCGCCCGGAGGGCAGCGCGGCGACGTAGTCCATCGAGCAGCAGCAGGTCGTCGTTGTGGAGTTCTTCCTGGTTGTCCTCGTTGAAAGCAAGGATCCGTGGGGACCCGTGCTTGATCTCGGTGGGGAGGACTGCTTCAGCGCCATAGACGAGAGTGAACGGCGTTTCTCCAGTGGGCTTCGTGGCGGTGGTGCGGATGGACCAGAGCACAGAGGGGAGTTCTTCAATCCAGTTCTTGCCGTGGCCTTGAGGCGGTTGAAGCTTCTTGTCTTGAGGCCCTTGAGCACTTTAGCGTTTGCTCGCTCAGCCTGCCCATTGCTTCGTGGGTGAGCCACCGAGGCGAAGCAGAGCCGGGTGCCGAGGCTTTCGCAGTAGGCCCTGAAGATGCCACTGGTGAACTGTGAGCCGTTGTCGGTGATGATGCGATTTGCACGCCGAAGCGACAGGCCAGGCCTCTGATGAATTTCACCGCTGATCTCACCGGTATGCTGCGCACCGCTTCGACCTCCGCCCATTTGGTGAACTTGTCAATGGTGACGTAGAGGTAGCGGTAGCCCCCGCTGCAGCGTGGGAACGGTCCCAGGATGTCCAGCCCCCAGACCGCGAAGGGCCAGGAGAGCGGGATGGTCTGGGCCCCAGTGCAGGCTGATGGACCTGCTTGGCGTGGAATTGGCATGCCTCGCAAGCTTGGACAACGGTGGTTGCGTCTTGAAGCACTGAGGGCCAGTAGAATCCACTCCTGAAGACCTTCCCCGCGAGGGTGCACGATGATGAATGGTGGCCACACTCTCCACTGTGTACGTCCTTGATCAGCTGGCGGCCTTCCTCGGGGGGACACATTTCAATGCAACTCCATTTGGACGCTTGCGGTACAGGTCTCCCTCGTGAAGGGAGTATGATTTGGCCTGTCGAGCAATTCTGTCCGCTTCTGCATCCTCTTCAGGGAGGACTCCGTCCCTAAGGTACTCCTTGAGCTCGTCGATCCAGCCCATTTCTTGATGTGTCATGGCCAACAAAAGGCGTTCTCCTGAGGGTGGACCGCAGCTCGGTGCTCCAGATGTTGGTGCTGGCGGGAGCTCTTCATCGATGTCCACGCTGACTGCTTCTTTGGCTGCTTCACTGACGCCCTGGTGAGCCTTTCCTCGAACACCCCTGCCTGCTGGGCCTCTCTTCGCGACGCTCGCCTGGCGATGTCATCAGCCTCCTGGTTCTCCCTTCGTGGGATGTGCCTGAGCTCCATCCCCTTGAAGTGCTTCCCGAGCTTGCGAACCTCCTCGAGGTAAGCGGTCATGTGACCGTCCTTAGGCGTGTAGCTCTTGTTGGAGAAGTTGACGAGGAGCTGGGAATCACCCTTGATGAGTAAGTGCTTGATGCCGAGAGCGATTGCGGCTCTGAGCCCGGCGAGGAGGCCTTCGTACTCGGCGAAGTTGTTGGAGACCTTGTCAGTCGTGAAGCACAGCTGGACGGCGTAGTAGAGCTTGTCGCCTTTTGGTGAGTGATACGTCTCAAACGTATCTATAATTTCTGATGTTCCATGTTGATATTATACCAATTGTTACATGTGTTATATACACTTCATAGCATTTTTATGCATTTTCTGGGACTAACCTATTAACAAGATGCCACAGTGCCAGATCCTGTTTTCTGTTGTTTTTGTATTCCAGAAAAGCTAGTCTGGAAATATTCTCGGAATTGGACGAAACTTGGACAGAACCTCCTATTTTTCCAACACGAAGACGGAGTCTAGAGCAGACACGGAGGGGAGCCACGTGGCGCCCACACCATGGGGCCGCGTGGCCCCCCCTGCCGCGCCGTGGGGTGGTGTGGGTCCCTCGTGGCTCCGCAGCTGCCGCCCTTTCGCCTATTTATTCCTCCCGACGCGAAAACCCTAGATACCCGAGCCATTATCCACGAAAAGTTCCAGAGACGCCGCCGCCGTCAACCCTAGCTCGAGAGGGTTCAGAAGCTCTTCCCGGCACCCTGCCAGAGAGGGGAATCATCACCGGAGGGCTCTACATCACCATGCCTGCCTCCGTAGTGATGCGTGAGTAGTTCATCCTTGGACTACGGGTCCATGGCAGTAGCTAGATGGTTGTCTCTCCACTTTATGCTATCATGTTTAGATCTTGTGAGCTGCCTATCATGATCAAGATCATCTTATTGTAATGCTACATGTTGTGTTTGCTGGGATCTGATGAATATTGAATACTATGTCAAGTTGATTATCAATCTATCTTATATGTTATTTATGATCTTGCATGCTTTCCGTTACTAGCAGATGCTTTGGCCAAGTAGATGCTTGTAACTCCAAGAGTGAGTATTTATGCTAGATAGTGGGTTCATGCCTCCGGTAATCTGGGAGAGTGACAATAAATTCTAAGATTGTGGATGTGCTGTTGCCACTAGGGATAAAATAACCGATGCTCAGCTTAAGGGTACGCCGTTAGGTCTAATGCATTAGTTTACTTTACGCACATTACTTAATGCAATTATCCGTTGCTTGCAACTTAATACCAACGGGGAACTCGGTATGATAACCTGGCGGGGATTATTAGTCATAGACTTTGTTGGATAACGGTCTATGTATTTTGTCGTAATGCCCACATGAATATCATAGTAATCATCATGTCATATATATGCATTGTTATGCGCTCAATATTTTGTCAATTGCCCAGCTGTAATTTGTTCACCCAGCATGTTAGTTATCTGTTATGGAGAGACACCACTAGTGAACTGTGGACCCCGGTCCATTCTTTTACACTGATAATACAACCAACTGCAAACACTGTTCCTTTTCATTTTCTGCAATTTACTCTTGTTTTCCACACCATACGTTTAATCCTTTGTTTTCAGCAAGCCGGTGAGATTGACAACCTCACTGTTTCGTTGGGGCAAAGTAGTTTGATTGTGTTGTGTGCAGATTCCACGTTGGCGCCGGATTCCCTGGTGCTGCGCCGTGCCATATTCCGCCACCAACAACCTTCCGAAGCGATTTCTTGCTCCTACTGGTTCGATTAAACCTTGGTTTCATACTGAGGGAAAACTGCTTCTATACTGCATCATACCTTCCTCTTGGGGTCTCCCAGCGAACGTGTGATCCACGCAATCAAGCATATTTTCTGGCGCCGTTGCCGGGGAGCAGAAACACTTCGGTTCTGCAATCTCCTTGCCTTCCTTCCACACGCCATATTTTCTGACGCCATATTGGGAAGCAAGAGGATTTCTGCAAGGGGAGTTTCACGCTTCCAATCTCTTTACTTTGTTATTGTCTTGCTTAGTTTATTTTTTATTTAGTCTTGTTTGCTTTATTTATCAAAAACACAAAAAAATTAGTTACTTTTTTTTTCGAATTGTTATTTTTCAGTCTTGTTATCATGTCTAGCCCTGTTCCTGACATCATGTCACCGGAGGAAGAGATCTTTACTTTCAAGCAAGGAAGTGAGGAGAGTTTTAAAGATGCTTGGTCTAGAATTTTTGAGTCTTATGCAAAAACTGAACCTAAAATGACTTTAAGTCTGCTTCTTAGTAGCTTTTATTTTAGTCTTGTTCTTTGCTACAGGTATGCTTTAGATGCTGTGGTAGGAGGAGATTTCCTTCGTTATGATGGGGATCAAGCTTTTAATGCTATAAAAAATGATTACAATTTCTAGCCCTCCAATCAGTAAAATTGATTTGGCTTTGACAAGCATAAGTGATACTTAATACTCTTGAAACAAACATATCTGGTCTAAAAGAAGGGTATAATCAAATTTGTGAACACTATGATAATGTGCCAGTAACTTTTGAACCATCGGGATGGGTTCCCTCAGTAAAAGTTGTTATCAATAGTGAAACTTTTCATGCTCGATGTGATATTATGTGCGAATTCTGTTTAATGCCCAAGGATATTTTTGATTCCTTAAATCTTTGGGAGCTTTACAAATGCGAAGATTATATAATTTTGGGTGATAATACTATTAAATTACCAAGAGGAGTAGCCGAATGAGTATTTACAAAACTCCTAGGGATAACAATATCTATTGATTATCTTGTCACTGAATGTGCAGGAGTTGGACAAATTACGCTTGGAAGATCTCCATTGAAACGCTTTGGAGCAATAAAAGATGTGGGCCAGGGAACTATGAATTTCGCCTCTTCACCTATGTGTAACCAAGTATTTCCTAAAGATAAGGGTAAAGGTAAGAGAGCTAAGCGTAAGATTGTTGATGCCTCATCGCTTGGAAACACTTGATTCTTACTTTCTGCGCCTAGCTGAAAGGCGTTAAAGAAAAGCGTTTATGGGAGACAACCCATTATTTTATTTCCGCAATTTTTCTTTTTTTTTTTGAGTCAAGGAGTTGTTTACTTCTGTAACAATTCCTTTGTATCTTTATTTTATCGTATTGTTGTGCCAAGTATTGCCTCTAAAAGGAAGATGATGCTAGATTTGGATTTCTGCGCAGGAACAGATTTCTGCTGTTCACCGTTTTAATTCTGTAAAATCACAGAAAAATTATTTAAATCTGAAAGTTTTTGTGCGTGATCCTAAGATATGTACGCATCTTTCGTTAGTTTAAAGTTTTTCGATCTGAGCAACGTAAGTGCCTCGAAAAAATTCGTCTTTGCGGACTGTTCTGTTTAGACAGATTCTGTCTTTTATTTTTCGCATTCTCTCTTTTACTAGTGTTGAGTGGAATTCTTTTTTAGGGTGAAGAGTTTCACATAACATCAGTGGCAGTAGATAATGTTAAAAGTAACGGTCATGTTTGTGTCCTTATAGAACATGTGAGTTTTTGATTGTGCACTAACCCTCTAATGAGAATTAATTTGAGTTTGGTGTGGCGGAAGTTTTCAAGGGTCAAGAGAGAATGATGATATAATGTGATCAAGAAGAGTGAAGAGCTTAAGCTTGGGGATGCTCCCATGTATCACCCTAGCAAATTTCAAGAAGACTCAAGCGTCTAAGCTTGGGGATGCCTGGATGCTCCCATGTATCACCCTAGCAAATTTCAAGAAGACTCAAGCGTCTAAGCTTGGGTATGCCCAAGGCATCCCCTTCTTCATCAACAACTTATCAGGTCATCTCTAGTGAAACTATATTTTAATTCTTTCACATCATATGTGCTTTACTTGGAGCGTCTGTGTGCTTTTATTTTCAGTATTTTATTTTTCGTATGGTCAACTTGATTGGACCCTAGCATTCTTGATTGGGAGAGAGACACGCTCCGCTTTTTCATATGAATACTCCTATTCTTCACTTATACTTGTTGAGTATTCTTGTCTAGCTATTGCTATACTTTTAGTTCCTGTTTTTCATGCATCTCTTATTCAGAGCTGTTAGTTCTTTTAAAGAAAGTAATCTCTTACTTCACTTATAATTGTTTGGAGAGTTTATGTTGAAATAAATTGATTGGTGTTTGGTTGGAACAGAAAATGTTGCATGTGGAAGATGGTATAATGGAAAAAGCTTACATATTCTTATAGATTGCTGTATTGGATAATTTGATACTTGTTGATAACCCCCAAGAGCAGGCGATCACTGTAGCACCTCTCAATGTGGAAGTAGGGTATCGATCCGCAGGAGCAAGAAGGAAAAGTTATCTATTCCCTACAACTAAAGTGTCACAAGTTTTAGTTGATTATGCACTAAACAGGTTTAAAGAACAAGATGGTTGATTTAATGGATGGAAGTTTAATGAAACAAAACAAGAATGTAAAAGTGTCCCAATCCTCTTCAATGCAAGAGGACAAGACAAAGGTTTTCTCTTATAGGAACAATGGACATGGGTTCATGATTTCACTCGTCCTCTCTCTCTCAATCTATGGTGGTGATCATGTTATAGATAATAAAAGTACACACAATTGTCATGCTTTAATGGTAAACTTCTATGACGGCTACATGTTCTAAAACACATAGTTGAAAGAAAATAATCATTTGTGTTGCTAGGTCACCCTCGTAAGGCTAGCGTGGTTTGTTGTCACTCCCACATCATACTTCTTCCTTTTTACCCCCGGATAAAGAATGTTGGGCGACATTACTGTCACTTAATGCCTATGCCTTCTGTCACTAGGCCACTCTCTACCCACATACATCATACTTCATAATGGACAATATTCTAAACACTAGTGCAATGATTCATAATTCGTGTGCATGACCACATCTCTCTCATCTATCCACACTTGGTGGTGTCAATCACCTCATGACAAGGATAAACAAGGCATTATGCATAAATCAAACCATCACATGTATCATAGAATATCTCCAAAGTATGACAAACCATAGAAATCCCAACATGACGGTAAATGCATAACATAATATCATCTCATACCACAATATCCACCATAGGAATTACAAAGATAGTTCCATAATCATGCAAGGCACATCATATGGATTTCAACAATGATCATACATTGAGAGATTGGATCAAGTTGCCACCACAAACCCAAAGTCCAGGGGGTGGACTACTCCCCCTTCATCATGGAGACGGTGGAGAAGTCGTTGGAGAAGATGGAGACCACCCCGGCAGCGCCCCGCCGGAGTTTCCCCCCTCCAATCTGCAACTCCAGGTCTCTGTTTCGTGATTTCTGTGTTTCGGCGGCGCTCCCTTCCGAAAGCCGTCGGGGGACTGTTTTTATAGACGTTTTTAGGTCAAGACGAAGCCACGGAGACGAATACAGACGGCATCGGAGCCACGAGGAATAAAAGAGGTGGTCCCACACGGCCAAGGAATCTGGCCGCGTGGGACCATCTATTTTCTTCCTCGGACTTCCTTTTTCGCGGATCCTTAGCTCGTACGTCTTCTTATTTCCAAATATTGGGCCCCGTAAAATATTAGGTCATTTGGACGTCGTTTGGTCCCTGAAAGTCAAAAACATGGAAAAAGGGGTTTTCTGGTTCTGTAGGGTTAATTCCAAATAAATGGGAAAACTGTGAATTATCCCCTAAAATCATTATAAAACATAAATATAACCCATATATGATGCAAATAAGTTGGAATATTAAGTAATAAAATGTAAAGTTCATGTATGCATTTTACATGCATCACTTGTCAATTGTTTTGAGTTATTAAGTAGTTCATGATTAAGCTTTTGTATCATGTAGTTAAAACCTATTAATGAAGAACTACCGTAAAGCTCGTTGAAATTTGGTTTGCATGTTTGGTATCTCTAAGGTCTAGATATTTTCTAGTAAAAGGGTTTGGTTAACAAGGAAGACAGTGTAGAGTCTTATAATGCTTGCAATATGTTTTCATATAAGCCTTGCTGTGTCGGTTGATATCCTGTGTTTGCTTCAAATAACCTTGCTAGCCTAAACTCTGTACTGAGAGGAATGCTTCTCGTGCATCCAAAACCTTGAGCCAAATCCATGTCATCTGTGTCCACCATAACTACCTATATGTGGTATTTTCTTGCCATTCCAAGTAAATTTTTCATGTGCTACCTTTAAACTATTCAAACTTTATTACTCCTATTTTGTGTCAATGTTTACCAAGCTCATGAGGACGGGGTGGATGTCTTTATGTCAACTGTCAAACAGACTTTACCACCGGACTAGCGGCATATACATCCGCTTATCCATTAATTTTGCAAAAAGAGCTGGCAAATGGGGTGCCCAGTCCTAATTAATTACAACTTTAACCGCTTAATTCTCTTCACATTTTTGCCCTGATTTATCAGTCAAGCAATGACAAACAGTGAAATATCTGCATGTGTAAACAAAAGAGAAAGAGGGATGATCTGCATTGCTGGTAGAAATAACGTTCTTCATGGGAGCCGCTCTTAAAAGTCTGGTTGGCAGGGGTCATATTGTTCTTTCCATTTTCTGATTCGTTGACAATTAACAAACACCTCTCAACACTTATTTTTACTCTCTATATGATTTCAAAAACTTAAAAAGCTCTAGCACATGATTTAATCCCTGCTTCCCTCTGCGAAGGGCCTTTCTTTTACTTTTATGTTGAGTCAGTTTACCTACTTCTTTCTATCTTAGAAGCAAACACTAGTGTCAACTTTGGTGCAACAATTTTTATATGCTCATATATTGCACTTATTATATGCTTTGTGTTGACAAATATCCATGAGATATATATGTTGAAAGTTGAAAGCAATTGCTGAAACTTAAATCTTCCTTTGTGTTGGTTAAACACCTTTTGCTTAGAATCTATTGCTTTATGAGTTAACTCTTATGTAAAACTCCTTGATGCTTGTCTCGAAAGTACTATTCATGAAAAGTGTTTGCTCATTATCTACTTGCAAGCAAACTATAGACCATTGACCTGGATCACTTCATTCATAACATGTGCTTTACAGTATTATTTGATCAAGATTATGATTGTAGCATGTCACCTCAGAAATTATTTTGTTTTTATCGTTTTACCTACTCGAGGACGAGTAGAACAAAGCTTGGGGATGCTTGATACGTCTCAAACTTATCTATAATTTCTGATGTTCCATGTTGATATTATACCAATTGTTACATGTTTTATATACACTTCATAGCATTTTTATGCATTTTCTAGGACTAACCTATTAACAAGATGCCACAGTGCCAGTTCCTGTTTTCTGCTGTTTTTGTATTCCAGAAAAACTAGTCTGGAAATATTCTCGGAATTGGACGAAACTTGGACACAACCTCCTATTTTTCCAACACGAAGACGGAGTCCAGAGGAGACACGGAGGGGAGCCACGTGGCGCCCACACCATGGGGCCATGCGGGCCCCCCCTGCCGCGCCGTGGGGTGGTGTGGGGCCCTCGTGGCTCCGCAGCCGCCGCCCTTTCGCCTATTTATTCCTCCCGACGCGAAAACCCTAGATACCCGAGCCATTATCCACGAAAAGTTCCAGAGACGTCGCCGCCGTCAACCCTAGCTCGGGAGGGTTCAGAAGCTCTTCCCGGCACCCTGCCGGAAAGGGGAATCATCACTGGAGGGCTCTACATCACCATGCCTGCCTCCGGAGTGATGCGTGAGTAGTTCATCCTTGGACTACGGGTCCATGGCAGTAGCTAGATGGTTGTCTCTCCACTTTATGCTATCATGTTTAGATCTTGTGAGCTGCCTATCATGATCAAGATCATCTTATTGTAATGCTACATGTTGTGTTTGCTGGGATCCGATGAATATTGAATACTATGTCAAGTTGATTATCAATCTATCTTATATGTTATTTATGATCTTGCATGCTTTCCGTTACTAGAAGATGCTTTGGCCAAGTAGATGCTTGTAACTCCAAGAGTGAGTATTTATGCTAGATAGTGGGTTCATGCCTCCGGTAATCTGGGAGAGTGACAATAACTTCTAAGATTGTGGATGTGCTGTTGCCACTAGGGATAAAATAACCGATGCTTAGCTTAAGGGTACGCCGTTAGGTCTAATGCATTTGTTTACTTTACGCACATTACTTAAGGCAATTATCCGTTGCTTGCAACTTAATACCAACGGGGAACTCGGTATGACAACCTGGCGGTGGATTATTAGTCATAGACTTTGTTGGATAACGGTCTATGTATTTTGTCGTAATGCCCACATGAATATCATAGTAATCATCATGTCATATATATGCATTGTTATGCGCTCAATATTTTGTCAATTGCCCAGCTGTAATTTATTCACCCAGCATGTTAGTTATCTGTTATGGAGAGACACCACTAGTGAACTGTGGACCCCGGTCCATTCTTTTACACTGATAATACAACCAACTGCAAACACTGTTCCTTTTCATTCTCTGCAATTTACTACTGTTTTCCACACCATATGTTTAATCCTTTGTTTTCAGCAAGCCAGTGAGATTGACAACCTCACTGTTTCGTTGGGGCAAAGTAGTTTGATTGAGTTGTGTGCAGATTCCACGTTGGCGCCGGATTCCCTAGTGCTGCGCCGTGCCATATTCCGCCACCAACAACCTTTCGAAGCGATTTCTTGCTCCTACTGGTTCGATTAAACCTTGGTTTCATACTGAGGAAAAACTGCTTCTATACTGCATCATACCTTCCTCTTGGGGTCTCCTAGCGAACGTGTGATCCACGCAATCAGTGAGGTTAGGACGACGCCAGCCCCTGCGTTCTGGCACGCGAATGCCCCGTCGAAGTGAATGGTCCAGTGGTTTGGCACTGCGTCTCCAGCTGGCGTGGTTTCTGCCTCTTGAGGCTCTTCTTGCCGTGTGTCCGTCCATTCGGCGACGAAGTCCGCCAATGCCCTTCCCTTGATGACCCTGGTGGTGTCGAAGCGTAGGCCAAAGGGTTGTAGCTCGATGTTCCACCCTGCGACGCGATCAGTGGCGTTTGGGTTGCGCGAGATTTGCTCCAGGGGGAATGAAGTGACCACCATGATGGGGTGGCCCTGGAAGTAGTGGCGCAGCTTCCTGGAAGCGATGAGGAGCGCGAGGAGGAGCTTCTGCTGCATGGTGTACCGCTCGCGAGCGTCTCGCAGCACCATGCTGACGAAGTAGACGGGATGCTCGACGAGCGTTGTCGATGGTGGTGCAGCGCTGGGCTCTTCGGGAGCCTTGCCGAGGTTCTCCTGAGGCGAACCCTCGGCGAGGGTGCCTGCTGGTTGTGCGGGCTCGACAGGAGGCTCAAGGCCTGGAGAGGGTGCTTCCTTATCGGGAGGCTCTGGGCTTGGCGTGGCGGTGTCCTTCTTAGCGAGGACTGGCTCTTCCCTTTCTGCCACCGGGACCGCGCTTGCTGTTTGTGGAGTGGCTGATAGATACAGCTTCAGATGCTCGCCGGGCCTTGGGGCAACCATGACAGGTGGACTGGCCAAGTACTTCTTCAGGTCTTCAAATGCCTTGTCTGCCTCCGGTGTCCACTTGAACGTGCCAGACCTCTTCATGATCTTAAAAAATGGCAGGCCCTCTCGCCGAACTTGGAGATGAAGCGGCCTAGGCTGGCCATGCATCCCGCCAAGCGTTGCATGTCCTTGAGGCGACGAGGTGGCTGCATTTCTTCTATGGCCTTGATCTTGTCAGGATTTGCTTCTATGCCGCGGTGGACACTAGGAACCCGAGGAGTTTGCCTGATGGTACCCCGAAGACGCACTTGGCGGGGTTCAGCTTGATGTTCACCTTGCGCAGGCTGGCAAAGGTCTCCTCGAGGTCCTCCATGAGGGTGTGCTCTTCGCGAGTCTTGACCACGATGTCGTCGACGTAGGCTTCTGCGTTTCTCCCCATCTGAGCCCCCAAGGCCTTCCTCATGAGCCTCTGGAAGGTGGCACCGGCGTTCTTCAGCCAAAGGGCATGCAGACGTAGCAATACACACCACAAGGGGTGAGAAATGCTGTCTTCTCCTCATCCTCCTTCGCCATCTTGATCTGGTGGTAGCCTGAGAAGGCATCCAGAAAACAGAGGAGGTCGCAGCCGGCGGTGGAGTCCACGATCTGGTCTATTCGAGGCATGGGGTACGGGTCCTTGGGGCAGGCCTTGTTGAGGTCGGTGTAGTCGATGCAGAGCCTGCCGTCCCCGGTGTGCTTGGGGACAACCACCGTGTTGGAGAGCCATGTGGGGTGTGGAACTTCTCGATTATGTGTGCTTCTTTCAACTTCTCTACTTCCTTGATGATGAACTCTTGCTTCTCTGGCGCCTGGCGCCGTGCTTTCTGCTTCACGGGGCGTGCGTTTGGACACACGGCTAAGTGGTGCTCGATCACCTCCCTCGGTACTCCGGACATCTCTGACGGTGTCCATGCGAACATGTCAGAGTTTGCCCTGAGGAAGGCGACGAGCGCGCTTTCCTATTTGGGAGGCAAGCCAGCGCCTATGGTGACGCTAGCCCCCGAGCCGCTGGCGTCCAGGACACCTTCTTCGTGGCTGCCTGCTCCTGTGGAAACAGCTGCTTCTTCTTCGCGGGCCTCTCGAGGGGCTCCATGTCCTCGTCAGCGGGGAATGCCACGGCAGCGGCCTTGTAGGCGGTCTCGACAGAGCGCATTGCGTCCTGGACTTGACCGTGGATGGCGATGGTGCCGCCGCTGCCTGGAAGCTTGACGATGTTGTACGCGTGGTGAGTGACGGCCATGAACTTCGCGAGGGCGGGGTAGCCGAGGATGGCGTTGTAGGGCAGGCCAATGTGCGCGACGTCGAAGTCGATCTGCTCGGTGCGGTAGTTCTGCGGCGTGCCGAAGGTGACCGCGAGCCTCACCTGCCCCAGCGGTGTGGTGGAGCCACTTGTCACCCCCGTGAAGGGCCTGGAGGGCATCAGCCACTCGTATGGCACTTGAAGCTGCTCGAAGGTCTCGACAGAGATGACGTTCAAGCCGCACCCCCATCTATGAGCGTCTTGGCGACGGCGATGTTGTTGATGATGGGAGTGCACACCAGAGGGATGGTGCCACAGCCTTGGTCGACTTGGGGTGGTCCTTGGAGTGGTGTATTGCGACCACTTGAGGGGCTGGGATGCCTCAATCCCTGGAAGCGCGGCGTTGACCTCGCGAGAGAATTGCTTGAAGTGGTTGTTGGACTTGGGCGCCTGAGACCCGCCGAGGATGCAGGCTATTGCCCCCTGAGGGGCCTGGTAGCCCCCAGGGTTCTCGTCGGGAGGTTGCCGTTTTGCCCGGCGTTGTTCCCCCGAGCCCTCTGCTGGAAGTTGTGGCGCCCCCCCGCGGCCACCACGGCCTCCGCCGGCCGCCGCGGCCTGGTTCTTCTCGCGTCCTTGCTGAGCTGCTTGAGCTCCCAGCAGTCTTCAGTGCGTGGTTGTGCCTGTTGTGGTAGATGCAGAACGGGCGATTGTCCACCTTCTTCTTCAGCCGCCGGAGAGGCCTCGCGAGGCTGCTTGCGTCAGGCTCTGCCGCGAGGATGGCGGTGGTCTTGCGCTTCTCGACGGCTTCTTCTTGCTCCTGGACCCCTCAGGAGGGTCTTCCTCCGTTTCTTCTTGACGAAGAGGAGGCCCTCTTCAGCCTTGGCGCACTTGTCAGCCAGATCGAAGAGCTTCACCACAGGTGAGGGTGTCGTGGATGCCGAGCTTCTCGAGCATCCGGCGGTTCGTGACGCCCTCCCTGAAGGCGGAGATGACGTGCGAGTCCGGGATGTTCGGAATCTTGTTGCGGACCTGGCTGAAGCGCTGGATGTATCTGCGGAGGGTCTCGTCAGGCTTCTGGCGCACCGCGCGAAGGTCGTTGTAGGTGAGCGCGCGCTCGTAGGTGCCCTTGAAGTTGGCGACGAAGACCTTGCAGAGGTCCTCCCACGTGTCGATGGTGTTCTCGGGGAGGTTCATGAGCCACGAGAGCGCGGAGTCCTTGAGCGCCATGGAGAGCCAGTTGGCCATCACCTTGTCGTCGCCTCCCGGCCTGGATGGAGACGGTGTAGAGCTGCAGGAACTCCAGAGGGTTGGTCCTGCCGTCGTAGCGCGGGGGAGGTCTGGCTTGAACTTCACGGCCAGACGACACGGCGCAAGTTGCGGGTGAAGGCGGTGCAGCCCGTGGCGTATGTCACAGCGCCGCCAGCGAGCGCGCCGCGGTTCTGGCGGCCTGCAGCTGCAATCTCCTGGACGACGCGGTTGTGGCGGTCCCTCTGGCGCTCGATCTCCACGCGCGCATCCGCTGGAGTTCGCTGCACAATCTGGCAGTCGTGCGGCGAGGATGCGTGCGACGCGGTGCGGTGGTTCCCGCCGGAGCTCCAGCTGGAGGGGGTGGTGGCGGAGGCGGAGGGGAGGAGGAGCGCCGTGCGCTATGTTCCCTTCGCGTCCGGAGAAGGCGCTGGTGCTGCAGTAGGAGCGGCAGGAACGGCGGCGGCGTTGATGAGCTCCTCGAGGCGCCCGAGCCAGTTGTCGTGGCCCGCCTGCGTGGGGCAGTAGCGCAGCAGCTCCTGCGCCATCAGTAGTGCAGTGGCTGGGCTGGGCGCCACCCGGCTCTGCGTGGAGGCGCTCTGGTGCCTGGACGGATGCTGGGAGGAAGCTCCCTCGCCGTCGTCGTCGTTGCCGCTGCCGTTGCCGCCGTCGTCCTCAGGGTGCTCGACGCGCGTTGTTGTTGGCGGCGGGCTCGGTCGTAGCTCTGCCAGACGTCCGCCGAGCGAGGCGCTCTGCTCGCTTGTTAGTCATGGCGCGGAGAGATTGAAGAAGTTGAAGACGTGCCTCAGCCCCCTACCTGGCGCGCCAAATGTCGGAGACTAGTCCCAGGAACTAGGGGTGTCTCTCAGATGCCAGGAATCGAGTAAGGGGCTGAAACACAACGTCAAACAAATCCTCAACAGCCTCGGCGACGGTGCTCGTCGGGCTCGGTGAGGAACATCACGACAGAGAATGAACACGAGCTGCTACCCAGGTTCGGGCCCACCGCGAGGTGTAAAGACCCTACGTCCTGCTAAGTTGTATTGCATTGCTTGGAGAGGTTCACAGTACAATGTGCTTGCCGAGGGCACAGTTATGGCTATGGTGGACTATGGTGGAAGGAGCTCCGTCTTCTTCCTTGAGACGTAGCTGGTGGAGTGTAGAATAAGTCGATCGAATGAGGGATCCCCTCTTTGGTCGTACGCTGGCTCCTTTTATACTGCCTTGGTCCTCTTCCCCGAAAACTACAGGCGGGAAGGGAATCCACATGGTGGCCAAGGTGGAGCACAGCGCACGGCGTCGGGGTTGTCCATGGACGCGGTCCATGGCAGAGAGCAACGTCGTCTTGGCAGAAAAAGCCACCGTCCATCCAGGACGGTGGGCTGGCGACGCAGAGTCCCGTGGCGTGCCCCACGGTGACGTCGCGCTTGGAGCGTAGCGGCGGCCGGTCGCTTTATCACCAAAATGGCAATCCTTGGAGTCCGCTTTGCTAGCCCCAGGTTTGTTGACTGCTTTATACACGAGAATGGCAACTGCGGCGTCGTCGTCATCGCGCGCAGGCGCGCGCGTCACTCTGCGGCGGGCGCGGAGGCCATGTGCGCTCTGCAGCGGGGCATAGCTTGCTACCACTTGAAGGAACCCCGCGAGGGCCTGGGGTCTCGCCGAGGTTCTATAGTACTTGACTCGAACGTTTTTGGGCGCTCACATAGAGACTCGAAGTTTTTGATGAAGTCAGTGCGGAAGTGATCCCACGAGTCGTATGTTGATGGAGGTAAAGCCTTGAGCCAGTCGCGAGCTGTGCCTTCGAGCATGAGTCGTATGTATTGCATGGCTGTGATGTTTGTGCCTCGCTGGCACGCGACGGCCAGCCTGTAATCTTCCAGCCACCCTGAAGGTTCCTGTCGACCCGTGTACTTAGGCTGTTCAGATGTGAGTTTGAACCCTTTGGGCATCCGTGTCTCGCGGATGCGTCGAGTGAAGCACAGAGCTCCGTGTGGCTCAGGCTCTCGATCAGAGTATGAGTCGCTACTGTAAGATCTGCGTGATCTGCTTCTGGACCTGCGCCGACGTGAGTCGCTTCTTTCCTTTGAGTGGCGGCGGCGACCACTGCGATTATGCTCTTCACGATGCGTGTCAACTAGGGCACGATCTCGACTCGCTCCTGGAGTTTTTGGGATTTGGCGTATGGCCTTCGCCGCTAAGGCGAGTGATTTGATCTGTTGGCGATGTAGTTTTGCATTAGGGTCATCAGCTGGAGCCTTGATTGCCTCTAGGTATGCTGCAGCGGTAAAGAGAGCACCCGCGGCTGTTTTGGGTACTGGCACTCCCTCCTCATCGTATGTCATGAAAGAGTTGCCTAGGTTGCGGGTCAGTGCTGCCCTCTCATCTGGCGCGAGGTGTGACAGCCTTGATCTGGGTCTTGTGTCTGCTCGCCCGGTGGAGCTCAGGGAGAGCTGTCTTCTTCGCGCACTCGATAAGCTAGCTTGCTTTTTACGTTCTTCGAGTGTTGCTCTGATCTGCTGCAGTCGAAGTGACTCCTGCCAGTTGAAGTACTGGAAGGTCAATATCTCCTCCCGTGTTGCGTCTGCTGACATCATTGTGCACTCCTTGATGACTTTATCTGCTTTCGCTGCCATCTCAGCAGTAATTGTGAGATTTGTGACTCCATCCGGCATAGTAACCGTGCACGGGAACTCTGTAGGCCTGCGACTAGCCGTACCGTCAGATGATTCTGCGGCGAAGGCGACGTAGACCTGCTGGGGTATCACCCGAGGGTATGTGTATGTGTTTTCGAGTCCCGTCATGGACTCGACGTCTTCATCGAGGCTCATGTCGGAGTCGATATGCCCATCGAGTGGTCCGTCTGGACAGATCTCGCTGTCGATGTCCTCATCGCTTATGCTCATCTCGACGTCGGCGAAGTTGTTATGAATCTCGAAGTCGAGGTTGTTGTTGGTGCAGATCTCGGAGTCGACGTAGTTGTCGATATGAGTTTCGGGCTCGTCGAAGTCGCTGAGGGAGATCCCGCAGTCGAAACTATCCTCGAGTGGGAGATCAAGCTCGGGATCGTTTGTGCGGTATGCTGATTCGGCCTCCTCGCCTTGGAGTTCTTCAATGAGCTCGTTGATCTCTCGAGTCGACATGGTTGTTGCAGACGAGCAAGCTTGAAGGATCGACGATGGTATGGACGCGGTTGATGGATCCGCAGTCGAAGGAGCCGCAACCGATGGAGCCTCGGGTGCGGAAGTCGCGAGTTGGCGTGGATCTGTCAAGTCCTGCACACCAAGCTTGTTGACGAAAAAATTGAACGAACCAACGGTTAAACCCAAACCTGACTCGAGATCGGAGAAGGCCTCCTGGAATTCTGGCGAGTGTGGCTCGAAATCCATCAGAGGATCTGATGTGCTTTTTGCAGGTGAAGCTGGCGTGCTACCGTTTGTCGAGTGAGTCGGCGAGTTGCCGTGTGCCGCCCGAGTCGGCGAGTTCTGGTTTGTTGATGCAGCCGGCGAGTTGCCGTTTGTAGATCCGATCGGCGAGTCGCCGTTTTCCGATGGAACCGAAGAAACCGTGAGTCCAACACTATTCTTTCCCACAGACGGCGCCAATTGACGAGGGGTTAACTCATCAAATCCCATGGTTAGGACCTAGGGTTGAGATTATGGGGAGAGAACGTGGTAGTACTGGTAGTTTCGTCGGCTGACAAGCAGAGGCAAAGATTTACCCAGGTTCAGGCCCCTCGGGTGGAGGTAAAGACCCTACTTCCTGCTTGTCTGGTATTGATTGTGTGAGATTATGCGGTTACAAGGAGAGCTCCGGCGAGATGTCGATCTCGCTAGGGCTTTTGGTGGTTCGAGTATGGCCTCCCCTTAGATCGGCACCCCTCCCAGCCTTTAAATAGGCTGGGTCTCGGGAGTTCATAACCGACCTAGTTTACACTTAAGGAAAGTCTAAACCGACTATGCCTATGTCTAATCTTGGAGGGTACTCCATCTTCTTGGGCCTCTTGTCTTGGGCTTCGAGTAGGCTCTTCGCTATTGGGCCTTAGTCGCCACGTGCACCAGGTACCCTCACGGTAGGGTACCCGAGATGTATATCCTTGTCACCTCGCGAGGGTGGCGTGGAGGTGCGCCAGGACTTGGTGATTTTCTGAGCAGGAGAGGCTCTCTCGAGGGAAAAGTCCCTCTCGAGGCCCTGCAAACTGAGCGTCTGGTTCTTAGCAGAAATGCTCAGCAGAGTGAAGAAACCCTCGCGAGGCTCGCCAGGCTGGGCGCCCGGCCCTTAGCAGAATTTCCCGCAGAGCGTCGAGGGCTATGGCAGGCCGGCCCATGGTACCCTGGTTTCCACTGGGCCGACACAATTCCTTTGTATCTTTATTTTATCGCATTGTTGTGCCAAGTGGAGCCTCTAATAGGAAGATGATGCTAGATTTGGATTTCTGCTCAGGAACAGATTTCTGCTGTTCACCGTTTTACTTCTGTAAAATCACAGAAAAATGATTTAAATCTAAAAAAAATTGTGCATGATCCTCAGATATGTACGCATCTTTCGTTAGTTTTGAGTTTTTCGATCTGAGCAACGTAAGTGCCTCGAAAAAATTCGTCTTTACGGACTGTTCTGTTTAGACAGATTCTGTCTTTTATTTTCGCATTCTCTCTTTTACTAGTGTTGAGTGGAATTCTTTTTGGTGAAGAGCTTCACATAACATCAGTGGCAGTAGTTAATGTTAAAAGTAACGGTCATGTTTGTGTCCTTATAGAACATGTGAGGTTTTGATTGTGCACTAACCCTCTAATAAGAATTACTCTGAGTTTGGTGTGACGGAAGTTTTCAAGGGTTAAGAGAGAAGGATGATATAATGTGATCAAGAAGAGTGAAGAGCTTAAGCATGGGGATGCTCCCATGGATCACTCCAGCATATTTCAAGAAGACTCGAGCGTCTAAGCTTGGGGATGCCCAAGACATCCCCTTCTTCATCAGCAACTTATCAGGTCATCTCTAGTGAAACTATATTTTAATTCTTTCACATCATATGTGCTTTACTTGGAGCGTTTGTGTGCTTTTATTTTCAGTATTTTATTTTTCTTATGGTCAACTTGATTGGACCCTAGCATTCTTGATTGGGAGAGAGACACGCTCCGTTTTTTCATATGAATACTCCTATTCTTCACTTATACTTGTTGAGTATTCTTATCTAGCTATTGCTATGCTTTTAGCTCCTGTTTTGCATGCATCTCTTATTCAGAGCTGTTAGTTCTTTTAAAGAAAGTACTCTCTTGCTTCACTTATAATTGTTTGGAGAGTTTATGTTGAAATAAGTTGATTGGTGTTTGGTTGGAACAGAAAATGTTGCATGTGGTAGATGGTATAATGGAAAAAGCTTACATATTCTTGTAGATCACTGTATTGGATAATTTGATACTTGTCAATTGTTTTGAGTAATCAAGTAGTTCATGTTTAAGCTTTTGTATCATGTAGTTAAAACTATTAATGAAGAATTACCGTAAAGCTCGTTGAAATTTGGTTTGCATGATTGGTATCTCTAAGGTCTAGATATTTTCTAGTAAAAGGGTTTGGTTAACAAGTAAGACAGTGTAGAGTCTTATAATGCTTGCAATATGTTTTCATATAAGTCTTGCTCTGTCGGTTGATATCCTGTGTTTGCTTCAAAAAACCTTGCTAGCCTAAACTCTGTACTGAGAGGGAATGCTTCTCGTGCATCCAAATCCTTGAGCCAAAATCCATGCCATTTGTGTCCACCATAACTACCTATATGTGGTATTTCCTTGCCACTCCAAGTAAATTTTTCATGTGCTACCTTTAAATTATTTAAAATGTTATTATCCCTTTTTGTGTCAATGTTTACTAGCTCATGAGGAAGTAGTGTGGTTATTCTTTATTCTATTTGTCAAATGGACTTTTACACCTGGACTAGTGGCATATACATCCGCTTATCCAATAATTTGCAAAAAGAGCTGGCAACGGGGTGCCCAGTCCCAATTAGTTACAACTTTAACCATTAATTCTCTTCACACTTTTGCCCTGATTCATCAGTAAGCAATGACAAACAGTGAAATATCTGCATGTGTGTAAACCAAAGAGAAAGAGGGATGATCTGCCTTGCTGGTAGAAATAACGTCCTTCATGGGAGCCGCTCTTAAAAGTCCGTTTGACAGGTAGAATACTGTTCTCACCCGCTACCATTCGTTGACAATTAACAAACACCTCTCAAAAATAGATACTCCTCCATGGCTTGTGTTAGCAAGGTTGGGAGGAGTATCAAATATTTTATGCAATCTCTATATGCTTTCAAAACCTAAAAGCTATAGCACATGACTTAATACCTGCTTCCCTCTGCGAAGGGCCTTTCTTTTACTTTTATGTTGAGTCAGTTTTCCTATTCTTTCTGTCTTCCACAAGCAAACACTAGTGTCAACTTTGTTACAACATGCGTTATATGCTACGTATTGGACTTGTTATACTACTTTGTGTTGACGATATCCATGAGATAAATATGTTGAAAGTTGAAGCAAATGCTGAAACTTAATTCTTGCTTTGTGTTGATTAAATACCTTTTATTAGAAACTATTGCTTTATGAGTTAACACTTATGCAAATCTGTTTGATGCTTGTCTCGAAAGTACTATTCATGAAAATGTTTAGCTTGTGTGATTCATTGTTTACTCATTATCAATTTGGTAGCAAATTATAGACCATTGACTTGGATCACTTCATTCATTTACATGTGCCTTGCAATATTATATGATCAAGATTATGATGGTAGCATGTCACCTCAAAAATTATTTTGTTTTTATCGTTTACCTACTCGAGGACGAGCAGGAACTAAGCTTGGGGATGCTGATACGTCTCAAACGTATCTATAATTTTTATGTTCCATGCTTGTTTCATACCAATTGCTACATGTTTTACATACACTTCATACCATTATTATGCATTTTCTGGGACTAACCTATTAACAAGATGCCGAAGCGCCAGTTCCTGTTTTCTGCTGTTTTTGTATTCCAGAAAAGCTAGTCTGGAAATATTCTCGGAATTGGACGAAAATTTACGGAGGCCCCTATTTTATCAGAAGACACCTGGAGTCCGAAGGATAGGCGAAGTGGAGCCACGAGGGCCCCACACGTGGGCTCGGCGCGGCCAAGGATCTGCCGGCGCCCAGGGGTGGTGTCGTCACCTCGTGCACCGCCTGGCGACGCCCTTTGGCCTATATATTGCTCCTACCCCGAAAACCCTAAAAGAATTGATGATTTCTCAAGAAGAGTTCCGTAGCTCCGCCGCCACCAAAAACCCTAATTCGGGGAACAGAAGTCTCTGTTTCGGCACCCTGCCAGGACGGGGAATTGCCCCGGAGCCATCTCCATCGACGCCACCGCCATCTTCATCGTCGTTGCTGCCTCCCATGATGAGGAGGGAGTAGTTCTCCCCCGGGGCTGAGGGCTCTACCGGTAGCTATGTGGTTTATCTCTCTCTCCCATGGTGTGATCTTTATGTGATCATGAGCTTTGTAATCTAGTTGAATCCATAGATGTTACTCTTCATTATCTTATATGCTACTCAAGTGGTTTTATTAATGTAATCTCCGGAGTCACCTTTGTCCCACGGTGCGAAGTTGACAGTGTGCGCCCCGTGTGTGGCTCTTAGGCTAAAGATAATAGGAATACTTATCATGAGTTATTATTTGCGTTGGATGTCTCTATGAAATTGCGGTGTTTGTCTAGTACTATTTAGGGCGCTCAAGTTGACAGTGTGGGGTTCCCTAGATATGGAATGCGACTTTAAGGTGTGCTTTTATAGCCCTACGCGGTGGATTGGTGTTCGTTATTCAACGAGAGAATAACTCAGAGTAGCATAGTGAAGAGGAAATATCTATGTATTCAATTATATTATTATTGTTGAGAGTGTCCACTAGTGAAAGTATGATCCCTAGGCCTTGTTTCTAAGCATTGAAACACCGTTTACAACCAGTTCTGCTACATGTTTGCTTGCTGCCATTTTTATTTTAGATTGCAATTACCACTTATAATCATCCATATTACTTGTATTTCACTATCTCTTCGCCGAACTAGTGCACCTATACACCTGACAAGTGTATTGGGTGTGTTGGGGATACAAGAGATTTCTTGTATCTTAATTGCAGGGTTGCTTGAGAGGGATATCTTTGACCTCTACCTCCCTGAGTTCGATAAACCTTGAGTGATTCACTTGAGGGAAACTTGCTGCTGTTCTACAAACCTCTGCACTTGGAGGCCCAACACTGTTTACAAGAATAGAAGCGTGCGTAGACATCAAGTATCTATTTTTGAGAGGTGTTTGTTAATTGTCAACGAATGGTAGCGGGTGAGAACAGTATTCTACCTGTCAAACGGACTTTTAAGAGCGGCTCCCATGAAGAACGTTATTTTTACCAGCAAGGCAGATCATCCCTCTTTCTCTTTGGTTTACACACATGCAGGTATTTCACTGTTTGTCATTGCTTACTGATGAATCAGGGCAAAAGTGTGAAGAGAATTAATGGTTAAAGTTGTAATTAATTGGGACTGGGCACCCCGTTGCCAGCTCTTTTTGCAAAATTAGAGGATAAGCGGATGTATATGCCACTAGTCCAGGTGTAAAAGTCCATTTGACAAATAGAATAAAGAATAACCACACTAATTCCTCATGAGCTAGTAAACATTGACACAAAAAGGGAATAATAACATTTTGAATAATTTAAAGGTAGCACATGAAAAATTTACTTGGAGTGGCAAGGAAATACCACATATAGGTAGTTATGGTGGACACAAATGGCATGGATTTTGGCTCAAGGATTTGGATGCACGAGAAGCATTCCCTCTCAGTACAGAGTTTAGGCTAGCAAGGTTTATGTAAGCAAACAAGAATATCAACCCGTACACCAAGTTTTATATGACAAACATATTGCAAACGTTATAAGACTTCATACCGTCTTCCTTGTTAACCAAACCCTGTTATTAGAAAATATCTAGACCTTAGAGATACCACCGATGCAAACCAAATTTTCAACAAGCTTTACGGTAGTTCTTCACTAATAGGCTTAACTCATGTGATGCACAAATTTAATCATGATCTACTTGTTAACTCAAAACAATTGACAAGCATCAAGTTATCCAAATTAGTGATCTACAAGATTAAGCAAGTTTTTCCTTATACCAATTACCACATGCAACATTTTCTGAACCAACCAAACACCAATCAATTTATTTAATCAACTCTCCAAACAAATATAAGTGAAGCAAGAGAGTACTTTCTACAAAAGAAAGCTAATAGCTCTGACAAGAGATACATGAAAACAAGAGCTAAAAGCTGAACAGCGCTAGAAATGAATACTCAACAAATATAAGTGAAGAATAGGAGTATTCTCATGAAAAAGCGGAGCGTGTCTCTCTCCCAATCAAGAATGCTAGGGTCCAGTCAAGCTTTATTGAAAATAAAAGTGCAATACTGAAAATAAAAACACACAGACGCTCCAAGAAAAGCACATATGATGTGAAAGAATTAAAATATAGTTTCACTAGAGATGACCTGATAATTTTGCCGATGAAGAAGGGAATGCCTTGGGCATCCCCAAGCTTAGACGCTTGAGTCTTCTTGAAATATGCTGGGGAGATCCATGGGAGCCTCCCCAAGCTTAAGCTCTTCACTCTTCTTGATCCTATTATATCATCCTTCTCTCTTGACCCTTGAAAACTTCCGTCACACCAAACTCAAAGTAGATCTCATTAGAGGGTTAGTGCATAATCAAAAACTCACATGTTCTATAAAGACGCAATATGACTTGTTACTTTAAACATTAGCTACAGCCACTGATGTTATGTGAAGCTCTTCCACCCAAAGAATTTCACTCAACACTAGTAAAAGAGAGAATGCAAAATAAAAAGCATAATCTGTCTAAAACAGAACAGTCCGCAAAGACGAATTTTTTTGAGGCACTTACGACGCTCAGATCGAAAAACTTTGAACTAATGAAAGATTCAGACATTCATAAAGATTACGCACAAAAAATTTCAGATTTAATTAACAATCTGGTGATTTTAGGAATTTCGTACAGTGAACAGCAAAAATCTGTTTCTGCGCAGCAATCAAAATTAGCATCATCTTCATTAGAGGCTACTCTTGGCACAACAATGCGAGAAAATAAAGATACAAAGGAGTTGCTACAGAAGTAAAAAACACCTTGACTAATACTAAAAATAAAAGATAATGGGTTGCCTCCCAAAAGCGCTTTCTTTAATGCCTTTTAGCTAGGCTAGAAGATTTTAATGATGCTCTCATAAGAATAAGAGTTGAAAAACAAAAGAGAGCATCAAGAGGCAAATATCAAACACATTTAAGTCTAACCAACTTCCTATGCAAAGGAATCTTGTAACAAAATAAATTATTGAAGCATAAAGCAACTAGCATAGAAAGATGAAACAAATATAGCTTCAAAACTTTCAACATAAAGAGAGGTGTTTTAGTAACTTGAAAACTTTTACAACCATATTTTCCTCTCTCATAATAACTTTCAGTAGCATCATGAACAAACTCAACAATATAACTATCACATAAAGCATGCTTTTCATGATCTACAAACACATAATTTTTATTAAGCTAAAAAACAGTGGGGTTATTAAACCCACTTTTGACAATAGTAGTATAATTAATATCATTAGGCAACATAGGACCATCATCAAGAGCATTATCATATATAACATTAGGGAGCACATTTTTACTTTCTGCAATTTCCTCTTTTACTTCAAATTTATCAAAAAGAGATATTTCAATAGAATCATGACATTCAACAATATAGCATTCTTCCTCCTTAGGTAGACATGGAGGGTAATCATATAATGTAAGAGTTAAAGAGTTACTATCATTAGAAGGTAGATCCTCCTTTTGTTCATCACTCTCTTCCTCTTTTTCATCCAATGAGCTTTCAGTTTCAGCAGTTTCTTCTCCCACAGGTTCCTGAAAGGTAGCAAGTTGTTCTGGAGAATAAGTTTTCTCAAGAAATTCAGTGATATAAGGATTATCATTGTAATATTCAAGGCAATAACCAAGTATAGCATAATTCTCAGTTTTACAAGGAGCATCATCATTTTGAATATAACCAGCAATTTCATAGGCACCCTTAAAAACAACAAATTCTTCAATTTGTTCAAGATTATCAAAGTCATAGTTTCCTTTAGCATAAGCAGCCAAGGTTTCATTATCATTATAATCACATTGAAAAGGGAGGTGTTTATGCCTTCTACAACAAAAAGATTCATTAAATCAGTAGGATTCATCATAAGTAGAGCACAAGTTTCTAGCAAAACAATTCAATTTATATATTTGTACCCATAAGTGTTCCCCTTTTCGAGACGACCGATAATCCTTAAAATAATTTTGTTGTTCCTCCGTGAACCCACTTAGCCAACAAGATTTTGTTTCCATTGATAGCAATTAAACAAATAGACACAATAACAAACTGAAATAAACTAAATGCAGGAAACTAATTTTTTTGTATTTTTGATAATTAATGCAGAAAAATAAAAACAATGGGTTGTCTCCCACAAGCGCTTTTCTTTAAAGCCTTTTAGCTAGGCATGATAATTTTGATGATGCTCTCATATGTATAAGAGTTGAATATAAGAGAGCATCAAGAAGCAAATATTAAACACATTTAAGTCTAACCACCTTCCTATGCAAAGGAATCTTGTAAGAAAACAAATTATTGAATCATGAAGCATCTAGCATAGAAAGACAAAACAAGTGAACCTTCAAAACTTCCAACATAAAGAGAGGGAATTTAATAACATGAAGATTTCTATAACCATATTTTCCTCTCTCAAAATAATTTTCAGTAGCATCATGAATAAACTCAACAATATAGCTATCACATAAAGCATTCTTATCATGATCCACATGCATATAAGTATCATTACTCTCCACACAAGCATAATAAGTTTCATTAGTAATAGTGGGAGTAAAAGTATCACATCCATCATTGTAATCATCATAAATTGGAGGCATAGAATAATCATAATGAATTTTATCCTCAATAGTAGATGGACTGAAAATATCATATTCATCATTGTAAACATCATATATAGGAGGCATATCATAATCAACATAAACTATATCCTCAATAGTAGGTGGAGTGAAAATATCACAATCATTATAAACATCATATATTGGAGGCAAAGTATCATCAAAGCAAATTTTCTCCTCCAAAACCGGGGAACTAAAAAGATCATTTTCATCAAAACCGACCTCCCCAAGCTTAAATTCTTCCATAGCATTAGCAATAATGGTGTTCAAAGAATTTATAGTAATAACATTGCTACCATCATGCAAATAATTTTCCATAGGTTTTTTAATTTTCTCTTCAAACACATCATGTCCCAACTCAAGATAAATTTCATATAGCTCTCTAATTTTGTTGTTGTTTTCCATTAAGCCTAACTAGTGAAATAAAAAACAAGAAACAAAAAGATATAATTGCAAAATCTAAAGGAAATACCTTCGAGCACTCACACGTCAGCAACAGTGCTAGAAAATAGCTAAGTAGCTGGAGGATGTGAGTACCTTTTACCTTACCTCCCCGGCAACGGCGCCAGAAAATAGCTTGATGTCTACGCACGCTTCTATTCTTGTAGACAGTGTTGGGCCTCCAAGTGCCGAGGTTTGTAGAACAGCAGCAAGTTTCCCTTAAGTGAATTACCCAAGGTTTATCGAACTCAGGGAGGTAGAGGTCAAAGATATCCCTCTCAAGCAACCCTGCAATTAAGATACAAGAAGTCTCTTGTGTCCCCAACACACCTAATACACTTGTCAGATGTATAGGTGCACTAGTTCGGCGAAGAGATATTAAAATACAAGTAATATGGATGATTATAAGTGGTAATTGCAATCTGAAATAAAAATGGCAGCAAGCAAACATGTAGCAGAACTGGTTGTAAACGGTGTTTCAATGCTTAGAAACAAGGCCTAGGGATCATACTTTCACTAGTGGACACTCTCAACAATAATAATATAATTGAATACATAGATATTTTCTCTTCACTATGCTACTCTGAGTTATTCTCTCATTGGATAACGAACACCAATCCACCGCGTAGGGCTATAAAAGCACACCTTAAAGTCGCATTCCCATGTCTAGTTAACCCCACACTGTCAACTTGAGCGCCCTAGAAGGTACTAGACAAACACCGCAATTTCATAGAGACATCCAACGCAAATAATAACTCATGATAAGTATTCCTGTTATCTTTAGCCTAAGAGCCACACACGGGGCGCACACTGTCAACTTCGCACCGTGGGACAAAGGTGACTCCAGAGATTACATTAATAAAATCACTTGAGTAGCATATAAGATAATGAAGAGTACATCTATGGATTCAACTAGATTACAAAGCTCATGATCACATAAAGATCACACCATGGGAGAGAGAGATAAACCACATAGCTACCGGTAGAGCCCTCAGCCTCGGGGGAGAACTACTCCCTCCTCATCATGGGAGGCAGCAACGACGATGAAGATGGCGGTGGCGTCGATGGAGATGGCTCTGGGGGCAATTCCCCGTCCCGGCAAGGTACCGGAACAGGACCTTCTGACCCCCGAAACGGAGTTTCGTGGCGGCGGAGCACGGAGATGTATTCGGGAGTTTCGTCAATTGTGTTAGGGTTTACTCCGCGGGGGCTATTTATGGTCCAAAGGGCAGCTTCAGAAGGTTCCCGAGGCCACCACACGTGGCCTCGGCGCGGTCAGATTTAAATCTGGGCCATCCGACTTGTCGGGCCTCTCCAGGCCGCATACGAACTTCGATGGAGATGAACCTTTTGTATAAAACGTGCGGCGGAAAATTCCGAACAACTTTCGCGACTAGACTTTCTCCATTTGACGTCGTCTTCAGGCCCGAACGTGACGATCTTTGAAAATAGTTTTCGGACAGATTTCTGGAAAGTCCCAATTTGACTCCAACAAGGTTTCCTTTGCCCAATTTTGATAATTTCTACACATCAAAGTGTAAAACAAGAACATTGTGCACTTTGGCAACTATTAGTAGGTTAGTCCAATAAATGTCATAATATGATATAAAGTGCATATAAAACATGTGACAATTGATATAAAACATGCATGGAACATCAAAAATTATAGATACGTTTGAGACGTATCACCCGGCAACGGCGCCAGAAAATAGCTTGATGACGTGAATCACACGTTCGTTGGGAGACCCCAAGAGGAAGGTATGATGCAGTCCAGCAGCAAGTTTTCACTCAGTATGAAACCAAGGTTATCGACCCAGTAGGAGCAGCAACTCTTCAGAAGGTTGTTGGTGGCTCGCGCGGCGCAACACGATCACCAACGTGGAATCTGCACACAACACAATCAAACTACTTTGCCCCCAACGAAACAGTGAGGTTGTCAATCTCACCGGCTTGCTGAAAACAAAGGATTAAACGTATGGTGTGGAAAATGAGTATTAAATTGCAGAGAATGAAAAAGGAACAGTTTGCAGTTTGTGATGGTTTAATCAGTGTAAAAGAATGGACCGGGGTCCACAGTTCACTAGTGGTGTCTCTCCATAAAAGATAACTAACATGTTGGGTGAACAAATTACAGCTGGGCAATTTACAAATAGTGAGCGCATGACAATGCATATATATGACATGATGATTACTATGATATTTAATTGGGCATTACGACATAATACTTAGACCGTCATCCAACAGCGTCTATGACTAATAATCCACCGCCGGGTTATCATCCGAGTCCCCCGTTGGTATTAAGTTGCAAGCAACGGATAATTGCATTAAGTAAAGTAAGTAATGTAAACAAATACATATGACCGTGGACATAGCATTGTTAGGTTATCCCTAATGGCAACAGCACATTCGCAACCTTAGAAGTTGCTGTCACTCTCCCAGATTACCGGAGGCATGAACCCACTATCTAGCATAAATACTCTCTCTTGGAGTTACACGCATCTACTTGGCCAAAGCAACTACGAGTAACGGAAAGCATGCAAGATCTTAAATAACATAGGGCATAGATTGATAATCAACTTGACATAGTATTCAATATTCATCGGATCCCAGCAAACACAACATGTAGCATTACAATAATATGATCTTGATCATGTAGGGCAGCTCACAAGATCTAAACATGATGGCACAAATTGGAGAGACAACCATCTAGCTACTGCTATGGACCCGTAGTCCAAGGATGAACTACTCACGCATCACTCCGGAGGCAGGCATGGCGATGTAGAAGCCTCCGGTGACGATTCCCCTCTCCGGCAGGGTGTCGGGAAGAGGTTCTGGACCCTCCCGAGCTAGGGTTGACGGCGGCGGCGTCTCTGGAACTTTTCGTGGATATTGGCTCAGGCACTTAGGGTTTTCACGTCGGGGGAATAAGTAGGCGAAAGGGCGGCGGCTGACGACCCCCGAGGGGCCCACACCACCCTAGGGCGCGCCAGGGGGGGACCCGCGCCCTAGTGGCGTGTGGGGCCCTGGTGGCTCTCCTCTGCTGCTCCTTTGGTCCTTCAGGCGTGTTCTGGTAAAATAGGGATCCCCGTGAAGTTTCGTCCAATTCCGAGAATATTTCCAGACTAGCTTTTCTGGAATACAAAAACAGCAGAAAACAGGAACTGGCACTTCGGCATCTTGTTAATAGGTTAGTCCCAAAAAATGTATAAAAGTGATATAAAGTAGATGCAAAACATGTAGCAATTGGTATAAAACAAGCATGGAACATCAAAAATTATAGATACGTTTGAAACGTATCACACCTCAGAAATTATTTTGTTTTTATCGTTTTACCTACTCGAGGACGAGTAGAACTAAGCTTGGGGATGCTTGATACGTCTCAAACGTATCTATAATTTCTGATGTTCCATGTTGATAATATACCAATTGTTACATGTTTTACATACACTTCATAACATTTTTATGCATTTTCTGGACTAACCTATTAACAAGATGACACGGTGCCAGTTCCTGTTTTCTGCTTTTTTTTGTATTCCAAAAAAGCTGTTCTGGAAATATTCTCGGAATTGGACGAAACCTGGACAGGACCTCCTATTTTTCCAACACGTACACGAAGTCCGAAGGAGAGACGGAGGCGACCGAGGAGGGCGCCACACCCTAGGGCGGCGCGGCCCCCCTCCAACCGCACCGTGGTGGGTGTGGGCCCCTCGGGTCGCTCCAGCCGCCGCCCTTTCGCCTATTTATTCATCTTCACGGGAAAATCCTCGACCCCGAGCCTCCATCCACGAAAATCATAACCGGAGGGCTCTACATCACCATGCCTGCCTCCGGAGTGATGCGTGAGTAGTTCATCTTTGGACTACGGGTCCATAGCAGTAGCTAGATGGTTGTCTCTCCACTTTATGCTATCATGTTTAGATCTTGTGAGCTGCCTATCATGATCAAGATCATTTTATTGTAATGCTACATGTTGTGTTTGCTGGGATCCGATGAATATTGAATACTATGTCAAGTTGATTATCAATCTATCTTATATGTTATTTATGATCTTGCATGCTTTCCGTTACTAGTAGATGCTTTGGTCAAGTAGATGCTTGTAACTCCAAGAGTTAGTATTTATGCTAGATAGTGGGTTCATGCCTCCGATAATCTGGGCGAGTGACAGCAACTTCTAAGATTGTGGATGTGCTGTTGCCACTAGGGATAAAATAACCGATGCTTAGCTTAAGGGTGCGCCGTTAGGTCTAATGCATTTGTTTACATTACACACATTACTTAATGCGATTATCCGTTGCTTGCAACTTAATACCAACGGGGAACTCGGTATGACAACCTGGAGGTGGATTATTAGTCATAGACGCTGTTGGATAACGGTCTATGTATTTTGTCGTAATGCCCACATGAATATCATAGTAATCATCATGTCATATATATGCATTGTCATGCGCTCAATATTTTGTCAATTGCCCAGCTGTAATTTGTTCACCCAGCATGTTAGTTATCTTTTATGGAGAGACACCACTAGTGAACTGTGGACCCCGGTCCATTCTTTTACACTGATAATACAACCAACTGCAATCATTGTTCCTTTTCATTCTCTGCAATTAAACACTATTTTCCACACCATACGTTTAATCCTTTGTTTTCAGCAAGCCAGGAAGATTGACACCCTTCCTGTTTCGTTGGGCAAAGTAGTTTGATTGTGTTGTGTGTAGGTTCCACGTCAACAGCTGAACTCCCTTCCACACGCAAGTACTTTTCTGGCACCATTGACAACCTTCAGAAGTGCTTCTTGCTCCTACTGGATCTGATAACCTTGGTATCTTACTGAGGAAACTTGCTGCTGCACTGCTTCATACCTTCCTCTTGTGGTCTCCCAACGAACGTGTGTCCCACGTCATCAAAGACATTTCAGGAACTCTGGACAGTCCTTCTTATAGTGCCCTTCTTTTGCACAGTAGAGACACTTGTTGTCTGAAGACTGACCAGTGTCCTTCTCCTTTCCTTTAAACGACTTTGGCGCATAGTTCTTAAAAGGCTTCTTTTGAGGGTTGGAAGAACTTGGCCCATCATGTTTTCTCTTGGCGGATCCAACATGAAAAGCCTGGTCCTTTCCTTGCCTCTTAATCCTCTCTTCTTCCTCAACGAGCCGTGGGGATAGTTCGTTGAGTGACCATTTTTCTTTGAGAGAATTGTAGTTTATCTTAAATTGTTCGAACTCTGAAGGGAGGGACTCTAAGATCATAATCACAAGGAGGTTATCGCTAAGCTCACATTTTAAAACTTTCAACTTATTGGAAGCATTAACCATCCTCAGAACATGAGATCTTACATCTCCATCATTATTATACTTTGCAAGGAGCTTCTGAAACAGCTCTTGGGCATAGACCTTGTCGGAGCCCTTAAACTGCTCCTCCAAGGCTACCATGAACTCCTTTGCATTGTCTTTCTTGGGAGAGCCCCAATTATATCTGGAGATATCGATGACTTCATCAGTAGCATTGCTACGTGATTGGCCCTTTCCCATTTTTCCATCTTGGAATCATAGGCTTTCTTATCCTCATCATACCCTGTGGCACCAACAGTGGGCTCCACAGGTTTGTCCTCCCGCAAGGCATAATCAAACTCAATGAAAGCCAAGCAAAGTTCCATAGAATTCTTCCAACGAGGGAAGTTGCTACCTGTCAAATGCTCGACAGTGTCTGGTCTAAACGGAGCGGAAGCTGAAATTGTAAATGGACACTCATAAGTATTGGCATGAATATAAACATTACGTTGGTAAATGAAAATAAACATGCCTTAATCTTAAAATTCCAACTCTGTGTCAAAACACCGTTGGGCAGTAATGACACAAAATTAGAAGTAACTTAAATAGTTGACATGTAAAATTAACACAACGTTGGTCAGAGTTAAAATTACTGTCATAAACATTCTCAAATTAAACATCTAAATTATTCTTAAAAAAGAAACTTCATATGATCTCTAATTTGATAATTCAACATTTAAACATGCTAAATATTCTAAACAGAAAATCTCGTTGGTTCATTTCGTTCAGAATAATAACATATTTCAACTCATATTTTAGGCAATATTTTCTGTATTCTAAAACAGTGCACAAAACTGAATTATATTACTTAAAAAATGCACTGAAATTAAAAACAGAAGCTAAAACAGAGGAAAATCGGATGGAAATCCCACTGCAGCCTAGTCAAACTAAACTTGGACCAAAGCCCATCTCAGATTTGGTCCAATAATCGACCGAGGCCCATAAACATGCCCGCGTGGTTCTGGACCGTCGGATCAGATCGGACGGACGCGCTTGCTTCGCGGTGGAACAAAACAGTGGCCCGGTCAAAGAAGAAACCCTAACCCTCATTTCTGGTCTTCTCCACCCCGCGGTCTTCGCTCCTGTGAGAGAGACGAGCGCGCCGGCGACGCGCCGCACTCCCCAGTTCCATGCCGACGCGGTGGCGGTGCTCAGCGGAAGAGCGTGCGCTGGATGCGATCCCGCGCGCTCTTTCGTTGAGCATGGCTGCCGGCGTCGTTTTCTCGGGGCGGCGAGGAGGTAGTGCCGGCCGGCGGACCGGCGGCCTTTCGGCGACGGCAGCGACGGGTGGCAAGGCCACCGACGACGCGTGCGTCCTATCCGCGTCAGAGCGCGTCTTCCGCACGTCTTCTCCGATGGGAGGGGACGGCGTCGCGGGGCCGCCGCCCTCGTGCAGCGATGATGCTGCACGGACCCGAAGGTGGAGGCCACGGTCCGGCGTCGTACTCGGTGAGTTCCCGATCTCAAAGTTTGCCAATTTTTGGTTTTTGAATGGGGAAATTTTCTAGGTTTAGGGTTCTTATTTGGGCAGAAGGGGATTTTTTCTTTTGATTGCCAATTCGTACTCCCCTCCTTCTAATTGCTAAACAAGGCTAACAAAATGATCAAATTGATTAACCGAAACTGAAAAATACTCAAACTAAGCACAAATTGTTAATTTATTCGATCATTCTTCTTAACAGTGCCTATTTAGGGGTGCAATTAGACTAATCCAAGACTAAAACATCAATTAATTGCCTAAAAAATGAACTTAATTAAGCAATACTTGATCAACAGATTAAAAAAAAGGGTTCTAGTGCTATCCCAGAGGCGGTTTATACCAATGTTAGAACTAAAATCTAATCTAGAACAACTAGATAGATGTGACAGCAAGACTAGAACACAAAACGGGATCAGATCAGAGGGGTTTAGAGATCATTACAAGATCCAGCACTTGTAGCCATCGTTGCCTGCTCGGTGCAGGCGAGGTTGAGGGTCGGTGTAGAACTGTAGATGATGCAGGGGTCGATGAAGATCGTGGGAAGGTGCGGATGCCCTCCGGCCTCCAGCGGCACTGTCCCGGTACCGCACAGCGAGGTTCCAGCCTTTCCCGCTGCTGGTGCGCAAGCCACGATCGGGTGGTCTAGGATTTCGGGAGTAGCACGACTGGAAACTACCGAGGGTAGATGACCAACGCCAGACTCCCCTTATATATATGCGCATGCAACAGGAGCCACGAACCATTAGTTGGTTTGGGCGCCCCCGATCAGGGCCTCCCTTTTTCTTTCTCTTAACGTTATTATTTGACTCTGTCTTTTCTGTTAAGCCTGACAGATCTAAAACCAACACTTCCCACATGCTGCTGCTCCTCGTACCTGAAGTGGAACAAGCAGGCTCAGTAAGCAGAAGAACAATCCATCTGTTTACTGAAGTACATGATTCTCCAGCTGCATCCCCGAAAGCAAGCAGTCCCCACAGATCGATACAGAAGAACTTCCGATGACTAGATCGCATCCCCGAAAAGCGATGATGAAGGCATCGAGAGGGGCATGCTGTGGCAGATCGCGGCAGGAACCGGCGAGCAAGTGGACACCGGCGGCGTGGATGAGTTGATCCATGCTTTCAAATGGCTCGCCGGGAACACCATCGTCCGTGAAGAACTTCCCCTCCGTATCTATGTCTACAAAGATCACTGGCCCGTCGTTCAAGTCGGAACGGGATGCGGCGAGTAGCCCACGCAAATCGACGGAGATAATCTCCCGCCCATCGATGATGGGGACGTAAAAGTGCAGTACACGGTGGCGCGGGGAGGGGTCTGGAATTTCATGTTGGCTCGTCTCCGGTGGTACTTCGTTGTTTCGAGACATCCTGAATTCCCAATGCTTGAGCGTGATAGCGAAAAGAGTGGACGGATCGCAGATTTTGCCAGAAATCAAAGTTGGTTCTTCATCTAGTAGTAGTATCATAGCACAACTTCACGTTGAACGGTTTGTTTTTTTCAACTAAATAAGGCGTATAATTTTTACAGAAAATGTTAGCAAATAATAATATGTTTGAGCCCCCCCCCCCCCCCCCCCCAACACACACACATTTTGTGTCCGTTCAATATCTTTGTTGTTTGCTCGGTGCATCCAACCGCTCCCACTCCCCTTCCGACCGGGCATGTCCAGATTGGCCTACCTTACATTGGGACATCTTTTGTATATGAACTAGTTTAGTTCAAAATACTTGAGCATAAAAAATAATATGTAAAACACATAACAAATAGTTAAGCATAAATTGCAATTCAAATTAACCCGCATCGGCCATCCATGGAAGTTCCAAATGATCTCAAATGTCACATAGTTCAAACAAACACGCAATATGAGAAGAGACGAGTGATCAATCTTCTCAAGACGTGATCATGGCCTTTTTTTCATACCAAGCCCTCGTCATATCATCCATAATGCTCAGGTGGGCCGTCGTTACCCGGGCCTCCTTGGTGAAAATCTTGAGTTTTTTTTTTTCATTGAGCTCTTTTTATTTTTCCCTTGATATTGCTTTCAACTTGGCGGTCGCGGGTTGCAAAAACTTTGGCTTCAATCCAGAGTCTCTATTTTTTGCATCTCGATGAAGCTTTTGAAGTGTTCATCCCTTTTTTTTGCTCTCTCATCTCTTCTCACTTCTCACTTACTATCTCCTTGACGTTATCATTTTTTTCAATGATTCTTTGCAAAATAAGTGATGAAACCTCACACTTTAAGGCATGTTTGGAATTTCTTCTTACCCTTGGCCGAACCAAAAGGCGTCCCCCACTTTTGATGGTCTCTTCATCAAGATCGATTGTCGAGGCATCACGTTTCTCACCTTGGGAGCCATCATTTGTCGAATTGGAGTTTCAGCGAAGCAATGCGATCAATCCACTTGGGGAATTATATATCTGTTTCTAATAGATGCTCCCTTTTTGCCCCGGACCACAAATAGGGTCTTGTTCCATCCATGTGCCACACAACACTTTGTTCAAACCCTCTGCGTATGATTCGGTTATTTGGGCGCGTCTTTGCGGCTCTACCGCATGTGCGAGCTGAACAAAAACATATATGCTCTCCCGCAACACCAAACAATATCTCTACCACAAACGGTCGACCACTGCCTTGCCCAACCTCTTGCCCGCCATCGTTGATCAAACATTGCAAGAATTCACACGATGTTCAACACTGTAGGTCGATGAAACATTGAAACAATTCACACGATATTCAATAATATTGGTCCTCGATAAACCTGACCAAAAGTCGGGCCATGTCGTTCTAAAAATTTCTGACCAAGAAAACTCATGCTCGAGCCCGAAAAAGTCCGGCTGCCCGACCAGGGTCAAAATAGTTTTAGGGACTCGAGTTTTAGAGCAACTCTAGCAGATACTGGATAAGCCCCTCGGCCCGGAAAATTCCGGCCGATATGCAGGGTGGGCCATTTTTCTGGCCCGACCAGATACCGCATATCGGGCCGGCTCGGAAACTTTTATCCGGGCCTCCGGATAAGCGGCGCCTCCGTCGCTATATAACCGGGCCGGAGGGGCAGATAGGGTTCCATTCCGAATCCCTCCGCCGCGTTTTCTCTCCCTCCACCGCTAGGCTCCCTCACCTCCGGCGAGCGATTAAGTGAGCTCCGCCGTGACTCTCTCCTCCCCGAGCGCAAATCCATGGCGGGCTCCTCTCTGCGCGGCGGAGGTGGCGGAGGCCGTGGGCCTCCAGGCGAGGACGAGGAGGCCCGTCGCCGCCGCTCGGAGGGTGAGCGCAAGCGCCACTCGTACAAGAGCCGCCGGTGGGAGAAGCTCGTCCCGGCGAGGGCGCACGACGCGGAGGCGGGCAGCTCGTCTGATGGCCGGAGGAGGAAGAAGCCGGAGGAGGAGGTGGAGGACGAGTACGTCCTGCCTCCGCTGCCTCCGGGCGAGGTCGTCGTCAGCCGCCAGCGTGGCAGCGGGGGCATGAGCATGAACGTGCTCTTTGTCGACCTCCTGCCGATTTTCAAGCGGACTGCCGACGCCGACGACGAGCTCGTGCTCGCCACGCCCGCGAGGGAGGCAGGAGCACCCGCGCGGCGGAACGCCTCCAAGCGGCGGTGGACGAGCACGAGCTCGCATGGGCGGTGCGCCGGATCTACGAAAAGGAGGAGCTCGGCTTCTAGATCTCCTGGATGTGCTCGCCGAAGAAGTAGTAGTTTAATTTCTATTTTAAGTTGTAGTTCTTGCATTTGCTATGTACAAATCTCGCACGAACCCTTTGAATATGCAGTACCAATTTCGTTCATCTGTTCTGTGGCAGCTCTTTTGGTATCGGATAATTATTTTCTTACTTATTGGATAAGATTTATCCGGTACAAGATTTTCCTGTATATGCTAGAGTGCGAAGTTCGTGGAGATGCTCCAGTCCTCGCTTTTCAAGTTCCTGGGATATGCAGTTCAGAAGCCAACCCAGTCATTTCCAAAGGCATAATAAACCCATAAATACCCTCACTTTTCACCGGGACCCCGTCGCAGTTCACTTCCTCCCGGAGGGACAAACCTGTCTTTCCAGCCCCTCCGCTCCTTTTCCGGGAAGGAAACCGCCACCCCCAGCCAGCCCACCTATGTCGAACTCGAGCTCCAGGCTGGGCCTCAACATCGACCTCGACGACGTCGCCAGGCGCCTCAGCTTCTCCCCCGCCTCCTCCCCGCCGCAGATGCCGCCCCGCAAGCCTAGCAGGTTCCGGGTGGTGCCGGATCTCTCGCCCATCGCCGAGGACCCACGGGAGCAGCAGCAGGCGGCGCCGACGTCGCAGCCCCCGCCATGGGTCTCGTCGCCCTTCTCCGCGCTTCCTCACACGGCGACCTCCGAGAGGCCCGCGACTTCCTTGCCCCCCGTATCGCCGTCGCCGGTCCGCACGCAGATCGTCCCGGCTTCCCCCGCGCCGCCGTCTCAGACGCAGCAGCAGCAGCAGGGTTGCGGCGGCGTTGGGGAAATTGGAGCAGACACGTCAAGCCGGGCTGCAGCAGGCGTGGGCGGCGGCGCAGCAGCAGAACGCGCTCGCGTCGGCGTTCCGGGGATGGGACCAGAGACGTCAGGCCGCGCCGCAGCAGTCGTGGGCGCTGGCGCCGCCGCAGCAGGCGGTAGGACTTCTACCGGGGTCGCAGCAGGCGTTCGCGCAGCCGTATCCGGAGCCTCCGCAGCAGAAGCTGAGGCTGTACACGGTGGAAGGGGAACCCGCGGGGTACAAGACCAAGTGGGAGGAGCTCCATCCCGTGTCCCAGCAGCTCCTGCTACAGATCGAGTACGACTTGCGCCCGCACTCTTGCTCTTCGATCGACGGATTGGGCATCTGTTTCCTGTGTCTCGTTCCGATTTGGGGGTTTCCGCGTACGTGTTCTTGATTTCTTTAGGGCGCATTGTATTATTATGGTCTGAACCGTGGTTTTGTTGGTCACATTGCGTTCTAGATGTCCGTCTTCCTGTCGAAATTGGTTCTCGTTGTGTATTGCTTTCCGACGCTGTGAGGTTCTTGGGTTCGAACAGTTTGCGGTGGTGAATTCTGCAGGTTTTTGTGCTTTGCTTTGTGTAAAATGTTTTGCCACATTGCTCTCTGATCACCACCAGGTTCATCTGTGATTTGGCAGGGACAAGATAAGGGAGGAGAGGCAAGCGTCTGAGCAGTTGGACCAATGCAGCCGTCTCTGCGACCCGTCAGTCTCGAACAACAGTTTTGAACGGGATGCTTGTCAGATCACCCAGGTTTGGACTGAATTCGTGCTTTTAGCAGTTCATGTTTGGAATCGTTTCAGTCTTCCCAGATTAGTGTAGTGCCATTTGTTGCCGAAGAGAGGAAGACCATATATGCAGTACTGTCAAGTTTGTTTGCATTGTGCATTTGATTGTCACTTGGTAGCGTCATTCTTCAAAGGTTGCACAGTACCAGCCAATATTAAGTGCTCTTATGTATATCCTGAACTGCCGCACAATCATGCGACTAGATTGTTTGATGTTTATAGGCTTCAGTGCAATGAAACGGATTTGCAACCGTGGTATATGGGAGTCGAGTCCTGGTAACTCTGATGATGCATCACCATCAGCTTTGGATCACCGCATGTGTTGCTAAATTGAAAAACAATCATATAACTGCTAGCATAACTGATATCAGTTTGTTGATTGTCTATAAAAAAAGCATAGTACTTACTTTTCAAGTGACTTTTAGTGTATTCTGGAAAGCCAACTCAGCCACCCCCAAAGGCCTAAACCCATAAATACCCTATGGATTTATAGGCTTCAAAGCAATGAAACGGGTTTGCAACCGTGTACAGGGTAGTCGTGTCCTTGTGACTCTGATGAAACATCACCATGAGCTCGGATCACCACACGTGGACATGAATTTTGGGTAGAAACAAGAGATTCCGGTAGGAAAGAATTCAGAGTACCAGATTATATCAAGTACTGTCAAGTTTTAATGCATTGTGCGTTTCATTATCACTTTGTTAGCGTCATTCTTCAAGGGTTGCATAGTACCAGTCAATATTAAGTGCTCTTATGTATAGTCTGAACTGCCGCACAATTGTGTGACTAAATTGTGTTTTTAGATGTTTACGTTTGATAATTGAATTGTACTTTATGGAAATCTACTGGTAGATTTTTTTTCTTACTTCATTCTAGCTGGTGTGACATTTACATGTTGTATACCTGGAAGGTACACCAGCAAGACATCTGTATGATGCGGAAACAAAGATGATCTCTTACTTGGAGAACTATCTCGTCAATCTCTGCTATTAAATTGGCTGATTTTTTTTCCGGGACTTTAACTTCAAATTAAGAATACTCTCTGGACTGCAAGGCCATTTGTTTTCGACATAAACCACAATGCATAACTAGGCGAAAAGCACGTTTAACTTGAATAATTGTTCTTGACAGGAGCAATTTTTTCTTCCTGTAACAGGAGATTGGGTCAATCTCCACCATCATGGACAGGAGAAGGCTTCCGTTCACAGCTTAATGGATGTTGTCAAAGAAACTATGTCCACTGTAGAATTTGCTATAGGCTCATATGTGAAGTTGAGACCATGGTTCGTCAGCAGAGCCGGTTTTGCAAACCATGCTGGATCTTCAGCCGCTCATACTGATTTCAGCCAGCCCTTGACCATGGGAAGAACGTTTCATAGCCCTCATGGTTCTGTAAGACGGCCTTCTGTCTTTATGCAGCACCTTGTTGACAGATTCGAGAAGCAGCTTGAAGAATGTTGCAAACTGATTGGAGAGCTAGAGCAGCTTGTCCAGATGATGAATAACAAAACGTATCCACCTTCTTTGGAATCTCTGCCAACAGTTATGTCGAATATGCATGACTATTTTATCTATGTTACTTCTAAGGTAATACTCTGTACTACATAATAACTTGTGTGGCAGCTACAGCTGATGCTTTCACAGAGAATGGAGCTTCCCTAACACTTTTATTTGGTCCAGGTGGAAAATCTTCATCAATGTTCTGAAACAATAAGAATTCATCATCTTAATGATCTGCGAAACAGTGGTAACAGGAATGATCCATTTGCGGAAGCGGATAGAAAAGAAGCAGCAAAACAACAAGCCGCTGCCAGAATAGTTCATCCAACATTGCCTGTAAGTAGACCTTCAATTTGAATAGCAGTTCTCACAAATAACATTTCATGTAGTCAGGTTAGTAAACATTGAATATATGTAGCAATTCTCAGATCTAACATCAGTGTGGTCATGTTAAACTTTGTTTCTCAACTATCGTTGATCGGTCTTCCAGTTTTCATTTTTGTCATTCTCCTGTGTATCTCACACAGATTGGTGACACCGGAAGCAGGTGCCAGATGTGTAGCTGAATCAGGTTCACGTCAGTCCTTTGTCTTGTATGTCCTTTTGACTCCATCCCTCTTCCCTCCTTTAGTTTATTTATTATGGCAGCCTGTGATTAACTTGTCTAATGAGCAACTGTAGCCGCGCTGTCTGACTCTAGCTGCTAAGGGTAGACCTTTCTTCCAGATGTAAAAATACCTGGTAATTGATTGAAACCTATAGGACTCACAGGATAAATCGATGGCTGTCGCCGCCTCAGTTTTCTTCCTTCTTTGGCAAAGCTAACATTGCCTCAGCAGTTTAGCCCATTTAAGGTTTAAAAACTGACATTGACTTCTGTAAATTACTCAATGATGAAACCTCTGAGTCGTCCAACCACTTAGAAAGTACTAATTAACTTTTGAAGATACTTTATTGGAATCTTCTTTGACGAAGCTACTTATTAGTGTATTGACTGTGATAATCTACTTTCATCTTTATTGTGGGGCTTTTTACTTGAAGCATTGATATGAGAAATGGGTATGCTATTTGCCTCTCAAATATAATGAGATACGATGTGATTGTGTAAACTGCCTCGCTGTCTTATTATAATAACCACAAGCACTAGAATGATAAAGGCATCTTTGATGGAATAAAATTTAGGACTAGAAGGCGATCGCTGCTGGGCTTCCCATTGAATGGTTTTGATTAGTACTTGGTGAACTCTTTCCACACAGCAAGGACTTGGTTAAACAGTATTAAGACATGCATCCAGGGCCACATTCTCTTTGGCTGTCTACACGACTTTTCGCATGCATGTGGCATTTTTTTTTCTCTTCCACAGAATAAACTTCATGTTTTCCAGGTTAATCAATTTAGGTTTTGGTTTGGTGGACCAGCTTATCAAAAAATTCTAAAGCGCCAAACTACATGCTTCTGTTGCTTCGTCGAAAGCTGCCACATTAGTAGCCAATCCATATAGTATGTTATCATGGAGGGTCCTTAACTCGCTTATGGCACGTTGTCATATTCGATTATTAAACTCTGGTTCTTTGCCCAGTCTAGCCATCCTCTTGCTTTGTCATTGCCTCCTTTGCTATATAGTATATGCAATAACATTGCCTCGTCGCCTCCCTGAGGGAACGTAAGCGCTGACGGCAGTTCATACGTCATATACCCCAAAAATACTGGGAACTTTAGCTGTTGACATTATGCTAGGTGTTCATTTCTGTATCTGGTCGTATACCCACCAGAGCCATACATACAGGTCGACATGTCAATGCCCCATATATGAATTGTTCTAGAAGTCTATAACTAACCATGTTACAACGCCATCAGCAACCATGCTCTTATTTATTGCAAACGTGGCGTGTTGTACTTCAAGATGGGTGGATCTAACTGCACTTCTTTGAATTCGCCTTGCAGTTTGGAGATCCGATCGTCCTGCTCGTGGGCGGCAGTTCATGTGTGCGTAATCAGTGACCTGGACTGCGACGGGAGAAGCTGCGAAGAAGCAACGCCCCGGCAACCACTTGGGACGGGTCAACTTTTTGCTTGGTTTGCTTGGCTTTTAGTTTTTTTTTTTTTTTTTTTGCGAATGCTTGGCTTTTAGTTTTAGGAGTAGGAAATGGATGGTCATAGCGGTGCTTCAGGTCGTTGTCCCCAATGCGGCACGATTCCGTCAGGTCACAACAGCTTCCCGGGTAATGCGACAGAAGGCAAACCCAATCCGTTACTACGTTCTTTCCCATGATGCCTGATGGGATTCTCTGAATTTTGGCATCTATCCGATTCCCTCTCTAGTTTGTAGTGCGATATACTGTAGTACTAGCTGTTCAGTTTCTGAATCGTGTACAGGTGTTAGTGTGAAGACGGATCATAGATGTGAATTACTACTGGTCAGACAGAAAATGCATAGAAACTGTGTACAGAAGTTGAAGGGAGCAAACTCCCTCAGAAAAGTATGGAAGTGGTCAAGTGGATAGATACGGAGTAATACAAATCGAGTTCTCATCTGTTTCCCAGAAGAAAAAAAGTTGTTATCTGTTAATACATCTCCTTTTACATCGGCTCTTGAAACTGTGTTTCGTGTCGTGCCATAAATTTTGTTGTACTTCCGTATGTTGAGCACGGGTCAACATTTTGAAGAGAAAGAATCAGAATCGCAGGTCAAGTAAGTTGCAATCCAACACCAGCACAAACAAGATAGCCCAAATAACGGGGGATTTGATTTCAAATCAATTTTCGAAACCTATCCTATCCGACCTAGTTGGGTTGGGGCGAGCCAACCGTAGAAAAAGATCTCCAAAATCCTCGCGGTCCCACGGCCTCCACGCCAACAGAACATAAAGAAGCCGCCGCTCACCTCCCCTCCTTCCACCATCCATCTCCCACTTCTCCTCACCCCCTCCGCCGTTGACCTCGTCGGCCTCCGTCGCCGGCGAGGCCTCGTATAGTCGGAGACCTCTACCCTCCGCCTGCACCCGCCTCCTTCTCAATCCAATCCAATCTACCCGTCCTTCCCCGGCCCGGCAAGCCGTATTGGCGCCCGCCGACCATCGGAACCCTAGATCCCCTGGATTACCGGCGCCGTCCCGATCGCCGCGGAGGAAATGCTCCGCCGCGTCCCTTGAGATCCCACCCCCCAAGATTGAACTTTTGCGAGGGTGACGCGCGATGGCGATCCGCATGACCGTCTCCTACTCCGGCTACGTGGCGCAGAGCCTGGCCTCGTCCTTGGGCCTGCGCTGCACCACCGCCGCCGCCGCCGGGACCGGTCGGCGCCCGGCGCCGGCTGCCGCGTCCTCCAGGACGCCCTCTCCCGCCCCTTCTGCCTCTTCTCCACCTCCCGCCGCCTCGAGCACAACAACGACGCCGAAGACCACAACCACCCTAGGCCCAACCCCAAGCCTCTCCCGGCCGCCAAGCCCCTCCCCGCCAGACATCACAGCAGGACTCTCACCGCCTCCGATGGAGGCAGCTATTCGCTCTTTGTATCGCCGCCAGGCTCCACGAAGGCAGATGACTCGCCGGCGTCGTTGGCGGTGGGGTTGCTGTCGGTGCTGGCGTCCGGGATGGGCGGCGGCGTAGCCTCGCTGTCGGCATCGCCGTCGATATCGTCCGGATTGAACCCGGCGGCGCTCCTCCCGTTCCTGCAGGCCAGCAAGTGGCTTCCTTGCAGCGACCTCATCACCGGCGGTCGTCCCGCAGGTCGGTACGCCCTGCGGAGGTGACCGCAGCAGCACCCACGCCAGTGCCGTCGCGGCGTCCTTTGCCTGTGCCCTCCCCTGCGGTGGCGGCGCCTTCCAAGGTCGGCGTCATGGCGTTGCTTGGTAGTAGCGGTGCGGTGGCTGGCACCTCCAAGATGGGTGTGAAGACATTGCTTGGTAGCGGCGGTGCGGTGGCTGGTCCTTCGGTGGCGGGTGTAGCGCCATCGGTTGTTAGTAGTACAGTGACCTCTGGTGCTGCTGGGGTGGTTAGGAAGAGCGCGGCTGCTCTTGGTGCTGGTGCAGGGGTGAGCAGGAGGAATAGCTGGCTGTCGAGGTGGGTCAACTCCTGCTCGGATGATGCGAAGACTGTCTTTGCTGCTGTGACTGTGCCACTGCTCCATAAATCCTCTCTGGCTGAGCCCAGATCCATCCCTTCGAAATCAATGTATCCAACATTTGATGTTGGTGACCGGATTCTCGCTGAGAAGGTATAGTTAACTCCCAGCCTTCGATGTGTAGCAAGTTTTCTGTGATGAATGTGTGTGTGCTGATGGTTCATACTTGTTCAGGTTTCGTATATTTTCCGGGAGCCTGAAATTTGTGACATCGTGATCTTCCGTGCGCCTCTAGTCCTTCAGGTATGATATTCAGTTTGCCTTCTTTTTTCTCTTTGGTTAATGATGGAATATGTTTTGATTAGGACTTCTATTTTGCAGGCATTGGGGTACAGCTCAAGTGATGTGTTCATCAAGAGAGTTGTTGCCAAGGGCGGGGACGTCGTTGAAGTAAGCTTTTATCCCAAGGGTAGTGCCTTCTATTTGTCTCCCTTTATTTCTGTTTTTCTATTTGCATTAGTTCTAACCATTTGCACTCCCCTTTTTTTGAATAGGTGACTGATGGTCAACTATTGGTTAACGGAATAGTCCAGATTGAGGAATTTGTGCTTGAGCCACCCAACTATGAAATGGATGCAGTGGTACGACATCTTCTCATCTTACCTCATACTAAGTACCAAATGTTTTTTACTTCTTTGCCTTATGTTGGACGACGTCACAAGTTTGATGAACATCAAGTTTCTATGATTGTAGTGTTGAACCTGTTAGAGGTGATGTTAAGATATGAATGTTCTGACATATTTGTTGCTTAAAATGTCAATTTCGCTGTGTGTTATTTGTTGATAATGTGACATGAAAGTCACTCTGGTCCTCTGGTAGATTGATTTGTTTTTCATCAGAGCCAACATGACTTTTGATCATAGCTAGTACCTTCATTTGCTGAAATTGCAGTGTAGTGTACACATATTGATCAGTTGTTAATTGCGTTTTCCAGAGTGTACCTGAAGGCTATGTGTTTGTGCTGGGGGACAACAGAAACAACAGCTACGATTCCCATAACTGGTATGCTGAACCTCTTTGGGGAATACCTGCTTTCAGTTTCACAGCGTGTAGCTCATGTGCTATTTTGGTCATTACAGGGGACCGCTCCCGGTGAAGAACATTCTGGGGAGATCTGTGCTTAGGTACTGGCCGCCATCGAAAATTACAGATACTATTTATGACCATGATGTTATTCATGGCACAGCAGGCATCTCCTGAGATGTAGTTGGCGCGGCAATGCCAAGCCAACCCATTTTTTTCTGGCAGAGCGTCACTGATGATCGCGGCCACATTTTTTTCTTCTAGCTATTTATTTGATTGATGTCGCCTTGCACGTATTGCTTGGCTGACTCTCAGTTTTTCCCTGCCCTGCCAGCAGATGCTTGTTTAGAGGCAACCATTCTTGTACTGTAACCACCAAAGATTCGACTCGCCTGTGTCATAAAAACGGATGAATGAGCATCCGTTGCAACACATGGAAATTTTGTTATGGTTTTTGACACTAGGAGAGCTGGTCAATCTGTATCAGATCTTTTTTATAATGTAAAAGCAAGAGAAAGCATGAGATACTGTTCTGGAGTGTCATGGTTCTTTTTTCAGTCCTATCTTTGATGAAGGAAGCAATGGCAAATTTTAGGGAGACTTGTCTCAGACCTTTTGGTCCTGTCTCCTGTGTGTTTCCATGTTGTGAATTTTGATATTTTGATCTGTACTCATGGGATTCTTGGAAATGAATTGTTCTAAACAAACAGGAATTTTGTTACCTTCCTGTTTGTACGTACAAGTTTTCATCCTGGATAACAAAGAGGTTCTCCATTCTTTTTAATGTCTCAACACTGCAAACTACGCAATGTCATCTGTCTAATTTTCTCTTGTAAGATGTGTATGAAACGGAGTGATGAATGTTCTTCATTGACACAATAGAAACGAAATTATTTGCCACATACAGATATATCAATCCTTGGTTTTGGTCGTTCTAAGAACCTCAGATCAACCACTCCACTGGTTCAGATGAAAGGCAGCAGCAACTCAGTCAGGAGCAATACAAAATTTGAACATTGCATTACAGACAAACTCCATTTTCAGGTACACTTCTGGCCCAGTAAATTATACACGAATTTGATGCATATGTGCAATTTCCTATCAGCCCTACGACTATCAGAGGTAAAAAAAAAGATGTTACCACTTCACATCCAGTGACAACGGGTCAGGGGGAGAACGAATGACATGAAGTCTGTGAAGGAAACGTTTGAGGTCAAGCTACTCCAGGAACTAGCGTCGGCTATTTGAAGAGAACTCCTAACCTTCTTCACCAACATAGGCTTCAGCGTTCCCTCTTCTTTAACCCTAGCGATGATGTCAAGTGTGACTCGCTGGACCACAGGTAAAGTTTTCCACTCCGGAACATCATCCCAGATGTCGTCCTCTTCAGTGATGTCCCTCTCGAGCTCCAAGCGGAATTTTACCAAAGTCATGGACATCACATTAGCTTCGATGAAGTTCATTGATCTGTTGAACTCGTTCCTCTTGCTGAACCAAGTCTTCAGTTGATTTTCAAGCCTTGGCAGTCTTGGACTGATTGAGCAGAACATACATGCTGAGATCAACTGGCCTGACATGTCCAGTTCAGACTTGTCTGACAGTAACTCCAGAGTATCATCAGAACTCAACAAGGGCTTCATGTAGCCCCCAGACAAATCGGTTTCATGTGCAACCATTATAACAGATCCTTCAACACTCACATGTAGCAACGGAGCACATGTTGGGTGGCTGAGAGCCAGTATTTGGCTTAGGTCCTTGTTAGTAGCCAACAAGCTTCCGTTTGCTACAAGACCTATACTGTGAGGATGTGTAAAGTACACTTTCCGTGCACCAGTAATCTTTAATGCAATACCAGCAGCAACAAGTACCCTCTTCAACCCTGTATACGTGGCATTCAACTGCAAATGAGGCACAACATAAGATTTTGCAGCAGTAGAGGGCGAGAATGCGGTAGTCAAGAGTTGATGAAACAAATAGTGCATGAAACAAACAGGAATATAAGAAATGTTTGAACATTATGAAGTTTTATATCGACCAATCCATGAAAGGTCTAACATATTTAGTAATGACTAGCTTACAAGAACTAACACATCAAGGTTGAATGTACTTTATATTTGGTGACTGTTATAGACAGAAGTAACACATAAACAACAAGCAAAGATATCCAGAAGCAATTTATCTCAATTCTCCAGCATATGACAATCAAAGACATATAGACTTCACTGCTATACATTATAATTCAATAGAAAGGAAAATCAGCATATATCTGATAATCCAATTGCTGTCCCTTCCTTTTCCAACCAGAACAGCCCCCTTTTTTTCCAACTGGGCTATTCCCCTTTCAGTTGCTAAACGGAAAGAACAGCCCCTTGCCCACATTATATGGCATGCCAGAAAAATGCTTTATATTCTGCCTTGGTATTTTGAAGCTAAGCTAAATTCAAAATCAAACATTCAGGAAGTAACGTTTAAGTCTGACTACATAGGAGCCATTTGAAAAGAAGAATCCAATATTGTGTACTCCTAGTAAAGGCATTTAATGCACTTAAATGCATAAACTATATAACTAACAATTCAAATGCACACAGTATACACACTGGACATTTCTATCCTCTTCCATTATTACCATGCTACTACAACGGTTCAGTGATAATTACGTGGCACCATTCAATCAGGGTCACAACAGCATGTGGAACCAAACTTCTACCAGTAATATTGGTTAAAGTTGTTAAAACTGACATTACGTACACTCACAACCAAAACAAATTCAGACACAGCAACCAATTCAATGTCATGAACACAACTAAAAGGGGAAGAAATAGGCGGCTTCTAGATCATGCACCCATTAATAAAGTACAATTGCGGGCAAGGGCGCTAAATCTTTAAAGTGACACAACTTTAATTCCGACTTTAATTCGATGCCAATATGTCCGAAACCCTTAGCATGCAAGCAAAATCTGACGCAACGCAACAGCAAGCGTAAAGTCAACCGCACTACTCACCGACGGCAACCGGAGCTCCCCGTCGGCAACCGCCACCTCGAACGGCCCCACGAGGTCCAGGTCCCTGACGCCGGAGCCGAACCCCAGGGCGCCGTCGCCGGCGACGACGTCGATCCCGTCGGGCCCAGCCACCTCCTCCACGGCCGGCTCGGCGGGGCGGGTCCACTCCACAGAGCCGTCGGAGACCCGCGCCTCGCCGACGGAGCCGCCAGCCCGGGCGCGGAACTCGTAGCGCTGCACGGCGGCGACCAGCGCGGGGCCGGCGTCGGCGTCGAGCGGCCAGACCCGGACCTCGGCGTCGGGGTCCCAGTTGTACTTGTCCGTGAGGGAGTCGATGACCTCCTGGAGGAAGGTGGGATCCGGGGCGGGCGTGGGGGCGGGCTCCGCCGCGAAGGTGGAGGTGTGGAGGGAGGCGTTGGTGGTGGCGGCGAGGAGGGAGAGCGAGGCGGAGCGGGAGGGCGCGGGAAGGAGCAGCACCGCGAGCAGGAGGATGAGGAGGAGGGGCGTGGCCCTCGGGGCCATGGTGGCGGAAGGATCCAGAAGCTTCGAGAAGGTCTGATTGGGGTTTGGTCGAGGCGAGGCTTTCCTACCACGAAAAGAGATCTCTTCGCGGCGAAGGGGGGGAAGAAGGAAGGTGGATGTGGACGAGACTGCGATTGATTATGGCGCTCGTGGGGGTGGTTAAAGGCGTAATTAGAGACTGACTGGTGGCCCCGGAGAACTTGATTAGTGAGAGCCTTCTGGTGCTTTACAGTCAGGTTTTGATTTGTTATCCTGTCATGTGTGACACCACCCCGGATGGCACCCGCCGGGATCGGGGCCGGGTTTAGCACCCCCTACCCGTCTTCGGCCCATCTCCCTGCCCCCGTCACCTGCCTCTGAACCCGTCGTCGCGTACAGAAATTCGCCAGATCCGCTACCCGCCGGGTTTACGGGACACAATGGGTACCCGCCAAGTTGCACGGGCCCATTTGGCAAATGCAATTCACAGCAAGTAATCTTCTCGCCAAGGGTGCACGTCTAGTAAGAAGCCCAACCGTGCTCTGCTTCCCCATGGCCACGCGGCGGCATCTGGAGCATCTCCTCTCCAGGCGGCGGCGGCAGTGTGGGCTTAGAGCCATCGCCTTGCTGGTGCGGGCCCTCGCCGGAGTTGCTCCCTTCGTCCAGCTCGACTGGCTCAGACTCCATGGCTGCGCGGCGGCGCAGGAGCAGTAGCGTCGAGGTCGCGGCCTCTCAGGGACTCGGGGCCGAGGGAGAAAAAGAATCGTGGGGGCATGGGGCTAGGGAATAGTGAGTTAGGATTTCTGTTTAGACAATGAGTGAATGACAGGTAGGGTTCACCTGTCATAGCTAGGTCTGCAGGTTAAAGGGTACAGGTTTGGCACCCTATACCCACCTCCGTCCTATGGTTTTTTTTTTTCGATAAGTAGACCCGCAGGTTTTTTTCTTAACCAAAGCCTCCCCATTTGATGCGGGTACCCGTCAGGTTAGCGGGTGTCAGGTACCCGTTGCCATCTTTGCTAAAGCTGATCCAGGTAATAAATGAAACTATGTCGGTTTTGAGTGCAAATTCGAACTTGTGTCGGCAGTTTTTCACACAAGTTATGATTAGATTAGGAGACATTAAACCAAACAAAAAAAAAAAAAACTACTCCATACTAGTATCTGGCGATTCAGAACAGTACTAGCGAGAACAGTGCAGTTACAGTTACAGTTATAGTTACAGGCGTACACTGAAACGTTCCAGAACACTGCTGATCCACCCCCAGGAGGGTATTAGTAGGTTACAAGAATCTCTCGATAAATTAGATCATGCTAGCTACTCACTTCAATGTCGGACACATTGGCAAACGAGCGCTTCGCCAAATATCCGGGCCCGCTCCCAGCCACAGCAACACCCTGTGAAGAAAATAACTAGAGTGCATTAGGACAGACCAGTGGAGGAACGCATATACAGCACATGGTTTAGGAAAGCTAAGTATTGTACTCCCTCCTTACCATAATATAACATGTTTTAGCTATTCCAATACGGACTACATACGGAGCAAAATAAGTGAATCTACACACTAAAATGTGTCTATATATAACCATATGTAGTTCGTATTGGAATACCTAAAACATCATATTATAGTACAGAGGGAGTATAAGACATTATTCGTATTCGCGGCAACCAGAATATAAATTCTCTAGGATAAAGCGAGGAGAAGACAATAGAGCTCCTCCTTATCTTGGAAAAAGTCCAAAGAGAAGAATTGTTTGCTGACAACTGCGGTGGCGATCTGTTGAAAGGCTCACAATGTTACAGATTATCTTGACGCCCAACCAGACCCCTTCAACGCAACTACTGAAAGGCAGCACATAAAAGACTACACATGTCCAGAGCGACAGCATTGCTGACCGGACTACCGAAGCAAATATGCAGCATATTTATAACCAAGAAAATTATTGCCAGTTATCGTACACCGTCTCTTCAAAATCCCTGCTAGTGGAACAAACAATACAGCAGCTAACATTTCAAAAACTGTTGGGGAGTTACCTGTCCAACTACGGATCAAATTCAGCTTTCTCCCAATTTTATTTCATATTTATTGAATTTTCAGTTACAAACAACAAATAATAGGAGGGCACAAAACATCAAAGGGGTCTGCATTTCTAAGTGAATTATCATGGTATCGGAAAACATATGTTAGATCATCAAGATAATAGCCAAATTAATTGTCAAGAAATTGACCCCAACTTATGTCTAGTCAAAACAGATTTCTTAGTTCAGTACAGAATTATAGGTTGGCCATTGTTACAACTGTAAAATACCATGCATATTCAGTTTGCCTTTTTGTGGAACACATACATGGGATTTCCGAGGGGCTTAGGCACGAGTTTCTGAAGGTCTTTCTAAGGGGCTTATACTCCCTGAAGGCTCTGCATTCTTTATAATCCATGGATGCTTCAATATATCGTCAAGAGAAATCCTCTTGCTCGAATCCTTCACTAGCAGCTGCATACAAGATTCACACATTACATTCCATTACCTTTAAGAGTATAACCAATTCCTTCAAAGGAAGAGGTATGACCAATATTTTCAGATAATACCTTGCAAATGAGATCGTTTGCATCTGCAGATATGTAAGGAGTCGGAGGGAACAGCAAGTCCACTTTAACTATCCTGCTCAAAATTCATGTTCCAGAGAATATATCAAAGGAACTAAGGAAGACTGGGAAAATCACAAACATTGTAGCTCTTACCTCATCAGGGTATCATTCTGTTCTGCGGCTTCAAAAGGTGGTGAGCCATATAAAAACTCGTAGCATAGGATTCCTAATGTCCAGTTGTCAACAGCATAATCGTGAGCCTTTTTCTCTACCATCTCTGGTGCCAGGTAATCGATTGTACCACATAGTGTGTGACGTTTAGCATTTGATCGAACTGCCCATCCGAAATCTGCAATTTTAAGTCGGCCCTGTAAAATGGAAGTTAATTAAATCTCGTGAAAAAGCTCAGAACCTTATGCACAGAACAGAGTTCAAGTGTCCACAGCAATCAGCTTGTACATCGATGTGGACAGCACAACCAATGATGTTCTTTACTAGTTTCTTACGCATATGGATGTGGACAGCATAACTAACTCGGTGTCTGAAAGCATTTGATAATCTCTATTGCGATTGAAGTAGCTCCTCAGTAATCTCGATAAAGTACACAGGACATGCATATACAAAGTAACCAGGTGTTCACAATCATATATATAGTACACAAGTGCCGGACAGAACAATCATGTATGAGCACGAAGATGCATTGGCAGCACTACTTACATGAAAAATGTGTACTATATGTGCACCGCTGGACATTGCATTCGAGTTTCCTTTGAGAAGTCAAATTTTGCACTGCACTATTCGGCGTGTAAAATAACTATATGGTGCATGCTCAAGAGCGAGCCAAATCTTTAGTACAATTATAGAGCAAGATACCGCTTATCTGCTATCTTGTCACTTATAAAGCCGATTGGAAAAACACAAGCTATGAGTTCCCAACACATGCAATAAATAGTGCTTCATTCAGAATGTATAGCTCCTGGAATCTTCCACGAGTATTTTGATAGTTTTTGCTTGTAGAAACATCAACGCACATAGGATATATTGTCTCCTTTATTAAATCTCACAAGTAATTTCCACATATCGGTTTGTATATAAACAAAAATAGGTAACTGATCACAGCACAATGCGTACGTTTCTTAAAACATTTATATTACTCCACCAGAGCATCAAATGGCAGTAAAAGTACCGCAGCAAAGCAGGCATACCTTATAGCAATGATGTTGTCGGATTTCATGTTAAAATAAATGAAAGGCAGAAAAAATACAAAGAATGCTAAATTAAGTTCACTTGCGTATCTGAATATTGGCCTCATAAATTGTCAAATTAAGAATTCTGTGCAGTAACAGAGGTGCAGGGACTGCATGCAGAAGAACAAACCTCAATATCAAGGAGCAAATTTTCCGGCTTGATGTCCCTGTGAATTACCTGCTTTTTGTGACAGTATGCCAGAGCACCAGCAAGGCTTGCAACATACTGAAAAAAAAAAAATGAATTGTATCAACAGAAAATCCAGCGCGAAAAAGGTAAGTCGGAAGATAAACAATATAGGTCCATAATGTATGACGGCCTGATGTGCAAAGGAAGCGTGAGTTCTTGACCTGGATTGCAGTAGATCACAAACTGACTACATGTCATGCTAAAACAGACTGTTGTTCTACTCATTCCTGTTCAGGAAACCGAAAGAACTGTTGTGTTTGGATCTTTGGGTTGAATGTCACTCTTGAAGTGGGTTTTTTCCTTGTGTTGCTAAAGATATTTTAGAGTCCTTAAGAGGTTCTTCATCATGTAGTGAGATGCAGAGATCCACCAAAACGGTTTCCCCAAATGAATAGCGTATACCAAAATTGCAGTCGATCAAACAGTTTACTGATTTCAACATTGCATGACAAACCAACATGACTAAATATATATTCTTCTAGAACACCTGCTAATACATATACTGAGGTTTTAAGAGCTAGTACTCTTTGTACTGATCTTCCTACCTTCGGCGACTTCAATCGAAGTAATACATCACCAGTGACATGTTAGAATAGTCCCCTATCGAATTGTGGGATTTCCTGTCTCAACATGTTCAAGCTTCATTGCAGGTTTAGATTTCAGATGGTTTATACAACATGACCCCTAATCCAATCGACGCCACGCGGGTGGGGAAAGTCAAGTAAAACGCGGCAGGTCGAAAAGAAAGAGAGGGGGGCTCACGGTGGCGGCGGTCCGCTCGGAGAAGTGTCCGACGGATCGGAGGAGCTTGTAGAGCTCCCCGCGGGCGGCGTACTCGAGGACGAGGACGACCCTGTGGTCGTCGTGGAACCAGGCGAAGAGGCGGAGCACGTTGGGGTGGTCGAGGCCGCGCTGGATCTCGATCTCCCGCCGCAGGTGCGCGTGGAACCGGTACTTCTCCAGCTTCTTCTTGAAGATCACCTTCAGCGCCACCACGTAGCCGCTCTGGGTCACGATTCTCCGGCGCGTTAGCTTACAATTTTGGGGGGAGAGAGATCGGAGGTTTGGGGGTGGGGGCGGCTAGGGTTGCGGGGTCGGACCTGCTTCTCCCGGCCGAGGTAGACCTTGCCGAACTTGCCCTCGCCGATGAACTTGCCGACCTCGAAGTCGGAGAGGCTCCACTGCGGCCGCTCCATCGGAGGAGCGTGGAGGCGGCGCTGGTCGGTGGAGGCGTTGGGAGTTTGAAATGGAACTGTGTGGTAGCGAAGCGAAGCGAACTGAACTGTGTGGTGTGTTCGAATGAAAATCGACAAAGGCAAGGATTGTGCCTCGGTTAAATTGGGCCAGATTCTGGCAGGGGAACCAATCGTCAGGCTCGAGCCCTGCTTTTGGACGAGCCCATCTGCAGACTAGTCCCTCAACATTTCACATGGGCTTGCAGTTCTGCGGTCCAACCCGAATGTGTGCACGGCTTACAATACTTTCCAGCCCAGCTGATCCACCGAAATTTTCTCAAAAAAAAAAAAAAAAACTGGTCCACCGAAAAATAACATAGGAACACTGTTCAAGACACACAAAATTTTGTGGCACTATTTATCCGTTTGATCCAAACGAATGGAGCAAAGAAACCACACACAATTTTTTTTATCTCAGTTTCAAAGATAAACCACTGAAATTTTACAAATCAATTGAACTATTTTTCAAATTCTTACCCTTGAAGAACGAGAATGAGATATTTAGTTGAAAAATAAAATTATAATTATGTTTTCTCATGTGGTTTGCTTTGATTTTTCCGTGTTTATTAGGTTTCTTTTGTTTCTATTCATGTGAAACAAAAACCGAATGTTATAAAAAATGTATGTGTTTTCTATCCAATGTTTTGCGCATGCATTCCCCTCATATTCCCATGGTTTTCCTATTACTATGTTTCTTATAATCCACAAACTAAACATATGCCCTAAGTGCATTAATCAATTCAGAGATGGCCACACATGATTTAGAGAAACGGTTAGTTTTTCACCCAGTGTATGTTGATACCATAAGAAATATTCCATTGAGTACAAGACACCAGGATATTATTTTGGCTTGGCATTTTGACCCGAACTGTCTGTTCATGGTCTGCTTTGCGTACAATATGTTGCTTAGGTAGGAGTGTAAACGGATAGGATAATTTCTGCACCGAATTCGATTCTGAAACCGTTTTACATAATTCACTTTCGGTTTGAACGAATCCAGCGGATAAGCATATTCGATTCCGAACTTGACACTCGGATACTATATAGGATATGGTATGGAAAATAGCCCCCGGATATATATTATTGGAAATTTAAATAGAGTTATGTGATGGTTTTAAACTAAATAATACGATTCTCTACAAAAACGTCTAAGTTAATAGAGCACGATTAGTTGTTTGTTCATCCATTAAATAATAACACACTTACATAGTTATTTTACAGACTATAGGGTACAAATTTGTTAGGATAATAGGTTATTGAATAATTATTTTTTGTCGTCATGTTTGTCGGTGTACTTACGCGCATACCCATTCGATTAATTTTGTTTCCTCCCAGATTCCGCTCCCAGGTGCCACGCGAATACTATCTAACAAAGAGGGATGATCACACTAAGAAAAAAGACTAAAGGACATTGCTACGTAGCTGCCACCACGAGACATCCGCGAGATTCCCTTCAAATTGAAAATTCAAAACCTTTAATATGTTGGATCAGCCACTAATTCGATTAACATTCCATTTTCAATGTTTGTATAGTCGCAACGAGTTTTTAGAAACTAGACTCCATGTTGACATATTTTGACAACCTTTTATTTTCGTCATCAGTTGCCAACATTGTTACTTTCTAATTACATAATACTGATTTGTCAAATTATAATTACTTAGTTGCCATGTGATCACTGTCTAGCATTCCAGATTAAATGCAAACTTGAATGGTATTACTAATAGTGGAATTATGGCATCTCTTACTTATTGTCAACAATTACTTTCTAATTACATAATACCGATTTGTCAAATTATAATTACTCTCTCTCAAGCTCTGCTTAACATTGCAGTCTCTAAAAAACATGTATACAAAATATCTGAAAACTATGCAATATATCCCTTTTACCCGCAAGAAAAAAGTTTTTACTCGTAACTTTTTTTTTTTTTTGCGAAACACAGTACAACGCAAGCGCTCATATACATGGGCACACACTCACCCCTATGAACGCACGCACGCACACCCTACCCCTATGAGCACCTCCGAGAGACTGAGTCGGCGGGTCGAGTCTTGAGATTGACGAAGTCACCACGGGCGTCTCGCTGTCGACGGGAACGTCGCCTCCCACTGAAGAATATTCCGCCTTAAATGAGAAACACCACCGTCAAACCTGGGGTTTGAACTCTGGTGGGCTGAGGGTACAACCACCCACCCAACCATCTTGCCACATGCAAGTTCTCCTCTACACCAATCGGGAGCCGAGCCGGAGTCGAGACAAGGCTGTGCGTAGTAGTACGTCGGTACGTGTAAACCAAAACAAATCCGCTTCACAGATCGATCGCGCGGTTGCTTCCCCGCCGCCGCCCGTCGTCCGCCATGTTCCGCGACAATGCGGCCTCGACCCGATCGCCGCCGGAGCAGCACGGCCGCAGCAGGCCACCGCCCCGCAAGTTCAAGTCGGTTCCGGAGACCATCTCCACCGGCGCCGGCGAGGGCGGCGACTTCCGCGTTGGCAGCCTCATCGGCACCGGCTCCTTTGGGGAAATCTACCACGGTTCGTCCCGGCCGATGCACGATCAAACTGATCGATCTTCTTTTGTTAGTTTTGATCTCCAACATTAATCAGTTGGTGTTGTGTTTCTGTTTGCAGGCACCAACGTCGAGACCAAAGAGCAGGTCGCCCTCAAGCTCGTGAGTACCTTCATCACTTCTTGCCACACCTCAATGTAGTTTTTCAAGCCATATATAATAAATTTCTTATTATGACTGCTTCAATCTGTTTAAATTAATTTGACCAGGAATCTCTGAAAGCACGGTTCCCTCAGCTGATCTACGAGGCAAAGATTTACAGGAAACTTCGAGGAGAAAGTAAGTAAATAATACAAACTGTTTTACTCTAATCGTATCCAATTAATCTCTCTGTTTTCTTTCTATCATGGGAATTAATATTGACATTGATCCTCGTCTGCTTCTGCAGCTGGAATCCCAAACGTCAAGTGGTTTGGCATAGAGGGTGAGTACAGCGTCCTGGCGATGGACCTGCTGGGACCGAACCTGGAAGAACTCTTGGACTCCTGCGACAGGAAGCTGTCCGTGAAAACTGTTCTTATGCTAGCTGATCAGATGGTACATATATGCATATATGTTTTGCAATGAAATTAACATTTCAAACCCGACTCCTGCTTACTGTTTTGTTTTGCTAGATCAACCGAATCGAACTCGTTCATTCCAAGTCTTTCCTGCACAGAGACATCAAGCCACAAAATTTTCTCATGGGTACCGGAAAGGGTGCACACCTGGTAATTGATAATTACGTTCACCGTGGTCTGACTGCATTCATGGATCACTAAAGATTTACTTGCTTATTTTCGGCATCTTAAAATCTCTCTGTAGGTTCATATTATAGATTTTGGAATTGCAAAGAAGTACATGGAGACATCGAAACACAAAAGGCAGCACATCCCGTATAGGTAAATATCTCTGTTGATATACTTGAAACTATAGCAGCAGTACGTTTCATTTGTCACAGATAATAAAATTAGTGCAAAATGTACTCTACCGCTATGTAATACTACAACACTTTGGAATGAAACATATGACGGTTGTCTATTTAATCACAGAGAGGACATGATGAGCTTGGCAGGAACGCCAAGATATGCGAGTATCAACAACCATTTAGGAATCGGTAAGTTTCTTCTGGTGCTCCTGGACATGATCTTCTTTATGGCTTTATCTTCCAACTGATCCTAGATTTAGCGTTGTTCTTCCTAGTAAAATTCTCTTGATTTTCCACTCATTTTCGGTTTCGACGGTAACATAAAACAAACAAAAATCAATCTGACTTCCATCTTCTATAGAACAAAGCCGGAGGGACGACCTGGAATCAATCGGATACATGTTGTTGTACTTCTTAACAGGAAGGTTGTTTGCTCAATTTAACCTCGTGTAATCTTCTACCATTCTCTCTGCCTACACTAACACTTTTTTGCTATCAATCAGCCTTCCATGGCAGGGTATAGAAGCCGGGAACCATAGGCAGACTCATGAGATGATCAAGGACATGAAAATTGCCACTTCACCCGAGGTAACTTCTTGGTGCCTGTGATTCGCTCTGGGAACCGCTGGTGTGTCGTTTTCTCAACCGTGTCCTCTGGATTAATTTCAGGAGCTTTGTCGTGGCCATCCTACAGAATTTGCATCTTACCTCAACTATTGCCGCTCGCTGGGATTCGAAGATGAGCCGGACTATCTGTACCTCAAGAAAATGTTCAGGGACCTTTTCATTCAACAAGGTGGGCTACTTCTTGCATGTCACAACCAATATACACGAGATCTGGAATTCAAAACAATGTTGAATGTTTCTGTAGAAATTATAATTTCTAACAAAAATATCTATGTGCAGGCTTTCAGTATGATTATGTTTATGATTGGATGATTCCTCGGCATTATTACAAGGACTACCGGTACTGATGTTTTATGATGTAGGAACCCCAGCAAAAGTCTCCGTAAATATTTTTGCACGATTACAAATGAAGTATTAGTACTCCAGACAGATTTGTATTCAATTATTAGTTTTGTGGACGAGCTGGCCTCATTCGTGTATTGCTACGGAGTTCTCTATGCATGTCCATCTTGCGGCGTTTGATTTTGTGAATTAGCTAGACATGGAAACTTTTATTTATTTATCTGCACTAAAACAGGTCAATCGATGATGCAAGAATGATATCTCCGCATAATCCAAAAATGTGCTTCATCACCATAGGTCCTGTTCGGGACACATCACATAAACAATGGCGCGGAAAATCATGTACAAGGATGTCTTCCACAAATCATCGTTGCTTGTGACCTACATGGGTGTTTTTGTTTTTCTTCATGGTTCATCCGACGAAACACCAAAATATTCTCTGGTGGCTATTTAGATGATTGTTCAATGCACTTCCTTTTCTGTTGGAATTAGCGGGATCTGTCATATTTATTCATCAAAGTACTAGAAGCTTAAATGGGATAGAATGAATTTTTCACATTGAATCCTAAAGAATCCATAACCGGTTTTGACAGGGCTCGTTTGACACCACTCATTTCAATTCATTTGGTGCAAATGAATTGAAATGACATCCCCAGATCATTTCATTTGCAAAAACCACTAAAATGAATTCCATTATTACTGTTTGGCAACCACTTGGAATCCTGAACTGAAATGAATTCCGAAAACATGTTTGGCTGCCATTTTTGCATGCATTCATAGATTACTACCAAAATTGGGTTAATTTACACTGCAGCATATCGAATAAAAATGATAATGTCTTATGATTAAACGCAAGTGCCATGTCCAGGTCCACAGACCAACATTACGTTCACAAGTGCCATGTCCAGGTCTACATAGAGCAATATTACACAGCACGTAAAAGCCAAAAGGCTATAACTTATGATCATATGCAAAGGAACAGCCAAGTTGCACAAAGTTGAGTTTTTTTTTGCTCGTTTAAACAGGGAAGAGGCTAATGCTTCAGTTGCTTCATGACCCACTTCTTTTTCAATCCCTGAGGCAAAGCTTGAGGTCGACGACCAGTCTGGGAGGAAAGATATGCCACAACAAATAAACAGACTAAGATGGCCGGATCTTGAGGTCGACGAGCTGCAGATCGCGAGATCGGGGTGATCTAGGGTTAGCTGCAGATCGGGAGAGGAGTGGGAGAGAGGAGATGGAAGGATAGGAGGAGAAGGAGATTTACCTGCTGGGGATGGGTGAGCTGAGGTCGACGGTGGCTCACCGGAGACGAGACACTCCCGGCCTGGTGGCGACAAGATCGCGGTGGGGAGGAGCCATGGCGGCGGAGAGGACGCGGACCGAGGGAGAGGATTCGACGTGGGAGCTGACGGCGTGGGAGTCGATGTGGAGAGAGACGTCGGCGGTGGTGGCTGCGAGGTGGTGGTGGGAGACGGAGCTCGGGGAGGAAGAAGACGTGGGTCGAGGGACAGAAAACCTGGAGAATGACAGGGGTCTGGGCTGGAATTGCGTAACGCTGATGTCAATCAGCTTGAATCGTCGAATGAATTCTGGTATCCAATTCTAGTACATCCAACCAGCTCTACCATGGAATCGTAAAATGAATTCCACACTTTTGGCCCCAAATGATGGGAGCCAAACGAGCCCTAAAGGAAATCACCTAGATCCCGAAGGCTTTCTATTTGCCGACGGATTTTTACCGGGTCCATCGGCATATAGGCCATGTCCCGAGGGCTTTTCTAACAACCGTCGGCAAACAGAAACCATCGGCATAGAGGGGATATGTTGACGATTTTATTTGTGCGACCGTATGCATAACGAGGCCGTTGGCGTACAACAACTTTTTGCCGATGGTGGCCGTCGGCGTAGTCAGGACCATCGGCATATGACCTGCCACGTGGAGGTCTTGTTTGTTCAGCCGATGGAAGTCTAACGGCGGCAGCTGTATGCCGACGGCCATATGTGTGAGTCGTCGGCATCGACATATATATATTTATTTTTTTACTTCGAAAAAATAATCTACTGGAAGGGGGTTGAAACGCTCCAGTAACCAAGTTACCTGCGGCTGGTTTCTGTACAAGGTAGTGTCACATTTGTATATGTCCATTATCTACACGATAGTACTAAAACTTCATAACATACAAATATATCAATCGTGCTTTAGATCGCTGCCGAACTGGTGTGTGTCCTTTACTAGGAGAGAACTCAACACGGTAGTACTAATAATTATGGTGAAAAACTACAAATTTGAAATAATTTTGCATACATAACAAATTGTTTAATTGTACAGAAAATGTGGTATAATATTTTTAAAAATTAGTGTGATACAACTTTGCTAGAAAGATTTGGTAGGTTCCACACAAAAACCCAATTTTGATCAAAAAATGGAAAATGATTTTTTTGGTGAAAGAAAATGAAAATTCTCTTTGGCAACCTTCGTCGCCATTCCATAATGCAACTTGTGCACAATATGAGATCATTTGAACAAACTATTTCATTAATGTAGTCATAATATTGGTCATTTGGCTTGAAAGTCATGAATCTTCGTATATGGTACGTAGGACATTTCCGAGAACACTTTTTTTTTGCCTTTTCCAAGTTGCTATTTTTCCTTGATACCAGGTCACATAAAATGACACAAATGCGAAGTTTTTGGATTTGTTTGATTCGTTTTAATTTATATGCTGGTTTCAAAATACAGTCAAAATTGCTGGCATGACCATTCATATATAAGGGTGGATCTTGCCAAGCTCTTGGTGTATCTCTGATTAAATAACTACTTGTGTACCTAAAAATAATTTTTAACAAAAATAACGAGCAAACTACGAAGCACCTGTAGTTCAAATTTGACCTGCTTCCAGCTAAATCGGCTAGAATTTGTCTTTTTTGACGAGAGGTGGATGGAAAGACGTTGACGCACAACCTTTTTTTTTTTTTAGAAAACGCAAAAGGATTGCGCTTTATTTCATTGAAAAGTTAGGAGAGTTTTTACATGCCGAGAGAGGCGAGTCAACAAATTAGAGGATTTGGTTACATAAAATGTGGTCTAATATTTTTGTGTGTAGTAGAGGATTTCTTGACTCTGAACTTCCTTTTGTAGCTCCTCTCACAAGGATTTCTTTTCATCCGCAATGAAGTAGTAAGGCCTGATTAAAAAAACAAATTTGGCAATAATGATTCGGTACGTTCTTAAAAAAAAAACTCATTCTTGATACTCAGAAAATGAAAAATGATTTTTTTCATGCAAAGAAAATGAAAACTTTGTTTAGCAACGTTGTTCTCCGTTACAAAATGCACGCTTGTGCCCAATATGAGATCATTTTAACAAACTATGCCATAAATGAGGCCATAACATTTGTAATTTGTCCTGAAAGTTATTAATCTTCATAAATGGTACCTCATTTCTGAGAACACTTTTTTAAGATATTTGTCGTATTCCAAATTTCTTATTTTTCCTCAATACTAGGTTACATATAACGACACATTGTGAAGAATTTCTAATTGTTTTTTGAATTATTTATGTCGAATTAAAAAATGCGATCAAAATTGACGATACGGTCGTTCAAATATAGGGGTGGAATCAGGGTGTACCTAGAAATTATTTTTAACAAAAATAACGAGCAAACTAATAAGCACGAGTAGTTCAAATTTGACCCGCCTCCAGCTGAATCGGTGCGGTCAAATTTCGTTATTTGTACATAAATTTGGTTTAATATTTTCGAAAAATGGGGCGGTCAAATTTTGCAACAATGATTATGATTCGGTAGGTTCTTCACAAAAAATCATTTTTGATATTCATAAAATGAAAAATGATTTTTTCGTGCAAAGAAAATGAAAACTTTCTTCGACAACATTGTTCTCCATTCCAAGATTCACGCTTGTGCGCAATATGACATCATTTGAACAAACTATGCCATGAATGAGACCATCACATTCGTCATTTGGCCTGAAAGTTGTGAATCTACACACTACTGCTTGTAGTGCTACTTTGGCGGAGCATCGCATGTGTGGCAATTTTTTTATGTTAGTTTTTTGCTAAGTTAAATATTACTGCATTGGATGAGGAGCAAGATGCCAGGTTCTCTTAAGTGTTGAAGCCTTCTCTGTCTCTTTGTGGTACAACCTAATCAACAAAGTGGAATCCTAAGTTTTAAATCTATCTTTCTAGAAATAGTGTAGATTATTTTGTTATTCCTTACAGATATTATGTTGGACATGTATTCTAGTGATACGAGTCTTGTACTCTCAAATAATATAATCCGAGACCCACGAAACATGTATGATTCGTGTACCTTACTCATCTACTTGACAAAGTTTTTTGTGAAAACACGGTTCACCCCTCTTTATTCCCATTACTAGAAACCAGAGTACAACAAACTAAAGACGAAGTGTAATCCTATTTTCATCCGCCAAGACGAGGGTTCAACCACTACTAATAAACATGCTTATCTTCTACTACATTTTCCTATGTTTGCTTTAGTAGCTTTTTATAAATTTTGAATTTAGTAAGATTTATATAATCCTTTGTATTTTAGTTTAAAATGTGATATCTGCATATGCCTAGTGGCTTTATTGCCTATGATAGTATGATGTTGTATGCTATGTATAGGTACTAGAAAATAATGAAAGACAATATGGTATGCCTCTACTCGAGTAGTTAGAGAATGCATAGGTGTTTGCGCAATTTTAATGTAAAAAATATCTTGTGGAAAGCTATACAATCATTGATAAATATCAATATCTTCATAGAAATTTCTGGAGTGTATACAAAATATATATAGAAACATAGTGTATGACAGTATGAGGTGTCTACGTGGTGGTTGTCGTCGAATCTTATAAATTACGGTGTGTTTGGGAGAGCTCCATCTCACCTGTACTTCACTTCACCTTCCAAACCCACAACATCTATCAGCTATAGAGCTACAAAATATTGTTTGGCTGCACAAATGAATTTAGTTTCAGTCCGTGGAGATTGAGATATAACGTTTAGTCTGCTCTTCTTGTTGCACACATGAACTTTAGCTAAGCTATGGATTAGTAATAAAAGAAAATCTCATGTCAGTAAAATCACTCTGCTATGATGCGGTCTACCTAGAAAATGAGAAACGACATACAATTAGGTCAAACTTGCTGGTCTGATCTTCAGGTGCCATAGAGGAGGACTCTTGTGATGCGAAAAAGGTAGAGACTGCTATGCCCCAAAGAAAACGTTATACTGCTGGACAAGTGCCTACTACTCAAATAAGTTCCCCGGCTCAAATGGCGTTAAAGAAAAGATGTTGACTAGGCCGGGCACACCAAAAGCACTAGAGGTGAAAGGGACAAAACTATTATCGTGACACAAGTTTCGCTCAAATTGCACTAGAGAGTTCTTTTCTGTTTCATTTTATCTCCTTACGCCTTAGGGATGCGAAAGTGGGACCGTTTATCCCACATATATTCCTTTTGTACGTGCCTAGTTATTTTTTTTGGGTCCAAACTGTTGAACTAGGCATGTACAAAATGAAATATAAGTGAGATAAACGGGTCCCACTTTCGCATCCTTAGTCTCATGCAGGGAGTTGGCGTTTACCACGGCCTAAATTTAGAGAGAGATGTTTAATAATGTACTGTAACGCTGGATGTTGTTTCATTTCTAGAAAATGGAACATGTAGGAGCCTTGTGATCTAACAAAAAAATTGTCATTGTATAATTTTGTTGGTATCTAGCAAAAATGTAGGCATGTCATAGGCCAGCCCTTTTTTGTTCATTCCTGGATCCGCCACGAACTGTTTGTCCTCTCCTCACATCCCCAAAGAAAGTGGAGGAGAAAAGGTATTGAGGCATAACCGGGAGAAGTGAGGAGATTAGAGCCTATTTGGGAAAAAGAAAGGAAAGAAGCAAGTAAAAGATCGACAACATAAGCTTGGATCATGGCGGACCCGTAATGTTTTTCAACTAGGGGCAAAATTTTAAAGTGAGGGCATTTCTTGCAGGAACTCAAAATTTGAAAGTGTTTTCTTTGAAATTACACATGAATTCTTTGGAAATTTTCAAATTTGAGTGATCTTGGGTCCCCCTCTGGCATGGATTAATCTTCATGTTATCATGCATGCATGGGTGTTTTATTGAGCAAATGTCCTCGCTTGTAAGATTTTAGAAACCAAAAGGTCCCTTAGGCCATGTCCAATGGATGCGCTAACATGGGCGTTGGGAATTAAAATGATGCCCTTTTTTTTCTATAAGCATCCGCCCAGGCGTCTTTCAATTGAACATGCCCTTAGCCATAATGTTTCCCCAATGCGACGACATGGCGTGGGGACCGGAAAGACAGTAAAAAAACATGAATGGAGGAGAAAAAACATAATGGTAGAGATGACACGATTATGAAGCAAAACACAGAAGTCCACAAACATGATATGGTGCTACATTTCTTGGTTTAACACTAGTTTAAGGTATATTAGCCAAATGATCTGATAAGCATCGTATCCACCTCAGATCGTCTTGTTCCTTTTAGCACTCCTCCCTCCTTTAGGAGTGTGGTTGGGTGGCGACCAGATAGGATCCAATTCATAGTGCATCTGCCTTGCTTGATTAGAATGATGGAATTTGACGCCCTCCTTCGTGCTGGTCTGGTGGGCGAGTTCTTAGTTAGCAGGATATGTCTTTCTTCTCGATGTTTTCCTCCTCGATGTCCCATGTCCTCCTTGTGCTCGGGTGTGTTGTCGTTGTTCTTGCTCTCCCCTCTCGTCTCTTGAGAGGTTGAGATGCTGCCTTTTCCCTATTTTTTTACACTATTCAGTTTTGAGTGATTTATACTCGTATATTCCTCTTAATGAATGAAAACAACACTCGTCAAAAAAGAAAAGAGGAGCATAGCATTCTGGCAATCCTTATCCACGGTGGCGCCAACTTTACCGGTTCCTGCACCCATGACCGACAACAAACTGGTGATCTAGCGAGGATCGGAGCGGAAACAAACAAAGAAACAAGCCCTTCACTCGTCGGCCAGAGAGAGAGAGTGAGTGAGAGACAGGATAAAGACTAGCGGGTTTCTATTCTGGCACAGTAGAAGGAAAGCGGCGTGCTCCTCGATGCGTGCGATCGAGAAGGGAATATTTACACGCGTGTTCCGAGGAACACGATGCACCACCACCTCCTCACCCTAGCTAGGCTAGCTAGCTCCTCTGCCGCCGCTGCACGCTACGCCTCTCTCTAGTAGGCCTGTGTGTGTGTCGATGGAGCACAGTATCATCGTTGCCTGGCCGATGGATGGACGGATCGATGCAAGCACACCATGTTTTGCGTGGGACGACAAAAACAAAAGGGAGCTACCAAGCTTAGCCATGGCGTAGCCTCTCTCTTCTCCACCAACCCCAAGCCAACATAAGGCTGCACCTTGCAGGAGATCGGTGGCGAGACCATTGGATGGGAGAATCGAATCCACCTGCCGTCTCTCTCTCACCGTATTGTGCGCGCACCTTCCGAAGGCTGCATGCATGCTCCCTCCCTCCCTCACAGTACACACACTCTCTCTCTCTCTACACCTGCACAGTTCATCTTCTCTCTACAGGCAAGCAACGAACCAACACAGTGGTGATCCGGTCTGCTGAATGTACGCATCGTCCGGCCGGCCTGCACCCTGCTTTGGCGTTCCCCGACCGCCCAGTCTAGTTTCGCCTCTCTTTTTCTCTCTATCCCAGTCTCTGCCATGACTGCACCGGCGAGCGTAATCCTGTGTCCCATATGGCTCCTCTGAGAAACTCAGAGACACTCTATCTTCTCCTGTAATGGAGAGCCAGCCAGCTTAAAGCGAGTTTGAACGGGAAGAATCATTCAAAGATGAAAGTTTATGCAGTCGGGGGCTGACGTGCTCTCCCTGCCGCCTGCCGGGTTGTTCAGAGAAAGTTAATTTGAACGAGCAGACGTATGCAAAGCTGCGTGTGTATGTATACATGGTCCCATTGGTTGTGCCCATCGGACCATCATGGCCCAATCATGCATGATCCCTTTTCCACCATTATTACTCAACAAGGATAAAATCTGTGGCCTTTGCTGCCTTTGGACAAAATCAGGTGTTCAGCCCAAGCACTCCTCAACATTTCTAGCGCATGGACGTGGGGATCAGCTAGCCAAATTCATCTATGAATCTTGCATAGCTAGCAGGATTGAGAATCATACGTGGACCAAATTGCTAGAAGAAGCTAGCAGCTACTCCCTCCGTTTTTTAATATAAGATGTTCTAGGTGTTGCACATGTTGTCTAGATACATACTAAACTTAGGACTTGAGTGACCAATCATTGCAATCGAGATCATATACAGCAATAACCTACTATATGTGCGTCATTCTTATGCTGTCAGGTGAAGTTCGCATGCACAAGACAATCATATCGGCAAGGATTGGATGGGTTCACTGATTTACAGCAAGAGGAAACAGACAAGGATCAATGCACAAATGGTCCAAAACCCAGATCAGTGCATACTAGAAAGCAAACAACGGAGCTGATCGTACTTGTGTGAGACACCCAAGCCTGTGTACTTTTGCATTTCTGAGAACCAAAGTGAAATTTGCAGCCAGATAAGTACACCAGATTGCAGGAAATGTAACCTTACAACCACACAGCTAGCACACGTACGATAGTAGACATGTTCCTGAACTACAAACCACCCTTATACCATTGATCTTAATCACTTAACACTACAGTATACCAGTAGTACCACGCCAAATCACTTAACACCAAAGTGAAAAACTCCAAGTAGACAGACACTAAAACAAAGTTACCCATCAACCCCCACTGATTAACAAAAAAAACTTAGTTAAACCCCTCCCCCGAGTTCATCGATCTCACGCTTGAGAAAATTAAACAGCAGCTACCATACGACAGAGCTACTACGCTAAACTGAGCTACACTGCTAGTGTCACCATGCATGTAACGTCGTCGGCTCGTTCGGTGCGATCATGGGAAGGCGCCGTTGAGCGTGGGCAAGTCCGGCCACGCCATGGACATCGACATGGAGGCCGGGCCGCCGCTCCAGTAGTGCATCTCCTGCGGGACGAGCGAGGTCACCGGGCCCTGATGATCCATCCCGACGGTGTGGCTGGGCGGCGCCGCCGACACGGGCGACGAGGCCGGCGGGAGGGAGCACATGGCGGTGGTGCAAGGGTAGGGCGACGCTGGGGAGTCGTACGCGGGCGGGCGCACAGCGTTGCCGTTGCTCACCACCGCGTTCAGCTGGTCGCTGTAGTAGCTCGCCGCCAGCTGCGGCTGAGACGAGGAGGGAGGCTTGAGGCCGAGTCCTGACAGCAGATCGTGGTGGCCTTGGCCCCCCTGGCCCAGCCCCAGCGATCCCATGCCGAGCTGCGAGTCGAGGTGCATTGGTGGAGGAGGCATCGTCGACCGGTGCGTGGGCTGCGGCGGCCACAGCGACGGCGACATGCCATTGGCCGAGCCCGGCAGGACCTGGATTTGCCCCATGGTGTCCAAACCGAGAAGCCTGTGCATGTTGCTGCCGCCGTAGCCGGCCCTGGCGCTGTTGAGCAGCGCCATGAGCTGCGCTGTGGCGGCCTGCGGCGCGGAGGCCCAGGACATGGGACCGCCGCCCACGCCCATGCCGAGGCCAAGGTTCGGGGAGGTGCCGACACCGAGCACGGACTTGCACGAGGAGGGCTGCGCCTTGGCGACGGGGGCCGGCATGGGGCGCGGCTTGCGGCAGCCGCCGCCGATGGGGACGTTGCGGAGCGCGCCGCCCTTGGTCCAGTAGCGGCGGCAGGTCTTGCAGAAGTGGCGCGGCTGGGTGAGGTTGTAGTTGTTGTAGTAGCAGAACTTGGTGTTGGAGGAGTTGCACCGGGGGCAGCGGAGCGGCGCCTGCTCTGGCCCCGGCGGGCCCTGCGGCGAGGACGTGGCCGACGGCGACCGCTGCGTGGAGGACCTCGACGAGGTCGACGAGGACGTCGGGGACGGGTTGGAGGAGATGGGCTGCAGCACCATGGGAAGCGAGGCGTGGTGGTGGTTCGCGGCGTTGGCGCCGGCGCACTTGAGCTGCTGGTCCATGGCTGTGCCTCCGAGGAGTTCTTGGATCATGGTGATGGAGGGCGAACACTCGAACTCGAACTCAAAAGGAGGCTTCTTGGAGCAGAGAGGAGGGACGGTTCTTGGAGAGGGCGAGCAAAGGCGAGGTGTGGTGGCTTTCAGAAGCTTTGTGGATCAGATCATGGAGGGTTGAGGTGGGGGCAGTGGCACTGGGGTTGGGGGTGTTTATAAAGAGGATGGTGAGGGATCGTCGATGGACTGATCGATCGAGCGCTAGGGCTAGCTGTGCTTTCTTTCTGTGCCTTTGTCTGTGTTCAGAGGCTTAACTTTGTCTTGATTTGTATAATTACCTTGTACATTTTGTTGTCTGCTTGGTAGCATCGGGATATTATTTGAGGAATGTACGCCAGTAGTCACTAGCTATATAGAGTGGGGGCCGGGTTGAGGCTCATCGGAATGATAAACGGTGGGGTTCGATAGTTTTGCACTGTCGTGTTGCTAGACCAATTGTTGTCTCTCTGTTTCTATATATAGTGTTGCAAAATCAGCGTATTCACTTATGGAGTACAACACCGAGCATTCAGCCCATGTGAAAACAAAATCTATACCTCTACTTACCTTCATTATAATTCATTAAGGAAATTTAGTTTATAAAAACATCGGAATGAGCGCCAACAAAAAGAACCAGCATAAAACTAAAGGCTTTATCAAGATCCTTTGGAGCAAACATCTCTGGATTGTCCTTCTCACGACGAAATTCCACCATGTGTCCAATGCTGAAACTACATAATTGTAGGAACATATAAGCTCGACTAACATCATATGTTTTGAAGAGCGCAATAAATTGCCCACCTTAAAAAATGGGAACCAAAGATATAATGTTGATCAATGTTTAGAGGCTTGATAACATTATATGTTTTGACGCTGGGGTCACGCTCTCACAAGTAAGACATGTCGGCAAGAAAGAATACCGAAAGCAGAAACGAGGATTTGTGAGTGAAAAACATCTTTTTCCTTGAGTGGGGTTTGATGTTAGTGACATGTGAACAAGATTAACATTCTTGTTGAGATATATGTGTAGTAAATGTACCCAGAGTGATGAAAGGTATAAGTATGTCGATTTCGAGAGAAAGATAAGCGATATAATTCGGTGCTTTAGAAAAGATTTTGTTTATTTCTTTATGGTATAGTGAATTATTTCACCTTGATTCAAAGGGACACTTTATTATTATGAAGAGAGGTTCGATTAAAATCTCGCAAAAAGTGAAATGACCAGTGCTACATTTGTTGTCGCCAATGAGCCCCCTATCAAACTTCTATCGTAATGCCAGGAAAAATCCGGAGTGGATGTGAAGGGTCCGAACATTGGTCTGGGAGTATGGATATCAAATTGCAAAATCCGAAAGAGAACTTTAGCGTTTGGAGATGATATCAAAAGTGTGAAGGAGATATGCTATTATGTGTTTCATAAACTTGTGTGAACTAGATTATTGACTCTGTTGCAAGTGGAAGACTGAAAGGGAAATGTCCTAGAGGCAATAATAATTGTTACAACTAATATTTGTTTCATAATTAATGTTTATGTTCCATGCTATAACTGTTGTGGTTTCTGAATTTAGTTCAAACAAAAACCTATACGCACGTGTGGAAATACAAGCACCAAGTATAGTGCTGAGCTTGCCTCGAAGGACTAACTCATTGGTTGCATGATGGCTCTGTTTTCCTGGTCATGGGTATGATGTATACCGACAACAATGGGAGAACATTGTAGGCAGAACAATCTTGGCTGGACAGACCCAACTGTTTGATATACTATGAGATCTTATCGTCGCGGAGTTGTTAGTAACATCACAAGTAAAAGTTGTGTGCATACATGTCCTTTGACCGTGAGGGTGTTAGGTGCATACACGTTGGACGCGGGTTACTTTGATTCGGTCTAACATCACGCCGTTACAGGGTGATAATAATGGTAGCTTCTGGGTAGCTCGGAAAATGGGTATTGGACTTCATGATCTAAGACTGGGAATTGCTCTTCGACAATGGAGAGATACAACCTGGACCCACTGGGTATGACGGTATCCATCGTCGTCTCCGCAGACACAAAATGATTTGAATCATGGGGATACCGTAATACGGTAACGAGAAAAAAGAAGAACCCGGTAAGGAGGATAACATGATATATTGATCAAAAGTTGCTTCACACATATATCAGAATATCTCACCTCAGGTATGTTTAATATCACGAAGCAATGGGGACCATGTACAAGAACTTGCAAGGTACAAGGTACAAATTTGCCATTGTAAAGTTTTGTGAAACATGCCAGTGTACAGTTTTCTAAAACAATATGAACATTTGCGACTTGTGTGAACAAGAAGATGAGAAACTACTGACCAGTTACGTGATTTGTATGCATTTTTCTCTCTTTTTTTTACAGATTTTCCGCATATTTCATAAATAATCGTGACCTATTTGCGTTAATTTTCTACCTAATACTTATGTGTGTGAATATTTTTCTAAAATTTCAGAGATTAAAAATGCGATTCTTGCTAAGTTTCAGAAAACATGTTACGATGTATCCAGGTTCTAGGAAAATAGCGATCTTATTTTATCTCTCAAAATGACACTCTAAATGTTTTCCGCGTATTTAAAAAATTATCGTGGCCTTTTTGTGTTAATTTTCTACCTTTCTAAGTTTTGGAAAACATATTACGATGTATCCAGTATCTAGAAAAATCGCTATCGTCTTTTATCTCTCAAAATGACAATTTTAATTTTTTTTCCGCATGTTTCAACATGATCGTGGCCTTTTTGTGTTAATTTAAGGAGAACATTCATGGAAGTATTACATGTTGTAACATGCCAACCTTCAAATTTGGAACCAAAATCATGACCATTTATGTCTCACTTTTGTTATCTCTGATATCTAAATTAATTCTAAGATTTGTGTGGGTACAAATGGATGAGAATATCCTTTGTCTAACGACTTTATGTCCTGCGCAGAAAAGAACACCCGGCAGTCAAATTAAGCTAAAATATGCGGACATGTGCATGACCCCGGCCGCAATGGGGGGTCGATATTCGATCGATCTGCATATTTGTACATGGGAGTGGAGCCCATGCATCACATTCTGCACTGCACGTAACGTCGCGCTCAGTAAACTCCGGGTTTGGTAGGGCCGTCCGAAACAGCGTGTGATCATGGCAGACATCAAATCATCACGTACAGAAATTCTCCAAAGCCGAAAGTGGTGAGAAAGGAAAGGAACATCCTTGTAATGAGCACATAAACAGCATAGGAATTTGATCATACCTGGAGCCAAGAGGAATCTCCCATTAATTCCCAATCATTCAGTCACCGGAATTAATGGATCCACGTACAACTTCACAAGAGTATAAGGAATGCATGCATGCATGACGTGTATGTGTGCTTCACTTGACGATTGCTACCTTTAAAAAGCTAGTAGCTCACTAGCTCTAAGAGTCTCACTTGGTCGGCTGGAGCTGCCTTGACCACCTCCAGAACGTCCAGAATTCTGCGAGTCATGTACTCATGTGTGAGGTTGACAACCTTTGACCGAAACCACAAGTTTTTTTTTGTGAAAAGGATACTGACATTAAAAGAAACACCAAACCGTACAAAACACCTCAACGAAAACGAAATTTACAATGAGATCTTTGAGATGCCTTTCGTTTTCAACCTCCAGACCGTGTCGACGGCGCGTCGCCGCTGCCGCTCCTCCCAGAGCCGGCCTGACGTTGTTGGTTGCAGACGGGAAGTAGCCGAATGGGCCAAAAAGACCACATCCGTCGTAGAGCCGAAGAAGAAGGGGAACCGCCGATGAAGCTTCATGACGATCTGGAGATCACCATCGTCAGAAGAAGTCCTCGAGAAACACACCACTCCCACGAGCTTCTCGACGTCACCGCTAAGATGGGGCTAGAACCGGGGAGACATTATTGTAAGAAACGTCACCACCACCAACAGAGCATCGCCCCAGCAAACCTGGACACGAAAATCAGAGCCCTCCCACCGACGAGAACCGAGATCCACCGTGCCTCCATGGTCTGAAGACCACAATGGCGGCGCCGATGGGAGAGGTGGCGATCCTATCACCTATGTTGTCGTCAGAGCCGAAGCGGTACAAGCCACAAGATATATATGCAATTGGTATGGACGGGCGGCAACCAAGGGTCGTCGCCATCATTCGTGACGAGGCAACAATGGATCTGACGGCGTTTCCTGATTGCATTGCTTTTGCATCTAAGCATTTTGCCCCCAAGTAATCGTTTTCACATGTAAGTCCCTGATCACCAACCCATGATTACGATACGAGTGCTTTTGGCGGTGTCATGATCAGAGAAAAGAGAATCGTTTCTAGTATGACCGGCCGTGAGCTTCATTGCAGTGTTTGATTTGATATGTGAGGTGAAGCGACCATACTCCGTAGTAACATCATGTCAAAAAGGTTCGTCGCCCGGCCGGCAGTTTGCCTGTAGGTAAAAGCTTCGAGCAGTCTGATCACGCACAACTTCTTCCTGCATAACAGCATAGGTAGCCTACATCTTAGTCTAACACAATTCACTGTACTGCCGCATCCTCTCGCCGGCAGCCGCTGCCGGATGTACACCGGGGAATGGAGGTTGGCGTCCTCCCCGGCCGTTCCCTGCAAACAGCATCTTCCCAGGCCGGCCGGTCACCGGTCACGACAGACGACGTGACGTGGCCCGTCCCCCGACGGCGTGCCCCCTCGTATCACCGCACCACAACCGACCCACCACGCCAGCAGTAGTACGTACGTACGTACCCGGTTCATAACGCTCATGGTCGACACGGGCGTCATTCCAGCAGTAGCCCGCGTCGTCCGGGCGGGCGACACGGGCGGCGACTGAGAAATCTAGACACCGAGACCACCCTCCCTCGATCTCCCTCATCCCGCCGCCGCTGGATGACGGCGCCGGGATTTTCCCGTGCGTTCGACGGCGGCGACAGGCCTCCGTGTGGTTCCAGGTACCGGCGGGAGGGGCAGCGGCGAACAGCGGCAAAGAGGGAAGCGGAGGAGACGTGCGGCAGGTGGAGGTGCGAGATGGCGGCGGCGTTCAACATGTTGATGTTGTTGCTAGGCGGGGCATAGTCCTCTTGAGCACTTGCTAGCTGGTTCCAATCGGCAGAAGCATGGCTTAGGCGGAGGATTTTGCCCACGTTCAGATCCAATCGTGATGGGTCTCCTACTTGGGCTGATGTGCTACGGCTGTTGCCTACTGGGAGTTCTCCTTACAATCCGAATGTGAAGACTGCAGATAGCACCACGCCCAGAAATTGGCCCCGGAGGCTTCTGGCATCGAGGTTGTGGCCTGCAGCCACCGGAGGTGATGGCGAAGTGCTGCAATGGCTCCATGACGGATTGACGGGACGATATTTGTCGGGCTATGTCTGCTTCATCCTCTCCCGTTAGTCCATGGCAGCGCTGCTCGTGCGGCGAGGTAAATGAGTTTGTTGATGGCAACTGATGCCCTTCTCATTACTCGCCAAAGTACCCCATGCCATAGATGTTCCATATTTTGGGGCCATGGCGTGTGCTTGTCCGGTCTTGGATGGACGGTCGAACATTCAGACAACAACGAACCCTCAAGACGCGGCAGGCGCTAGGGCGCTCGATTGTTGTTCGGCTTTGTCAAGGCTTGAAGGTTTGAAGATGGCGGCTTGATGGCAACACAGAGTGGTTGAGATTTGGTGGTGCTCCTTGAGTACCGGGTCTTGAGTTCCGGGGCGAAAACCCTTGGTCTAACCTTTATTGGTGGTACCCGGCAATGACGGTGTTTATTCATCGTTACCTTCTTGAAGGCGTTGCATGGAATTTGCTCAGACTTTCTCTCCAAGGTGAAAACCAAGATCCGGTCTTTGATGACTGGATCCGGCAACGGCGATACGTATGTGTCGTATTCAGTATATTTGATATTAATATATTTCCCTTTATCTAAAAAGAAGTTCACACCTCAACACCATCTTACCCATTCAACGTAGATCATACAGATACATATGTAGTTTGACGGATAAAAATACAGATGGACAAAGTTCATACATAGAATCTTGCGGATAAGGGAAATCCTCATGAACGGAGTATGCCATGGTGGCTAGACCGGAGCTTCATCACTGCGGGGGATCGGGCCGTCCTCCATCTCGGCAAATGCAGCCGCCTCCGCTTCGCGTTGCCTCTGCCTAGTGCGTCGTACCATACGACCCTCGTTCTCCGCTTGGCGCACCCTCAGCTTGTTGGCCCTCTTCTCAGACTCCGGCGTATAGTCAGTTGTCGGAACATGCTTCAATATGTCCCATCAATGATTCGGGCCGTCATGGCATCCTCCCCAAAAGTTGGTTGTACATGCGGATGTCATCATCCATCTAGCAAATGGAAGAGTCACTCAACATATACAATAGTGAAGTGGAGCAACAAAACGAAACACAGAAAACTTACATTGCCCACTTCAGGTCTTCAGCACAACATCCGACAATTTTTTTAACATAGGCTTGGATGCATGACCATCTTTGGCGGAGAGATAGCTCATTGCGTCTTACATCTGGATTTTCACTAAACATTTGATGGATCCTCCCCAAAATTCATTAGGGGCCGATTCAAAACCGGAATTGCTAAAGGCCAACCAAGCATTGCACGACAACACATTCTAATGAGCGGAGTAGCAAACCACTCTTGTACGCTACGGATCCGGCATTGAACCAACAATCAACAAATTAAACAATCATACTACAAATTTAGATCATACTACGGTAAAAGAGATGCGGAGAGACAAACCTCTGGAGGGGCTAACACCGGGCCGTCTGCGTTGGCGGAGTTGGCGCTGCATTGACCCTTGCTAGCCGGCGGCGCGTAGCTTGTCCTCTAGCGAGCGGCGGCGGGCCGCAACCTCCTCGGCGCCCGGCTAGACACATCCTCCTCCTCCACCACAAGCCAATCCTAGCCTCGAACAACCCAAACAGTGGCGGAGCTATTCACAAGTTAGAGGGGGCCAATTGTTTTAAGTCTCTAGGAATATTTGGGTAATTGACCCCTCCAGCCAGCTTGTATTACGCATGCACAAGGAACGACCACCCCCAAAGATTCTGTTGTAGCTCTGCCACTGAACCCAGATCCGCTGCCGGAGCCGGCCATGGTCGAGCCTAGGGGACTGAAGAGTGGAGTGGAAGGGGATCGGCGAAGAGTGAGCTAGGTTTCGATCCTAGGTGGGGACGGAGTGTGATATACGTGGGGTCGGACTGGGCTGGAACCGACATGGCGGGCTATGCGTACGTGTCCGCACCGACTCAAATTCACCCCCCACATATTGGTTGAGTTTGAGAGTTGCCAGACAGTCCGGACATTTGGGCTAGGTTTAACCTGCCGTATATCGCAACACGTGTCTGGAGTCGCTACCATGATAATTTGGTCGCCAATAATTACGATTAGCCAGCACATTGGCTCGCCCGCCCGGCCCGGCCCGGTCCGGTCAAATTATTCCGCGACGCCAAGAAAACGGGCGGGCGGCCGGGCAGGAGCGGTGCCGGCCGGCCAGGGACCGGGCACGCAAGCATATGCATGCGGATTCCGGAGGCCGACAGACGGCCGGCCGTACCCGGCGAAAACCACACCACCAGCACGCAGCACGCCACCCCCGGATCAGATTCCATTCCCCCCTCGCCGGCCGCGGCACTGGGTGCTGACAAGTGACAGGCAGCGTGACGCGAAGGGGCCGTCTCCCTTCTTCAGGCCCGACCCCGTTCAAAGCCAGAAGCAAAGCGCTAAAGTGACAGCTTCCCCTCTACTGATGCTCCTACGTAGAGTAGTGCGTTTGTTTGTGCGGATTGACTCCTTGAAACCCGGGCTCGCCGCGCTGCCGCTCTTCTCCCGGACATGACGACCGATCATGCATGGCCGGTGACACGGATATATAGATTCTCTCCCTGCGCGCGGCAGCCACCCCGTCGATCGATCGTCTCCCTCTCTATATTCCGTGTAATCATGGCACACGCTAGCTAGAGTAGACTGGCCTAGCTAGTTTCCGTGTACTGTTCGTTCTACCGTGTTTACTGGATACACTGTTCGTTTATTCCTCCATGTTTTGCTTCCTTATCCATGTGCTACAAGGTTTCTTAGACGCTTCTCGCCTATTTTCTTGCATCGCTAGCCTGATCGATCGACAGTTGGGTCTCGTTCTGTTTTGGACACGTACTGAGTCCCGGGCCTCGTGTCAAAACCCACGCGATCCGAGCCCACCATTCGTTTCCCTACTCCGAGAATTATAGGTACTTTATGAAGAAAAAGGGATACATTTTAAATTAAACATTTAATGCTAGCTCAACACTTAATTTTGTTTCTCTTGAAGAAATATTGCTACTATACAAAAAAGGGATAAATTTTAATTTAAAGGCTTAATATAATAGCTCAAATAGGTAGGGTATATGGCTATTTTCTTTGAGTCCCCGTGTGGCTATTTTCTTTAAATTATTATTGGTCCAGAATATATTAAAATACCATGGAGTAGATATTTTCAATTGTTTTAATTACAGTTTTTTCATTTTTATACAAAAATCACATACTCGTGGGGTCCTATTGATACGATTTGGTCAATTCATCCGTGATTTGGACCAGTGTACAACGTGTTACATGAATAGTTGTTGATTTCAGCGAAGTGAGTATTTTGCCCATCACCGAGAACAATAATTGGTGGTTTCTTCAATCTCCTCAAGATCTTAGCTACGTGAGCGATAGAATCGTAGAAAAATGAACATGCTGGCAGTGAGCATGGATGATGATCAGGAGGTGCCATGTTATGATAGGTATTACTTGGGATTGCACCCTTTCGATCTCGGATCGTTTTATCACTGCTAAGAGTCTCTTCATTGGGCCTTGTTTCATGGAAATTGCTGTTTGCGCCATGTGGAATATTTGGAGAAGCCGAAATGACCTAATCTTTAAAAACCTCCAGCCCTCTTTGGCTAGATGGAAGGTTTATGTGCAAGCTGATATTTTGCTTCATCAGCATAGAGTGGGGCTTATTCTGTTCAACCCCTTCTAGATTGGGTGTTAGCTACTTTCACTTAGATGGCTGTTATTTTCTCCTTTTTGTTCCACTTCCTCCCTCCATCAGAGATTTTTTAGCAGACTTGTAAGCTTCTTTTGTAAGGAAAACCCCTGTTTTTTCTATTAATACAAAATTCACACCGTAGGGTTTTTCCCTACGGTACTCTGTTCAAAAAAATGATCAGGAGGCGCGAAGCTTCCAAAGCCGCGGTACGTAATGTCCATCATGAGTGTGGGTGGTGAAAAGAAGTTTCGTTCTCTCCCTGCACTGTAGCATCAGTCTGGGCACGCCGGAATCTGAAGCGATCAATGGCCAGCGAGCATACTGCCGAGTGGCGGTCGATCCCGGCGGTCAGTCATCCTGCTTTCGGAGCTCGGGAAAGATGCATGGATGGACGGGGCGATTTGACGGGTGCGGGCAGCAAGCAGGAAGATAGATAGAGTGACGGGACACGACGGCAGAAAACAAACTCTTGTACCGTCCGATGCTTTTCCTCATCTTCATCCTCCTTCGTCTTCGTCTTCATCTTCGTCTTCGTCTGAGCTTGGCGCATGGCATGCAGCGCAGGACTCGATGCGCGTCGGGAATATCGGATGCTGCCTTTTCTCTCTCTCTCTCGATCGCCAACGCCAAGTTGGAAGGAAGCACTGCGAAAGGCAGAAACGAGACTGGACTGCAGATTAGGAGTGCTTTGCCTAACGTGATGATGGGTCAATCCGGGGGATTCGAGCCCGGCCCCTCCGCGTTGCTTAACCTGTTCAAAAAGGGCCAAACCGCAAAGGCACGCGCCCGCCTAGAAAATTGCTTCTTCTCTTGGGACTACAGGGCGCCACTGTTCGTTCGCCGGCAAAGCCGATCCAAAAGCAAAAGAGCTCGTCAAGTTTTCTTAGGGACAATCCAATTTATAGCATGAATTTCACTACCCTTTTATCGCATCGCAGCACTAGAAAGCAGGGAGTACGTAGTACTTTTCCCACGGGTTTTGGGTTCCATTTCTACAGCGCGATGAATTTCAGGATTGTCTGTCTTCTCGGTTGTCGTTCGTCCCCTAGCTCTGTGGAATATTCATATACTACCGCTGGGGCTTTATCAGATCGGCTCGGGGCCGCTTTATTCCTCGGAATCCATGGCAGGCACGACAGTAAGAAACAAAACTTGGTGTTTCCAATCAATCCGTCGCCATCGATCGGGAGGCGCGCCGCCATAGAGCGGAGAGAGATTCGATCAGACGGGAACCGCCATGATGATCCAGCGACCATCACCCAAGAGAACATTCTCATGCATCAGATCTTTGCCCGATCTTTTTGTTTAATCGATCGCCTGCCTGCTAGGGCACTGTGCGGCAGCAGGCAATCAAAGACCGATTGCCATGCATGCCAATGCCATGCACAGCTCGGTGATTTGAATTTGCTGCTAGTACTGTCCAGGGCCGCCTCAAAAAATTTGGGGCCCCAGTGCGAAATACATAATGGGGCCCTAAAATTACAATATGTCGCTAGAGCCTAGGGACGAAGAATTATGGGCAATCGGGTTTTTTATATACCAACAGATTTTTTATTTATATTATGAAATTTGGTGTGTTGATCAGAGCGAACTTAATTCAAGGTAGCTAGACGATTTGTCGCTAGACCGGAGAGAACAACATATCACTTGTTAACTTGCATTGGAAACCAGAACTATGTATATAAACTAGAACCTAGAGGCTCAATATACGACATTGGCACAAGTATCTAACCACATGAATCTATTGTATTTTCTATACCTAGTTATTTTACTCGCAAGTATCAACCGAGACGACAACGAGAATAAAACTGAAATATAAGAGCCATGTGTACCTTGAGTAAAGGAATGAATAAACTGAAGCTGTGATTGTTTCCGCGAGGTCGGAATGTCGGAGGTTATGAGAGCTCTGCCTCCCACTTGATCTTCATATGAGGTGCGTTACTTTTTCATTATAATTACAAGCCAGAAACAACGAACGCCTAAAAAAACAAACAGCCAATCCAATCACCACCTACCAGCTTAAAAATCAGCATGGAATCAGGTCGCCCGACGCCCATTCCCACATCAATTTTAGATCTTGGCGGTGTTGCGCTTCCACATCAGATCTTGCCAAAAGGCCAATAAGACAGGAAGAGCTGTTTTGCAGTACCATATGGCTCGCACAAAGTAATCTTCCATTTGGCTGCGGCATCGCCAGCTATGGCCTTCGCACTATCGATCGGGTCGAGTTGTCCCAGGAGGCCAGGAGGCAGTTGGAGAGAGAATGGAAGTATGAGCCACACATGGCATCAGTTTTTTTTTTTTTTTTTTTGCGTTGACACGCGCACACCCCGCACTAGTTGGTTGAACAGCACGAGTAACTTACCCTTTCGCTGGTGGGGCCCGAAGGACAGGTTCATCTTCAACCTCTGACCTTTCTTCTTTCCCAAATACACGAACTGACGCACAGTTCAACCTTAAAATTCATGGCGATGCACACAACATGTATAGGATTTGGGGCCCCTAATTTTTGGGGGCACTGTGCGGTCGCTCACCTCGCACGCCCTCATCGACAGCCCTGGTACTGTCACCTAGAGATACTATACAGTTAACAGTTCCGTGGTTATAGTATGTCTTGGACGGCACCAAGGGGTATAGAAAACACTATGCTAGTATGCCCGTAGCGTGATCGATCGTACTCGATCGAGCTCGATCCGCGGTAGCCAAGGATGTAGGATCCGGCCGCTATATTATAGTATTATACTGTACTGCTCTGTTCCGTCTCGGAGTTTAGTTTAGCATTCACGAGGTGGTGATAAAAGAACCGCGATCGAGATCGTACCTTGCCCTGGAGGGCATGATGATTGTGTTCTGTAACACGCGTTGGGAATTCGGCGCTGGATGGACTGGCCACGTTGTCTTCTTTTTTCTATCGGAGGAGAAATAGGAGAATCCACACACACTCCACTTTTGGCTTGTACTAACTTTATCCTTAACAAAACCTAGCTGTCTCTCACCCGCACATTTGCGCGGTAAAATTTCATTACTTGTACTCCCTCCGTCCCAAAATAAGTGTCTCAAATTTGTTCAAAAGTGAATGTATCTATACTTGTTTCATGTCTAGATACATCCACTTTTTGACAAATCTAAGACAGTTATTTTGGGACGGAGGGAGTATTTCACTTTGTTGTTACATGAGACCAAATTTCAAATAATTACTCGAATTTGTTATAATACATCACATTTTATATTATTTGGGAACAATCAACGAAGTAGGATGTGTCGACGTTTTAGGTATGTAGTTTTGGATCTAGATTTAAAACGACGTTAAGGTGGACGCAACAATGAAAGGGATAAAAGGTGTCTCATATCTCCATCCCCACATCCGAGGTGTCATCTTTTTAGGAGCCTTGTAAAACTTATTCCTTGTATTATTATTACTCCTAGCTAGGGTGTTGGTTGACCCATTTGAAAATGTAATGGAAATCATGGGGCAAATTGTTTACACATAAGTTTCGATATGTAACAAAAGTAAAACGAAAGCACCGTGGTGTGCTTGGGATGCAGAATTACAGTTTTTGTAATAAATTTGGATTCCATTCATCCCATTCTTATTAATTTGTGTGCATCTTTTCACCAACAGTTTGTGAGAGCCGCCAAGAACTAAATTTAAACACTATGTCGCCATCCACAGTCGGCTATCTTACTTTTATTAATTGTGTTTTTGTTTGCGATGCTATGCCTGTCTTATTGTGACTATTTATATGTTGCTTGGCCATCTAATATGACATACTTACAAGTGTATCATAAAAATTTGCAAAAGCATTTTAGCTCTTGTCTTGAAGTACACAACATAAAAATTTGTTATATTTTGGCATGATTAATTGATTCCAATATTTCACTAGTACACAACGTCCATATCGACACGAGTTAGAATCCACATTGGCAGCGAAGATATGCTCTGTTGCGGAATGCTCTCACCGATGTGGTTAACAAAAGGAAACAATTCACTAAATCGTTACCCACGTGACCATGGGCAACAGTAGGGAAATACCGTCACTTAGTGATCTACGTTAGTTACCGACTAATTGAAAACACCAATTTTGGGTGCGAAACTCCAGATAAGAAAACACGAATGGCCACGACTTTGCCACCTCGCCACCATGTCGAGCACCTCCGTCTTCTGGCTACACCGTCGTTGGCTCCTCCATCTTCCACTTTGCGCTAAAGAATATAAGGTGCATAAGTAAGTAAATTTAGAAATGCATAATTAGAACTAGTAACTAGTAGCTAAATATAACTAGCAATATTTAGCAAGGTCTTAACATATCAAGCTAGTAACTATAAAGTCATACGTGCAATATTACTATAAATGGGTCCATCGTCTTCGATCTCCTCAGCTCGCTCTACGTAAAAGATGCCGGTGTGGCTGCTCTCTCTCTCTCTCTATCTCTCTCTTTCTCAATTGGTACATAAGACATGCGTGCAGTATTACTATAACTTTTGAAAACTTGTAAATATCAGTTTTTCTTAGTTTCATTTTTTTTTGCTTCTATGATGCTATCAATTAGGTAGATTACTCGAACACCTTTAGAATTAGACTTTGGAAGTTTTTCAGGATAACTTCGTGCCTTCAGTGGACTGAGCTTATGTGCCACATTAAGATGTGTACATATTGTTTGGTAAAAAAAAAGATGTGTACATATTTTGACTTAACAAGAACATTAAAAAGTTTCTAAAAAAAAAAGGACATTAAAAAGTGCCAAGCGCAGGACGGTGATATAGTATGGTGACCGATTTTAAACCTAATCCATGGTATTTAAGTTGCTAATTGCACAATTCCGCACAATTTCAGTCACCAAATTACCACCTAGCAGGTGTGAAGCACTTACGTTGGGTCATCCTCCTCCCTTATAAGCAAGGTTTAATATCCTTAGCTCCCCGAGGTGGGACTAAAAGCACCGTCTCCCTCGCGACATTGTATGGCTGTGATCTGATCGTCTCCACCTCTCACTTGGGCTGGGCCTGGATGGACAAAGATCGTAAGTTCGTAACAAAAGGATGTTGTGCCTGTGGGCTTGGAAGTTCTGCTTCTCGAGAGATCCAAAGGCAAAGTGACGATACTTGTTTTTTTTTTTTGACGCCCCCCCCCCCTCCCTCTGCCTCCCGTGTCGCTCCTCTGGGGCGACACCGGGGGCCTCCCAAACCCTAGCCGCCGCCGGCCTCCCCCTACTCCATCCTCCTCGTCGCCACCCGAGGAAGCTGCCGGGAAAGCCCGTGCGGCCGCCCGTGACGGTGGCGGCGAGGATCTGGCTGCTCCGCCCCGCGTGCAGAGGGCTCGGGTGTCGGCGACGGCGGTCGCGGGTGGGGTTGCGGCGTCGGCCCTGGCGGCGGGGGGCGCCGCTGGTGCTGCTGGTCGCTCTCCTTGGTCGCGCGGGCGGCGAGGGGGCGGTGGAAGAGGCTCGCGGTGGGAGTCGCCCCGTTGACTCCTTGATTCAGATCTGAAGTCGGCGGTCTCGTCCAACACGGATCCCTGGGCGGGGTTGGGGTCTCTGCCGGGAGAAATCCTTGGCCGCGGGGCGGCCACGTCGTCGGCGACGTCTTCGACGCCGCGCTTCTCCTTGGAGGCGACGATGAGGTTCTGCTCCCTACCTGCCCTCCTTCTCCTGTGCTCGGGTGAAAACCCTAGGTCTTTGACCGGGCGGCGGCGGCGCTCTAGCGTCGCGTTCTCCTTGGAGGCGCCGTCTTGGGCTGCGGGAAGGTGGTGGCTTTGTGTGTTGGTGACCTGCCTGTGGCGGCGTTTCTTGTGGTGCAGTGTTGTCTGGCCGATGCTCCCATGTTGGTTGTGCTAGCCTTTCGCAGGTGGTCTGCTCGCCGATGGGTCGGCGCCCTCGAGCCTGGGCGAGAGGGGAAAGGGTTCCCCTCTGTGGCGACAACTTCCTGGCGAATGCGTGGAGCCAGCGTCTTGGTTGAGCTCTGCCATGGCGGTGCTGGCCTCCCTTTGGCCGTGTCTTCTTTCTGCGTGTCCTTGCCCTACAGCTTGCGTCTTGCTGCGTGGTCGGTGCCGGCGGCGGTGTCTGGGTTGCCCGCTCGCGTGCGGTGGTGTTCGTGCTGGGTCCTTCTGCTGCTTCTCGAAGTGTCTGCGTTCGTGCTCTCGGGTGAGCCGCTCCACCTTCTGACGGTCCGGCGCCCTACGAGCCAGGGCGAGAAGACAGGGGTCTTCTCTGAAGGTGGAGGCGAATGGCATGACGGCGACGACAAGCAAGGGATGACGAAGACGATCTCCCCGGTGGCGTGTCTGGCTTCTCGGCGTCCCTCTCCGGTTTGCTGCCTTTTGTAGACGGGCGGTGGTCTCGAATTTCAAGCTGTGCTACCCTGCGTATCTTGTGTTTGCTTGTTTTTCGTTTCCTGTAAAGCTGTTCTCTCAGCATCGTGTAATTGCCGTTGTAACACTGAGCTTTGTTAATTCAAAGCTGGGCTTATGCCTTTTATCTAAAAAAAACGATACTTGTTTTTTTTTTAAGTGATGGTAGTTTATCTTTTGTTGAACAATGGTCATGTACATGACCATCGTTTCTAAAAAAACAATGGTCATGTCTCAAAAGGTAGAACCTTCAACGAAACAAGAAAATATGAAAAAGGCCAGACGTTGAAAACATTCTACCCTTGGAAACACGGATTTTGGTATCTCACCCTTGTAGTAAGAGCGTAAGAAAGAAATTATACTGTACGTTTTTATCTCATTTATTAATAAAGATCAAATCACAAACCACGTATATGACAGGACGGAAAGGATAGGAAAAATCTACCTTTTGGAAGAAGAATCATCAGCCAAGAAAGAAAATTTCAATCCAGACAGAAGAAACCCCTGAGCAAGATACCAGCGCATGTCACTCGTTCTCGGCGCCCCCATTGTGGCCATCCAAGAAAAGTGGAAAGATCCCTTTTTCACCCGAGTTCGACGCGTCTGCATCGCTGATATGCAGCTTTACGGACCTCCAAAATAGCTCATCAAAGGCAAAACCATTGTCGTTGAAAAAATCAGACCAGGTGAGCACGCCAGATTGGTGCGCCAGCTTCAGGTGCATCAGCTTCCAACTACGAATCTAGCACAAGATTCACCACCTTACAGCTGCCACTGACGCAGACTATCGTCTACACGCGCCCTTTAAAACCTCCCGAGCTCCGCTCCGATGCTGGAGCGAGCGCCGTCGCAACGGCGGAGCCCATGGATACAAGTCTATCACAAGGATGCCGCCGCCACGCCATCCCCGTTTAAATAGACTATCACCCAGATCCATCGCCGACCACAAAATAGAACGTTGCATGAGAGAAGAATTTGAAACGCTTTTATTCATCACCATCGTCGGAGCCAAGACGCCGCACGGCAGAAAACCTAAACTACGAACTACGGAGGACCTAACCCTCAAGCTAAGCACGTCCGGTGACCCGCGCCGTCGCAACGGCGGAGCCCATGGATACAAGTCTATCACAAGGATGCCGCCGCCACGCCATCCCCGTTTAAACAGACTATCACCCAGATCCATCGCCGACCACAAAATAGAACATTGCATGAGATGAGAAGAATTTGAAACACTTTTATTCATCACCATCGTCGGAGCCAAGACGCCGCACGGCAGAAAACCTAAACTACGAACTACGGAGGACCTAACCCTCAAGCTAAGCACGTCCGGTGACCCCTCCTCCCCCCCCCCCCCCCCCCCCCCCCCCCTCACTACTGACGACGAGGAGATCGTCAGCAAAGGAGAGCCGCTGAAAGTCGGCATTCGAAAGCTTACACCGTAGATCACTTTTTCTTGGGCGGCTGCGTGGAGGAAACCTAGCCATCGGGCCAAAAGTGATTTCGGCTCTCGCGTTTCGTGTAACAGAATTTTTCGGATAAATTCTACTGTAATTACCAGTGGAGAAAATGGGTAAGAACATGATAAAACTTAGATTAGTGTGTATGATACCGCCAAAGTGGCGCTAAATAGACAGACTATTATGTCAAATAAAACAAAACTATATTATTTACTTGTCATGTATTTATTTATTTTCATCGAATTCCCCCCTATGCCTTTTTTGTAGAGTAGCCCAGACATCAAGCCATAAGATATATAGTGAAACCGAAAATTCCAAGTATGAGTCACAAGTTCACACATAAACATGAATACTAGGCACTTGCACATATGACGCACACTAAGAGCATCTCCATCCGTGGCTCTAGACGAAAAAACGCGCCCACTCAAGACGCCAATAGTCAGATTTTGTCCGACGTGACCCAATATTATGTTCGGCACGCCCAGCCCACACCCCTCCTGTTGGGAGACGCTTGGGATGGTGACCACATCATCCGCATAGATGGAAGTGCGGTGGCACAGGTCACGCGTCGACAGCCGAGAGAGGAGCCCTCCATGGAGGCCTTCTCTATCACTCTATACATAGGACATGCGTGCAGTATTGCTGTAATTTGTGAAAACCTGTAAATATCAGTTTTGCTAAGTTTCAAATTTTGCTTCTATGATTCTATCAAGTAGACTACCCAAGCACCTTTAGAATTAGACTTTGGAAGTTTTTTTTAGGGTAATTTGGTGCCTTCAGTGGACCAAGCTTACACGCCACATTAAGATGTGTATACATATTGTTTGGTCAAAAAAAGTAAAGATGTGGTATGGTGACCGAATTTAAACCTAATCCATGGTATATAAGTCGCTAATTGCGCATTGCCGCACAATTTCAGTAACCAAATTACCACCTAGCAGGTGTGCTCTGTTTAACAGAAGCACGTACGTTCGGTCACCCTCCACCCATATAAGCATCGTCTCCCTCTCGCAACAGGGTACTGAGATGACTAAACACGTACAGGATCTGATCATCTGCACTTGGGCTGGCCCTGGACTGACAGAGATGGCAACAAAAGGATTCTGTGCCAGTGGGCTTGAAAGTTGTGCTTCTCGAGAGATCAAAGTGATGCTAGATTAGTTTTTTTGTTGAACAAACATGATGTCTCATTGTCTCGAAAGGTTGAACCTTCAGCGAAACAAGATAAAAATTAAAGAAGTCCAAACATTGAATACATTCTACCCATGAAACATGTATTTTGGTATCCCTCAGTTTGTAAGAGAAATTCGGATTAGTGTGTATGATGTTGCCAAAATGACGCTAAATATACAGATTATGTCGAAATTCAGAAAATCTTGTTATTTACTTCTCATGTATTTATTTATTTTACATCGAAATCCCCCTGTGTCTTTTTTGCAGAGTAGCCAGACAACCAGCCATAAGATATACAATAAAACCGAAAATTCCAAGTCTGAGTCACAAGTTCACACATAAACAGGAGTACTGACTACTTGCACATATGTAGCACACTAATAGGAAGAGTAAGGGTGCTTCTCCAGGGACTAACCCTAGTATATATATTACAACCAGACCAATTCTTTTCCCACAAAATGATGCTAGTTCTTTGACAGGGTACAATATCAGGTCACCCTGTGCCCTTGGTCTGATTCTATGGTTGCTCGATAAGATGGCTCACATCGCATACACAATCTCTCCACTGCTGTCAATATCGAGATCTGAGTCAGATTCAAGGTCATCCATGTCGTCGTCCATGTCGAGCCCATCGGTTAGAATGTGGTTTATACGAGAACAAGCGGGCGGTATGGTGGCCTCCGTTAAAATTTGCATGATCTGGTCCATCGTCTGCATTGGCTGCTCAGGCTCTTCATATTGGCTGCTCATACTCTCATCATCTATCAGATCAGCGGGAAGGTTCTTTAAGAACCAACTATGGTTCCGTATTTCTGGGATGGTTATCCTCTGGATTTATCATCACAATTAGTGTCATGAAAATGATACAAATGAATAAGATAAACACATACCACTGCATTTTTATGATGACTAACACTCCAATCAAACCCAAGATATGAGTATGTCGAAGCACAAAAAAGGATAATATAAATGGTGGCAACGTAGATACAGGCAGATAAGATTACCATAACGAAATCTAGATCCTTTTGAAGGAGCTATAGTATGCCAAAAGTTATATCAGTAGCCTAAAAGATGTAGAATACACTAATGGACCAGTATACTATCAATAGGTCAGAAAGCGGAACAGTGTGACAAGCACATTACAACTACACAAGTCGAAACACAAACAACCTAAATTATTATGATGATGATAAACACATGCACATCTCAACACATACCCCAGTAGTATTTGAAGAACATAAGGTGTGCAATTGACTACTGTATAGTAAAAGCTCAAGCATCCTGACCCCCTTATGGGCTTCAAAGAGTCAGTTATCCCTTACTAGTTATATATTTAATTGTCAGGTAAAGTTTCGAGAGAAAAAAAATGAAATGAGGCACGGTACACATATATCACACAATACAGGATACGATAGCAAAGCCTAGTTTTTAGAAAAGAACATCCTAGTACTCACCAAAGCAGGATCCCCAACAAAAATCCTCGAAATTAGGTGCCTGCACTCTGGAGATATGTCCACATTATCTGGAATTGTGTACTGAACATTCAAGATACGCTGCAAGGTGATGTCATACAATTAGCTTTTAGAGGAATGCAATGCTGGAAGTAGCTAAAAACCGAAAACATGAGAAAGGAAAAAAGAAAAGAAATTAAGATAACCTGAATTGTCTTCCGAAAGTTCTTAGGCTCTTCTGGATCCTCAAAAGGATATGCACCAACTACCATGACATAAAGAGTCACAGCACAGGACCATACATCAGCAATCTGTTATTGTCATTTAGGAACAATAAATCAGTATGAACATGGCTTCCTCGCCTTGGAAGGTAACAAGTCAATTCACACCAATATGTCAGTGACTACACGTTGGGTCAAGTCCTTTAGAAATAAGAAAGGGCTATTAAGGTTCCTCTCCAGTGTTCAGGTAAAACTGATTACCACTAATAACCAGTGCTGACCAGTGAACACTGGGTGGTAAGTGGTAACAACCTTGTACTGAACTTACAAACACTTGGATGTACAACACTTCCACACTTTTCAGACATGGAAATGAGCATACTAGGAGCATATCATAAAACATCAGCGAAGGCCCCGTGAAAAAATGGACCGGCACATTAAACACAACAGGGAACATGTCACTGAATATCTAGTACATTTTCCTTCAGAACATGGGAATGATTTCACCATACTACACTTTAGCATACAATAGCTTGGGCCATGAGATTGGTAAATGTATAGCTACTATCTTTTACCAAAGGGCGCAGCCTTTGATATACAATAGTGATATACATCAATTCAGATTAGGGCACCAAACAGCAAGGTATTTTACAAGTTTATGTCCCTCAGACTAAATTATATATACGGTAAACTATAGTACACTCCCCCAAAGTATTAACATAGTTTGAGAAGTTATGTACCTTGCCATCGTATTCTTTCTTCAACAGAACTTCGGGTGCAATATAAGCAGGTGTTCCTACAGTTGATTTTGGTTGTGAATGGAGAACTGAAGACTGCAGAAAATAAAGAATGTTTGTCATGGTTTATCAGAAAGAGCCTATGAGCACAACAAGCCCAGGTAATATTGATTCAACTGCGTTGTTAGTTCTAAGCCACCAAACCATGAAATATCTATGTGACCACTTGAACGTTGGACCAAATTTCTTGTGCACGTATTTGAAAGCAGCCAAAGGCAATGCATTTATAGAAACATTATCTAGAACAATAACAAACTGGATTAGGTAAGCACCTTAGAATAGCCGAAATCACATATCTTCAAGCGAGGAGCAGGACTACCGTCCAACAGTGTGTTCTCCAGCTTCAAGTCACGGTGACATACTTGCTTGAAGATAAGGATAAAATGGAACAGTTCAGATACTGTAATGTATAGTAAAAAACTACTAAAATAGAATGAAAGATAAGTTTTGCATTAAATAATACCATTGAATGGCAGTAGCTGACTCCAGATATAAGCTGCTGGAAGAAGTAGCGAGCCTAACAAAAGACAGATGCACTTAATCCCACCAATGATACATGCAAAAAATATATGGGTCAAAAAACAGATGCACCAGAGTGACCAGAGTGTAGATTCAGACCTCATCTTCACTGAATCGTACATTTTTGCATATTCTCTCAAAAAGCTCACCACCAGATGCATATTCCATCACAATAGCAAGATGAGTCGGAGTTAAAATAACCTACAAATGCACGACACAAGTTATTTTGGATGTTTTCTTTCTCTTCTTTTGGTGGAAATGATGAATTAGAGAACATGCATCATGAAGATCCTGGTTTTACCTCCTTAAACCTAATGATGTTGGGATGCTTCAGTGATCTATGGTTAATTATCTCACGCTGGACATTCTCATCTATCTGCGCAACAGAACAAATAAAATATATAAGAAAACAAGAACCAGGTAGTCACAATCATTAGGGACCTGCATTAAGGAGACAAGCTAATGTCAAAATATATATACAATGGAAGTACCATCTTCATGCTTCCACCCACACTCACCATCTCAAGTTTCCATCTAAATGGAGTTCAAATGACCTGACTATTCATAGTGGATCACAAATAATATTGGGCCCTGTAGCATGTGCTCTCATATGAGCTGTTATGGAAGGAAAGCCCAATAGAACCAGAAAGTTAGCCAACCCATCTGTTCAAATGTCCTTACTTTCAGAAAATCAATGGATTGTTGCTGACCCAATATCCCAAAGAAAATATTTTTTTATAACCTTCACGAAATGACTGCAGCAAGTAAAGGAATTGTATAAAAGTTTATTGCTCCCACAAAAGCATTGCCCAGTAAGCTAAATCCAATCATGGGTATGACGGAATCAAACTTGAGCATTCATACCAATACAAGCTGCAGATTGTGAACTTAAGGTAGGACTCAGGGTAGAGTGAGTAAGAAGTGCCCTTTTGGTCTTTTGGGTGCTAGTCTTAACAGGCTTAACTAGTGATGCTTTCCAACTTATAAAACTACTACCTCTTTCGACAGGCAATTGAAACCATTGCCATGTGAAAGAAACAGGACACAGGAAACAGTTGATTGAGAATCATCTTCCACACTCCAATATAAACTATGATACTTACAAGAGTAAGTACGAACTAGCCACCAAAAACCAACCGTGCGAGCTATTCCTCCTTCTGCCCCTAAACAACTTTATTTTATGAATAGTTTATTGTCCTGATTGTGTAAAGCAATAGTTTCATGTCCCTCGACAAATGTTGCTCTTGAAATTAAGGCTGACATATACAGGTTTACCTAGATTAGTAGCTTGACTTAAGCATTGAGTAGGGGTAGCTGAATAGTTCATATTGATAAGAGTTGCTCAAGGTCATTCATTGATTCGAGCACTAACAGGTTACTTGGTCCAAAAACACGCAGTTGTGCTCCTCTTATCGGTCAAATACACCCACATTACTCAATTGGAGTAACAGTAATATATGATACCCATGAGCAGTTGGATATACATGGATGGTCAAATATGGGTCGATGGATCATTTGCTCGAACAACAGGGCGGAAATTGTTTAGCTTTGCTGTAGCAAGCATTTATGCAGGCTAACAAGGAATTGTCTACGAGTAAATTCTACAAAATCAACGAAACACTCGCTTTAGGACTATTTGACTTGTTTGAGTGGGTGTATCCACTTGATACTTTTGCAAAAATCGACTTGTGAGTATGTTTTACTATTTTTCACAACCATGTCACCTTATAAACAACAATTTTATTAAATGCATCTAAACCAAGAAAAATGTACAGCTATTGTATCTCAATAAATGCACGGTGAAGCCTTCATTTGAGTAGTGTTGGCCTGTCTATATAATTACAGCCCTGACTGAAGAGTTAACAGGTATGTCACCTACTACTTGGAAAATCGGTGCATGTTGGTGACGCACCTAGTGTCGATTCATGGGATCGATACCTGCCAAGTAGGCAGTACAACCACTTGACTGACCAACCAAGCACTGCTCCCGCAAAGTATATGTACATTGATTTGCTCTATTTCGAAGCTTATTTTGGAAATAATGGTGACCTTGCGGCTTAAGGATACAAATGAGTCACCCGGCACTTGATGCGGGATCGAACCCGGGCAGGTAGCATCAGCACCCACATGACCAGCCAACCGAGGTATAGCTGGGTACGGTCTCCGTCTACTTTTTAATTCTATTGATATTTTGTGCAACGCAGCCCTAGATGTTTCATTACCCCTAACAAAACTAGTAGAACACAGTGAAGGTCGAGAGTACTAACCATAATACCTTATCACATGAAATGTATAGAAATATATACATCCAACAATCACAAGCAATGCATAACTTAAGGCAGCAATTCCGTCCTTGAAATGCAAATAGGGTTCTCTAATAATCCCAGCAGGCGGACAGAGCGTCAAACGATTCGGCACTAAAACTGAACAGCAGAAATCGAACAGGTCCGAATCAATCAGCGAGAGCCCGAATCGGCCAGGATTCCGCACAGGAGGTCAATAGGTTGGTCAAACGGCGCCTAATCGGTTCCAGGAGTAAGGGGGGGGGGGGGGGGGGGGGGGCTACCTTCTCCCCGCGCTCGATGTACTTGACGGCGACGAGCTCCATGGTGCGGCGGTCGCGCATGAGGCGGGCGACGCCGAAGTTGCCGGAGCCGATGTCGCGGACCAGCTCGTAGCGGTCGCTGTCGTGCATGATCGGCATGTCCATGCCGGGGCCCACCGTGAGCGCCGCCCGATCCGGGGCCGCCCCTGCCATGGCCGGCCGGCGGTCGATGTGAGGGCCGCGGCTGCTAGCTAGGGTTTGGTCCCCCGAAGTCGCTGCTCCCTGCTCAAGCTCGAATCGGCGACGAGCTCTGCTCAGCCCCCTCTCGCTATCTCCACCTCCACCGCGACGCGCACTCAATCACTCTCTGCTCGCATTATTATTGCCGGGTTTGGTGGCTGATGCAAGGGCTCATCTGGGAAGTGGTTTTATTGGACGTCATCTTTTGCCATTCGCGTCATAAATTATGTCGACGAGGACCCAATTATTTTTCAAAGGATATAAAAAGGAAGTTTTTTTTTTTCGTCTCACTTAAGTGGGTACAAGTTGTAGTATCTGATCAGACACATAGCCTTACACACGCACACCACACTCACACCACTAGCTGTGAACCTAATCAAGACCTACAAACTAGACCCGACTTGTCTGCCTGGTACAAGATTTTTTCCCTCATGGAGCTCACAGGCTAGACCAGAGACACTTATTGATGATGCGGAATACTGTTCCTAGTGAACAGTACCACGGACACTGTTCCTATTGAACAGTGCCACTAGCGTGAGACACCCGAAATTCATCCACAAGGGATCGAACCCGGGCGGGAGGAGCAGCCATCGCTGGCTCCTACCACTGGGCCAACGCCCAGTCCTCGATATAAAAAGGAAGTTAGGTCACCGTCGTGTTACACTGGCTTAAAAAAGGTGGGAGCATATAGGGACGATTTGGGGTTTAAAGCATAAAATAACAAATATAAGTGTAACATATGCAATCATGTCTTATAAGACGAAAACAATAGTGTGCTACCCTAGTCTCGTTAAGTCTCCACGGTCGAATATTGTTTTAGATTTAAAAGCTGAACTTTGAATGTCAACCATTTCTCAAATAATATACTCGCATGCAAAGTTTTGGTTACCAAACTGGGAAAAAATCTCGTGGGTGCTCGAGATCTGCTCAGCCCCTCTCGCTATCTCCACCTCCACCGCGACGCGCACTCAATCACTCTCTGCTCGCATTATTATTGCCGGGTTTGGTGGCTGATGCAAGGGCTCATCTGGGAAGTGGTTTTATTGGACGTCATCTTTTGCCATTCGCGTCATAAATTATGTCGACGAGGACCCAATTATTTTTCAAAGGATATAAAAAGGAAGTTTTTTTTTCGTCTCACTTAAGTGGGTACAAGTTGTAGTATCTGATCAGACACATAGCCTTACACACGCACACCACACTCACACCACTAGCTGTGAACCTAATCAAGACCTACAAACTAGACCCGACTTGTCTGCCTGGTACAAGATTTTTTCCCTCATGGAGCTCACAGGCTAGACCAGAGACACTTATTGATGATGCGGAATACTGTTCCTAGTGAACAGTACCACGGACACTGTTCCTATTGAACAGTGCCACTAGCGTGAGACACCCGAAATTCATCCACAAGGGATCGAACCCGGGCGGGAGGAGCAGCCATCGCTGGCTCCTATCACTGGGCCAACGCCCAGTCCTCGATATAAAAAGGAAGTTAGGTCACCGTCGTGTTACACTGGCTTAAAAAAGGTGGGAGCATATAGGGACGATTTGGGGTTTAAAGCATAAAATAACAAATATAAGTGTAACATATGCAATCATGTCTTATAAGACGAAAACAATAGTGTGCTACCCTAGTCTCGTTAAGTCTCCACGGTCGAATATTGTTTTAGATTTAAAAGCTGAACTTTGAATGTCAACCATTTCTCAAATAATATACTCGCATGCAAAGTTTTGGTTACCAAACTGGGAAAAAATCTCGTGGGTGCTCGAGATTTGCGGTTACCGCGGTAACCGAGAAATCTCGACGGGTTACCGGACAAATTTAAATTCTGAATTTTGAATTCAAATTTCTGGGATTTTTCATAAATTGGGTAACCGCTCGGTAACCTCTCGGTAACCGGAGAAATACCGAGAAATTATGAATTTTGAATTCAAATTTCTGAGATTTTTCATAAATTCAAAAAAGCCCGATTTTTTTTGCTCGGTAAGCCCTTTTACCGTGGGTGCTCGAGATTCCCGGTTACCGCGCGGTAACCGGATTTCTCGCTCGGTAACCCAAACCGTGCTCGCATGCTCTCTTACAATTCGCAATTTTCAAAGTTCATCTTGCAAAATATTATTACAAGTACTAGAAATCATATATGTACGTATAACTTCTTCCAATGTTTTCTCATATCTTTTACTTATGATATACGCCAAGTAATAAATGACTTGGCTCGAACGACAAAATCCCGCTTGTAACGGACGGTAGCACCATGTCCACCGCATTTGCATGCCAAGAATTCATAACTTTTTTAGTTTATAATAATATCTTTCTGTATCTTCGTTTTCTCCGGCATCTTTAACTTATGGGATACACCTCGTAATCGATGACTTGGCTCGAAAAGACACGAAGCGGACTGCACCACCATGTCACGCAAAGGAACATGTCTGCACAATTCGGCATCTTTTTTGTTGCTATTTATCTATTTCTTTCGCCATTATTTATCTTTCCTTTTCCTACACCTTCCTACACCGTGTTTTAATGTCAATAATTCGTAAAATATTTTATCTGTAATAATACATTTCCATAAAATTGTCTGGTTTCTGTAACGTGTATGATAAGTCATGTAATAAATGTCTGGAAAGTGGTTTTATTGGACGTCATCTTTTGGCATTGCGTCCTAAATGATGTAGAGGAGGAGTAGGGTTCCCCTTATTTTTCAAAGGATATAAAAGGAAGTTAGTTGGCCGTTCATGTTACACTAGCTAAAAATGGTGGGAGTATACCTTGATTTTAAGGGCATTGAAAATGGTATGATTTGGTTTTAAAGCATAAAATAACAAATGAAATGGTAACATATGCAGTCCTCTCTTCATAAGCCGAAAATAACCATGATATCCTAGTCTTCTTGATTCACTATTGTCGAAAACTTTTGTTAGATTTCAAAGATGAACTTTGAATGCCAATCATTTATAACATAATATACTAGAAATAAAATAATATACGTATAATATTCTTCCAATATTTTTTCGTATCTTTAACTTTGATATACACCAAGTAATAAATTGCCTTGGCTCGAATGACACGAAATCCCGCTTGTAACGGACACACCTGGTCCACCGCGTTTGCATGCCAATATTTTGTAAAATCTTCATTTATAAAAATATCTTTTATATCTTTGTTTTTTCCTGTATCTTTAACTTATGCGATACACCACGTAATAGATGACTTGGCTCGAACGGCACGAAAGCGAACTGTACCACCATGTCACGCAAAAGTACATCTCTACACAATTCGTCATGTTTTTGTTGTTATTTATCTATTTGTTTCGCCTTTATTTGACCCTCGTACTAGTATCTAACCTCGTTTTTTCTTTTTATATTTTATCTTTTACCTTTCCCTTCTCGTACCCTTCTAACACCGTGTTTGAATGTCAATAACTCGTAAAATATTTTATCTGTAACAATATCTTTCCATAAAATGGTCTAAAGTTTCTGTATGTATATGATACGTCATGTAATAAATGTCTTAGCTCGTATGGCACGAAAGGCTTTTGTAACGGACAACACCACCATGTCACGCAACAGAAGGCGTCGCATAATGTGTTTGTTTTTCTTATTGTTTCCATTTTTTTCATCTTAATTTGAGTATCATGTACCAATCTCTAGTCTTATCATTTGTTTTGATTTTTACCTTTCTCCTTCTCCACGGCGTCTGAATGTCAATCTACAAGAAGCTCGCCTTAAAAATTTGTTGAGGCTTCCAAATTAGTATTGCAAAGAGTAGTTTCGAAGTCTAAACGAATTTGAGAGGCGGGATTTGAGAGAAGCTGGGGGAGGGTAGCATCATGGAGAAGCTCTCCTAGAAGCCGAAAAGAGTGGGCGTGAAGCCCCCTAAAAATGTGGAGATATCTTGCAGGCCCAATCCTTTTAGATGACTAGGTCTCGTGCACATGGGCTAAATCGTTTCTTCCCACATTCTATTGTTCCCCGGCCACAAAGAGGAAATCAGCCCATCTCACGTGATTCGGCCACCAGATGTTCTTTCAGCAAAAGGATCAGCAACCTGAGCAAAGCGTGCCAAATGGGATACCAATACACGAGCTGTTATCATACCAGTATATGAGCTGAGCACCTAGGTATCTTCAAAACAAAAAGAAACAAAAATACATAAAATATCAAGTACTTGGATTTTTTTGCTGCAGCAACTGATAGAGTATATATATACCTAATCAGTCGAAAAAAGAAAGAAAACTGAAACTCTTGTTTATTCAAGCAGCACAAGAAAAGCTTCTCAGATTTACTTCAGACAAACCGAGTACCAGTAAAAGTAGAATATAAATATGGATACATTTTTTGCAATGAATAAGGACGAGGATATTCCATCCAGGTCACTACGCGTGAATCAGAGGACCATCAACAGCTGACAAATGACACCCAAACCGACGGTTCTAAACAAGCTTATCAAGACCCGAAAGGCCAAAAACGCCCCTATCCAGCAGCGAAAGGGACGCACAGAGATGGATGGAGACGATCAGACAGACGAAGACGACGGAGATGCTGCAAGCAACAGGCAGAATATTCGCGTGCATGCCAAGGAGAAGAAGGCTCTTCTTGTGACCAAAGCGACGCCCATCAGAATAATCTAGCATTATATATATGTTTATAATCAAATCTCATGTACCAAATGGGACGGAAATACATTAATAAAACTGCTGACGGCATATAATTATGCGGAGATAATCTCACACCGAACCATGATGCCAGTCCATCTAATCGACACATGTTCAAAGCCATCCAGCAGCCAGCGTGCGAATAATCCTCCTGCATATACTAGTAAGCTGTGGATAAGCACAGGCAGGCCAAGGGGATGTTAGTTAATAGTTGTTGACTCGAGACAGAGATGACAATCCCGAGTAGGGCATGCGGAGGACAACGACGTGCAGCTTATCGGGGATCAGTGCAGGTACCCAGCTCACGAATCATGATCCAGATTCGACAAGGTTCCCGTGGTTTCTTATCTCTTTCATTTTCTTTCCTGAATATCTCTGAATACTGAAACTTTACCCAGAATTATCCTCCTCTCTGAACAGGCGCGAAAGGGTTAGGTGAGCATGCACCAACGACTGCAGAACAAAGGTGCGATCCATTCAGTCGGAGCGCCATGCGAAAGAGAAAACGAAGAGCACAACCATGGTGCTCACGGTCCTTGAGTTGCTTTGGTTCAGGGGACCTTGATCCTGTTGTAATGCTGTTGCTGCTGAAAGTTCAGAAAAAAGATCGACGAACCCACTCCTGCTGAAAAGTTCAGAAAAAAAGGCAGTTTGGCAAACCTGCTACTCGAGGGTGAACATGCAGGCAAAGAAAACCTGATAGCAAAAACTGGAACAAGTTTTTTATTCACCTCAACAAAGCAATAGCTGAACAACATCCGAATCTCATATATATGTATGTAATAATTCTCGGGGCGAAAATTGGTGGTCTGCCCGAAAAAAAGCCGAACGGGAGCCGGTAACAGCTCTCCTATCTCTCATGTACATCTCAGGAACCAGGCCATGATCAGTTCATCTTTTGCGCGCTCGATCGATCGACGCCCAATATCCCTGGATTCATGGCCTGCGGTACTACACCCTCTCGATCAAGGTTTCTGAATCTTATTGCCATCGATGCCGCAAATTTTAATCTATCTCTACCTCTCTCTCATCCAGATCTTTTCACAGCTGCAAAGCCTTGGAGATCATTTCCGACCTGTCATCTTCCTCAGAGCTGTCGCTGCCGGTGAGTGCCGAGACGGCCACCCTGAACCGGAGAACTGAAGGGGCCTTCAGGGGACCTGGACTGCGAGCTGCTTTGCTCCTGATGAGCCCACAGATCGCCCACCAGCACAATCGGATGGCTCGACGAAGAAGAACCGGGCGACAACCTATGGTGGTGCAGACGGTATTTCTGAACAATCGAAATGATCCAGATTAGTTTCCACAAGCAAAACATATCAAATTGCATTTCACAAAGATCTGCACAAAGGGAGAGAATTATTGCTTGCTCACCTGGAGGTGGCTTTTCACTTCGTCGTTGGTGAGCCCATCAACTTTCATCACCTCCCTGATTTGCTTTGGAGTGGCAACTGCAATCATGACGGAACAACTAGTACTTTAGGACTCCGATGTTTTACAAATGTTCCTACTAGCATCTACTTACAGCTAACGATCTGATGATTAACAAGAGGTGGAATTGTGGAAATGGTTACCTTGCGGGCCGCCGAGTTGGCGCAAGGCGGCAACAAACTGCCGGTGAAGCTCCGTCGACCAGCACCGCCTGGTCTTCCTCGACTGCTGCTCCTGAGTCTGCAAGCTGAGCGCCGGAGGTGGCATGGTGGTCATAAATTTCGCTGCATAAGCAGCATGGCGACGGTCATCGCCGCCGGCAGGAGAAAAGGGTCTCTTCGAAGCCGAAGACATCATAGGCATCCCTTCTGCGGTAGCAACCACGTCATCTCTGATGAAGAACTGTGACGGCGGCGGTGGCGGCGGCATTGCGGCGAAGCCGACTGCATGGGTGGCACGGGCGCGCCGCCGAGCAGCGTCGGTTAGGCAGGCGCTCTCGTTCTTTTGCTCCTTCTGAAAAAGGAGAAATGGGTTCGGTCAGAATTGTGAAATTATAGGGATCGAAACAAACAAAGATCCACATAAAAGTCGAAGGAAAACGGAAAGAATGGAGTGGAAACGTACCACGGGATCGGCGTCGACCCAGAGCTGCGCGGTGCTCATCCATTTCCTCTTGTCGCTGTCGTCTGCCTTGGCCGCCGCGTCCCGGCCGGCGGTCCTCTTGGCCGCCTCCTCCTTCATGACCTCGATCACTGCACAACCAACCAGCCGCGCGCGTCAGGGAACCAGCGAATACACATAAAAGTAAAATCCAAACAGAAATAAATTGAACGGAAAAAAAAGATCTTTCCATGGATCGATTAATCGGGATGGCTGGCTGCTGACCTTCGGCGAGGATGCGTACGCAGAAGGGGAGCTCGCGGCGGAAGACCTCGATCTTGCGGCGCTCCTCCTCGAGGCCCCTGATGCAGGCGTCGACGGCGGGCGGCTCCTTGGCGGCGAGCCGTCCGGCGGTCCTCGCGACGAAGAGCTTGAGGTCCAGGGGCATCCCGATCTCCCCGACGTCCAGCCCCATGCAGGCAAACCAACCGATGAACAATCACTCTCTCTCTTTCACGCCACGTCCGAAATCTTTGCAAGGAAGGAAGGAAGAGAAGCAGGTTCCGCAAGAAACTCTGGGAGGATGGGAATGGAGGTGTGGCTGGGTGGGGGATCTGGCGGTGGGAGCATATATAGACGGTGGAGAGGTAGGGGAGAATCTGCGAGCTGGGCCGCAGGATTTTGTGGTGCGGCGCGTGGGGTGGGTGGAGGTATACGACGGTGTGGGGCGCCGCGGTTTCCATGCCAGCCGAGCGGAGCTAGAAACTCGCACTCACTGCCGTTGTGCGTCCGCCCGATCGGTCTCGAGCTACCGCGTCTCACGCACCCAATATTCTTTTTTTTTTTTTCACTGTCAAAAAGGATCTTTTCTCTAACAGCTTGGTTGCGTCTCGTAATTAGGTTGCCAAGATAATAACGGAACGGATGCGTTTCCTTCTTGTGGAGGTAAAACCTTGCGCGTCACGCCGTGATATAATCTTTTGGATTCTGGTGGATCTTCTGCACGTCGGTTTGGCTGGCCAATGGTTTCGGGGAGTTTTCATAGGGATGTTCACTTCGGCGGGAGAGACCTTTTGACTCTCGAACTCATACTGAGTAAAAGAAAGAATTAAAACATTTTTAGAATATTCTACAAAAATTGGGAGACAAGCATATACAAGTTTCTAAATACTTACAAAGTTTTATGATGAAATGACATTTGTGTTGCTCTGTACGAAAAAACCCAAAATCAGTGCTCCATTGGGAGACAAACAACATTTTAAAATTCCATTTTGGATACTGATTTTGTTTTGCACAGATGATCACAAATGTCTTTTCATCACGCAAATTTGCACGTACGTAGAAAACTTGTAATGTTTGTCTCCAATTTTTTTTATTTGTATGAAATGTTTTACTATTTTCTTTTTTAAAAAATCAGGCAGGAGCATATGAGATGAGCTGGTGCCAAAGTGAATTTGTGTATCCACAAGAACCAACATCAGGTTTGATGGTTAGTAGCGTGGTGGTACCCAGCACATCAATTCCGCGCGTGGCCCGACGAAACGAACGTGATTTAATTCTCCGCGACAAATACCCGGAATACGTACTTGTACGGTTCTACTACCTACGACCGGCCGCCGTTCTAGCCCAGTATTCATGCACCGTATAGCGAGGGTCCAGCCAACGCTAGCCGCTGAGATATCTCGCCGATGTGGGCCGCCGGCGAGAATCCCCAGTGGATGGAATGGATCCTCCTTTTTCCTGGAGATCGATCGTCGAGGAAGAACCGAGGCCGTCCGTCCACGCCCTGCTGGGCCCACGCGTGTCGGGGGCCTATCGATCGGATGTGCGCGGTGACGCGGCAAACAGTCACAGCATTCAAGCGGAATCGATTCTCCGCATCCCTAATTAACGTACGGTCTCCGCTCGCTATTACCGAGTCAGTCGTGCCGTGCACAACCTGTAGTGCGGCGCGAAAACCGCACGCTGTGTGTTCCCACTTTGCTCGCGGATTGCCTTTTTTTTCTTCTTCACCTGGCAGATGGAAGTGGAAGATGCACGCCCGCGTTGGTCCGCTCGTTTCCGATCCATCGTTATCCCGATAAAGATTGTATGTACGGCCGACTTGTTGCAATAATTTACCACGGTCTATCCCGGATCATCATTTTCTTTTGTCAAACTCGTCTGAGGGTGGTGGAGGTAGAACAATTTTAATCGCCGCCGTACTTATGCGTGTCAACGGGCGTGTACGAATTTTCAATTAGACATGTCATTCCGATCTTATGTGTTTCCTATCCCGACAATTTTCCTAGTGTACGAAAATGTGCCTCGGTGGAATTTTTGTCCTGCTAAAATGACTACTTATTGTTGTACATAAAAGAACAACGTCAAAATGCTACAGTCGATCTCAGTGGGTTTTCAGGTTGTTGTCCCTAATATATTGTAGATAGTCAGTATGCAACTAATAGAACCAACTCTATTATGAGTGAATTCTACGAGATAAACCTAGTTTTATTAACACATCCAAAAGTGACATTTATATTGGCCAGACCCTCTTTGGGTGCGGCGAAGGTCTGAGCGACACTTGGTGATTTCTGGTCTTCCTTGATTGTGGAGAGACCCTGAACCGCTTTCCATCACTGCTGACTTCCCTCCTGTTAGCGATGGCGATGAAGCGATAATTGCCGTGTATCATGCTAGTATTTCTTTTGTCTGGCGACGTTCGGGACCTAGTCTTAATAGGTAGAATGCCCATAGATTTAGGTAGCTGGTTTTCCTTCAATTTTTTTTATAAAAGGAATGCGGTAGGGGAAACCCCTACATCGATTTGTTTTTTTGAAATAATAAGAACCCAAATTTACGTCCGTGAGGACTTGAACCTGGGTGGCCGGGTTGTACATCCGTTTCTCTAACCAAGTGAGATGAGCTCACTTCTTCGGTTTTCCTTTAATTAACTGAGCATTGCACGGTTTAGAATCATGTTTTTTTCAAAACTTTACTTATAGTTTCTCTAATTTGTTACAGCACGACTAGACAACATTTTCTATCGCGAAACAAACATTGTTTTCAAAAATCCATATCGGGAAATGGGTGCGTACAAAAACAATTTTTAAAATGTCAAAAAATTTAAAATAATTTTTATAGATATACTTCAAGACATTTAGTGTTAGCACAAAGAGTTTCCCGAAGAAAAGATATTTTTTGTGATCTGTGCAAAAAAGACAAATCCTGACGCTCCAAAATGACTTTGTACGAGACATTTTTTTGTCTTTTTTACACGGGTCACACAAAATGCCTTTTCTCCGCTTTTTGTGCTAACACAAATGTTTTGATGTATATCCTATTTTCTTTTGAAATTTTTCAACATTTTGAAAAGTTTTTAAAAATGTTTTACACAACAGGTACATCGGCACGTTGTGTGTTTCGAAATCTTTTCTTCCCGTCTAAAAAAACAAATCGTTATCTTGCTTCCACTTCCATCTTGCTTCCACTTCCATCTGCCAGTCCGTGAGATGGAAAACAAATCATTTCGAGCCTTCCGTCTAAAAAACTTGCTCCGAACAATAATTTACCATGGTCTTTCCCGTATCATCATTTAATCATTTGTCAAATTCCTTCTTAGGGTGCTGGTAGAACAATTTTAACCGGCGCCGTAATTATGTGTGTCTAAACATACTTTTTGGATCATCTGACGATTGGAACCTATCCGATCCTTGGAGTTTTGCGCATTTAGAAAAAGCGAGACAAGTTTCTAAATCTAGAGTGATAAAAAACTTCTTATAAAACTACCACCAAAATATTTTTGGAAACTAGCTAGCACCAAAGTATCTATGTATTTTCTTCTCTAATCAATGAGGGCTCCTTTGATTCATAGGATTTACAAATGATTTGTGTAGTATTGAAATCTTAAAGGAATTTTCCTAAGGAAGCTGTTTTATTCATCGGAATCATATCCTATAGGGAAAAATCCCATCGTACTTTTAGTGCAAAACATCGTAGGAAAATAACATGAGGTCTTCTTTGCCACAATCAAAGAAAATTTCTCTTCCCACGGGATTCAGTTAGACATATCATTCCAATCGTATGAGTTTTCTATTCCTACGCTTTTCCTATCATACGAATCAAGGAGCCATAAGTGTGTGTTTGAAAATGTGCCTAGCTCGGTGGAATTTTTTGAAAGGGGTTCGAATCAGAAAACAATAATTTTTCTAACTTACGTACGCCAAAAACTTAGCCAAGGATCTATCTATCTAGTAATGTTGTAACGGAGAAGATATCGGTAACATACCCTTCTAGACCGATAGCGGGGATTACGCTCCCGCAACAAGCGTTGTCGATGAAAACGACGTAGCCGACCTCGAGGTCGCGAAGAACTTGGCGCGACGAAGACGAAGGCGAAGGTGGCGCGACGATGACGCCCTGGCGCCTCGAGTGAGGCGCCTCTTGTTATAAACGATAGCAAGAAAACGATGAAGAGAGGAAAGATCAAACCAACGAGGACACGAGATTTAACGTGGAAAACCCCTCCAACAATGGAGGAGAAAAAACCACGGGCGTCAGCCAGCAATACTTCACTATATCGGGTGAGGTTACAAACGCCGGGGATTTACACAATGCGACTTATCCCAGCCGGCGGCTTACAAGATGTATATATGGTGGTAAAACCCTACGTCGGCTGCAGTCCGACCGGAAACGACGTGTACCGTATGGCCCAAGCCTCCGGCGACGGGCCTCCGGCTTCGCTCCGAAGTTAGCCTCTCACTTTATATCTTCATATGAATTTGGAACACATCAAAATAACACTCCACCTTGAGACAAATTCCATCTTGTAGCATGAACGAGAATCTTCACCCTGAATCAACAAAGAAAACACTTTCGACGCCAAATAGCCTCATGGGCTAGACAGTGATACCAACTAAGCCTGAGCAAAGCTCAAACTTAGCAACAGAAACTGGCTTTGTCATCATATCAGCAGGATTATCATGAGTACTTATCTTGCATAACTTCAGCTTACCTTGTGCAACAACATCACGCACATAATGGTATTTGACGTCAATGTGCTTTGTTCTCTCATGGAACATCTGATTCTTAGTAAGGTAAATAGCACTCCGACTATCACAAAACAGGTTAATGCAAGTATCATCTCCACAAAGCTCAGCAAACAAACCTTTCAACCAAACCGATTCTTTACATGATTCAGCAATAGCCATGTACTCTGCTTCAGTGGTAGACTGGGCAACAACGGATTGCAACGTTGCCCTCCAACTCACGGCACAACCACCAAGCGTGAACACATAACCTGCGAGGGATCTCCTCTTATCCAAATCGGTAGCAAAATCTGAATCCACATAGCCTACGAATCCCTCGTCAGTCTTGCCAAACTTCAGACAAGCATTTGATGTGCCGCGAAGGTACCTGAAAATCCACTGAACAACCTTCCAATGTTCTTTACCGGGATTAGCCATATATCTACTAACCAAACTCATAACATATGATAAATCTGGATGTGAGCAAACCATGGCATACATTAAAGAACCAACAACACTAGAATATGGAACTCTAGACATGTACTCAAAATCCTCATCTGTACTAGGACATTGTTCAGCTGACAATTTAAAATGAGCAGCAATAGGAGTACTAACAGACTTTGCATCATGCATGTTAAAACGATGAAGAACTTTTTTAATGTAGTTTTGCTGACTAAGAAATAACAAACCAGAATTTCTGTCACGGGTAATCTCCATACCTAGAATTTTTTTAGCAGCACCAAGATCCATCATCTCAAACTCGCTGCTCAACTGTGATTTGAGAGCAGCAATATCTTTCTTGCTCTTGCCAGCAATCAACATATCATCAACATATAATAGCAGGTATATAGGCGATCCATTAACAAACTTAATGTACACACAACTCCGGATGGCACCGCCAGGTTCGGGTGCGGGTTTGACACCCCCATACCCGCACCCGCACCTTCTACCCGCCCCCGCCACCCGCCCCCATACCCGCCGCCGGGTATAGATTTCAACCATACCCGCCACCCGCGGGTACGGGGGACCCGATGGGTACCCGCGAGGCCGCGACGAGGACAGAGGACTTGGCGGTGCCGCTCCGCTGCAGGAGAGAGGAGCTCGGGGGTGAGGAATGGGGCGTGGCGGCACAGGGCGAGGGCATCCTCGCCGGCGAGGAACGAGGGCGCGATGGCGCTGGGCGAGGAACGAGGGCACGGCGGCGCTGGGCGAGGGCATCCCCGACGAGGGCGTCGGCGCAGGGTGAGGAACGAGGGCGCGGCGGTGCTGGGCGAGGGCATCCCCGCCGGCGAGGAACGAGGGCGCGCCGGCGCTGGGCGAGGGCATCCCCGCCGACGGCGCTGGGCGCTGCTCCTGGTCTTGGGCTCGTGGGTCGTGGCTGCAGCAGGAGAGATGCGATGCGTGGCTGCAGAAGGAGAGAAGAAGATAAGATGGAATCGATGCGTGGTGTGGTGTGTGGTGTGTGCGTGCGTGGTGTGGTGTGTGGTGTGTGCTGCGTGCGTGGTGTGGTGTGTGGTGTGTGCAATGACAGGTGGGGCAGTGGGGGCGTGGCCGCGTGGGGCTGGGATGGGTGCTGGAAAGACACTGACAAGTGGGGTCTCCCGGGTATGCGGGTTGGCGGGTATGGGTTTGGCACCCCCATACCCGCACCCGCTATACCCGATGGGTATGGAATTTTCCTGCTAACTACCCCCATGGGTTTTTTTCTATACCATACCCTCCCCATTTAAGGCGGGTACCCGTCGGGTATCGGGTTTGCGGGTACCCATTGCCATCCGGACACACAACTATCAAATTCAGACCTCTTAAAGCCATGTGACAACATAAAAGAATCAAACCTTTTATACCACTGACGAGGAGACTGTTTCAAACCGTATAAGGACCTTTTCAACTTACAAACAAGATCCTCCTTACCAGGCACTATGAACCCTTCTAGCTGGTCCATGTATATCTCCTCCTCCAACTCTCCATGCAGAAACGCAGTCTTTATATCTAACTGCTCAACCTCAAGATCACACATAGCAACAATACCGAAAAATGTACGAATTGAACTATGCTTTACAGCTGGAGAGAAAACATCATTATAATCAACACCTGAAATTTGACTGAAGCCTTTTACCACTAACCTTGCCTTAAACCTCGGAGGCTCACTAGGAGATAAACCCTCCTTTCTCTTGAAGATCCACTTACGGCGGACAACCTTCTTTTTCTTAGGCAAGCGCACAACATCCCATGTGCCATTTTTCTTGAGTGACTGCATCTCTTCTTGCATAGCAGCAATCCACTTGTCACGGTCACCTGAGCCAACAGCTTCAGTATATGTGGACGGCTCATGTCCGTGCTCCACCTGTTCTGCACAACTCAGAGCATAATCAACAATGTTACACTCTTCAATTAAACGTGATCGAGGACCACAATTCCTCCTTTGTCTACGAGCAGCGTTAGACTGATTTTGTGGCTGCAAAACAGGAGGTGAGTTCTGAACATTATTATTATCATAATCGTTAGAATCATCAGAATCAGGATCAGAATCATCTGTAGTAGCACCATCATTGTCAACAGTGACATTTTCCTTTTCAACAGAGTGCTCCACCTCGACACGAACCTGCTATTCTTCCTCATCAGAACTATCTGGCAAAAACATCTGAGGACAACTTATCAAAGTACATAACAGATTCATTGAAAACAACACTCCTGCTCATAAATGCCTTGTTAGTTTCGGGATTCCATAACTTATATCCTTTTACACCCGAACCATAACCAATGAACACACACTTAATAGCGACGGGCCTCCGCTTCGCTCCGAAGTTAGCCTCACACTTTATATCTTCATATGAATTTGGAACACATCAAAATAACACCTCCGAGTACTCGCACACGTGCGGAGCTTGACGATGACTTCTGGGCTCTTCGATCCAGCCATGATTGCGGAAGTAGAACTTTTGGGTGGAATCCCGCAGCACGACGGCGTACTGCGGTATAGCTTTCTCACGTGTGTGCAGTCCTTACAGGGGACCACACTCTACGGGAGGTGGAGAGAGAGAGGAAGTGGGCGGAGGGGCATCCTCGGCCGACAGGAATTAATTCCTTAAATTATTGTGTATTAAAACAATTAATACGCCCGTCTATTTATTAGGGGAGAGGGGGTGTCCCTCTCCTTGGCTTTCCCATGTGGGACTAAAGGAGGAGGGGGAGGTGGTGCAGCTGGCCAAAAGGGCCCAGCCGCACCACCCCTTCTCATATGGGCCTTTCCCTACGGGGTTTGGCCCATTTAGGCGGGTGTCCCAATTTTCCTTTTAATTTAATATTAAATTAATATTTAAATATATATAATTCATAATTAAATATATTTGCATATTATTTAATCTTCCGTGACTCCGTAACAACTTCCGGATCACCCCGAACTACCTTCGGTCTTCCCCCGGAACTCTTCCGATTTCACCGGAACCCTTCCGATTCATTTTCTCTCTCTATTTCTAATATTCCGATAAATTCAAAATGATCTCTAAGCGTCGTCAAGAGCTTAAGTGTGTTACCCTACGGTTCGGGAAATACTCCAGATATGGTCGAGACCCCTCGCTCGTCAATGACCGTCAGGGAGACCTGGATGGCTATGACGGTCCATGTGCATTCCAGAATAATCGTCGTTGAACCGTTACCATGATATTCATTCTTTTTGTCCTTTCGATACTACCCTTGTCCGAGATACGATCGTGAGCATCCTATTCTTTGTTTTATCTCGTTATCAACAAGGGCTACTTAACTCGTTCTGTGATATTACATCTCCATGACCTAGTCATTCGCTGCGTAGCTTTATAGATGTAATCTCACCGAGTGGGCCCAGAGTATCTTTCCATCACGCGGATGAACAAATCCCGCTCTTGATCCATAGGCCTCAACATACCTCTTTTGAATACCCAATTGTCCCACCTTTATAGTCACCCATTTATGGACTGACGATTGATGCACTCAAAGTACCCTCCGGAGGTAGCGATTAATATGATCTCACGGTCTAAGGAATAAGTTACCATATTACTTTCCTATTGCAATAATGAACTTCGTGACACGATCCTCTTGCAATACTTTGTTGGGTATGTCCATCATTTTATTCCACTAATAAAATGACCTCATCATCAACTATATAAATATCCATGATCGGGAATTCTCGATCATTAGTTGACTAATGAACTAGTTTGTATAGAGACTTACTAGGGACCCTGTTTGTTTACATACCACACGTGTATTAACAATTCCTATTAATACAGTTATAGCACGGTATAAAACTTATTATAAACTTAATGAGATAATGCGATAAATACTTAATATTTATTTGCCTCTAGGGCATATCCCCGTCATTTTTGTCATGCTAAAATGACTACTTTTGTTGTACATAAAAGAACAACGTCAAAATGCTACTTTTGTTGTACATAAAAGAACAACGTCAAAATGCTACAGTCAATCTCAGTGGGTTTTCAGATTGTTGACCCTAATATATAGTAGATAGTTAGTGTGCAGATAATAGAACCAACTCTATTATGAGTGAATTCTATGAGATAAACCTAGTTTTATTAACACATCCAAAAGTTACATTTATATTGTCTAGATCCGCTTTGGGTGCGGCGAAGGTCCGAGCGACACTTGGTGATTTGTGTTCTTCCTCGATTGTGGAGCGATCCTGAACCGCTTTCCGTCGGTATTGACTTCCCTCCCTGTTGGCGATGGCGATGAAGCGATAATTGCCATTGTATAGTATAGAATCGTGTTTTTTCAAAACTTTACTTATAGTTTCTCTGATTTGTTATAGCATGACTGGACAACATTTTCTTTTGCGAAACACACATTGTTTCGTTCTTTTGATAAATATAGTTTTTTTTTTTTGCGAAACACAGTACAACGCAGACGCTCACATATACGTGCACACACTCACCCATATGAACGCTCGCACGTACACCCTACCCCTATGAGCACCTCCGAAAGACTGAGCCGGTGGTCGGATCTTGAGATTGACGAAGTCACCACAGGCGCTTCGCTGTCGACGGGAACGTCGCCTCCCACTGAGGCATATTCCGCCTAAATGAGAAACACCATTGTCAAATCTGTGATTTGAACTTTGGTGGGCTGGGGTACAAACACCCTAGTACCCATCCTACCACATGCAGGTTCTCGATAAATAGAGTTTTTATTAACTGAAAAGTCACACCAAGGCAACACAAACAAGATAGTTACACCCGGACAAAGAAAAAACTAAGAAAAATAAAAGTTAGACAAAACGCTTAAAACAAAAGGGGAAAAAGCAGCCTAAGGCGATAGCGGGCCGACACGTAGATTATGCCACCATTTTTGTTGGGTAAAGAGTAAAGACCTCCTTGGCTAGCAGCTCCACTTGGATATATGCCGTCACGGAGAGCTCACTGTTTTCTACTCCCTCCTTATCAAAATATAAGACTCTCTAAAGCTAAGACTCTCTAAAGCTAATGCATGCACGAGTAGATACTCTGCAACGGAGACTGAATTTTATTTTTTTATCAAACCTAACTTCGGTCCTGCAAAGCCACAAGGTCCAACATAAGGTCGTCGGTCCAATAAGAAAATGTTTTACAAATGGTATTTACCTCAGCTAGTTGCCAAACATATTTACAATAGACTCGAACGATACAGATTCAAATGTGCAAAAAAAAAAAGAATGTATGATTGTCTAGTCGTGATGATAGAAACAAAACTGTTTAATTTTTTTGTTTCCTGCCTCTGTTTTCCACTGTTCGAGATAGGGCATCGAACGTACGCCAACTAGGAGAGAGCTTTATCTGGTGGACAAGTTCGGCACGATTGGTATATGACCGGACAACCTGATCTCATCTGTATCAACCGTAGCTTATCTCCTACTACTCTCATTTATATTGTCTGCCTATGGATAAATGTCGATGTCCCCTTCCATGTCTCGTGATAGGATGGCTAAAGCAACAGGTAATCATGTCGTGCCGTGCTCCGGTCTTTTTGATTATCCAAACTGTTTAGCGTGGATTACATCATGATATCTCCTAAATCAATATCCCAGCTAATTTTGTAGGGAGATGCGAATACACATACTTCCATCATGTGGCAAATGGCCGTAATAGGAAGAAAATTATCCATTATCTACAACAAGATGAAGGCTTGGTCAAGGGGCTTGAGCAAATTAAAATCATATATCACAAAATATTATAAAGATTTGTTTGGACAATCAGGAGGGAAACATTTCTCTCGATGAGTCCCAAACAATGATATCACACAGGTTTCCGATGACGAAAATGTCTTTCTTACTGCGCCCTTCTCTGAGAAAGAGTTGAGAAAAGTGTTTTTTCAAATGAAACATAACAATGTCTGTGTACCGGATGACTTTCCTGCTGAGTTCTATTAGAATTTTTTGGAGGTCATTAAGCTGTACTTACTACAGTTGTTCGTATGTCTTCATGCCAGATAACTAGAGTTGTTTCTCCTTAATTTTAGTGTGATTATTCTGTTACCTAAGATTAAAATGCAGAACGGATCCAACAGTATAGGCCAATTTGTCTTTTTAATGTTCCAACAGACCGCAACCATACGACTAAATTCGGTGGCTGATCGTGTGGTGCGTAACCGCTTTGATGCAAGTACAGAACATACTCGATGGGTTGTGATTTTGCATGAAATGGTACATGAGTTACATTGAAAAAAGCTGAACAGGGTGATATAAGCATATGACAAACTTAAATGATCTTTCTTCAGCAAACTTAGAAAATGAATGGTTTTTCTGATGAGTGGCGAGCTTTGATCCGTAGTATTGTCACAGGAGTTAATGTGGCCATGATAGTCAATAATTATGTTGGTCGTTACTTCCAGAAAAAAAGGGATGAAGCCAAGGTGACCCATTATTGACTATACTATTTCATATGGTGGTTTATATGTTTTTGTATGATTGAGCGCACAAAATTTAATGGCCAAAATGAAGGGAGTGGTTCACAACTCGTTGATGGGGGACTATATTTTTAAATATGTGGACGATACGATTCTATATATTTATGGATCACGATATCGAAAAGGTTAAGAACCGAAACTTTTTTATCAGCATTCGTGTAACTTTTGGGTGTAATTTTTTTCAATAAGAGTAAATTGTTCTACTTGGGGAGGCCCAAGATATGGCTGATTGGTATGCCGAATTGTTTTTTTAGACAAGTTTACCGTAGGGGGAACCCCCTACGGTGTGGATTTTATATTAATAGAAAAAATCAGTGGTTTTCCCTTGAAGTTTACAACTTACAGCTCCAAGCCGCACGAATGCCGAATTGGTTCTCCGTGTGCATGGTTAATTTCCCATAGGTATTTGGGTATTCGAATCAATATCCGAGAATGTCAAATGCCAAATGGAAACTGGTCGAGAATCGCTTGTAATCAAGGAAAACTTCTATCTCTGGTTGAAAGATTAGTCCTAATAAACTTGGTACTAAGTAATATATGGTATTGTATATGATTTAAATCTTCCAGTTACCTAATGAAATCTTACACAAACTGGATTTCTTCCGATCAAGATTCTTTTGTCAAGTGGATAGTGAAAAAAAGATATATCGACTGTCTCAATGGGATATGGTTTGCCGGCCTTTAAGGATCGGTTAGGGCTTGGTGTTCATGACCTATAGGTTATAACAGAAATTTTCTAGGTAGATGGATATTTAACCTTCTAACGACCAAGACGGGGTTTGACAGACTCTCTTGAAAAGCAAATACCTAGACTCAAATGCGATCACATTTTATTAGAAACCATGTGGTTCTTATTTTTGGGGACGATTACGAAGAAGCATTTTTCGCTTTGGATATTTTTTTCCATTAAATATGGCTCGGAAATTAGACTCTGAGAAAATAAGTGGTTAGAAAATACCACATTCCGGGAACAACATCTAGCTCTATGTAACATTGTCCGTCACAATACAATCGGTACGATTTTGGAGACATCTCCACACAATGTGACGTTCAGACAAGATTTAATCGGTTCTAGACTTGCAGGCATGGAATGCTCAGTTAGGGCGACTGGTTATGGTATAGCTATCGCAGCGGGTTGATATAATTCGTTGGAATTTACATGAGATTAAAAAATTCTCGGTTGATTCTATGTATGCGCAAAGATCCAGGGTGTCCCCCCGCGTCCTGGAATAGAAACCGGTTACCGAAGACGAAGGAGGCTAGTTGAATCAGCCAGTAAGGATGAAGGTTGTGTCACGGCTAGGGTCTTCATCACATCTGAGTTACGCCAAGAGTGGTTTTGAAGGTGTATAACCATAGATCCTATTTTCCCCTAGCAACTTATACTAAAAACCAAACGGAAGGATGTGAAAAGGCAGTTCACATACGCATGACTATCATAATTCATCTCCGCGATCTTCAAAAGATTTCATAAATCAGATCAAAAAAGATTTCATAAATAAGAGTTACCTGGTTCCCAAGCCACACTTAACAGTCCATATGATCAGTATTTGTCATAGATACATCCTTTTGTCAATTTTTATCGCACTTGTGGTTTCAGTTCTGGTAAGCACACTTTTCTGACGAGCCATACATCGCCTAAGCTTAGGCGTGGCAACCTTTAGCAAAGTCGAGCAAGAGCAACGAATTGATCTTCGCGAGCGAAATAGGATACATAAAACCCTGGTCTACTGCGAATTATCTGCGCAGCTTTGCGGCCAAGATAGAATCCAGATGAGATGACCAAACAAGCATGTTTCCACTAATATTAACCTGATCTACAACGTCGGATTCTAAAGCCAGGAGACAAAAGGCGAGCACTACGGACGTGCGCGCGCTGAGGAATCTCCTATATTTTGCATTCCACCACCTCGAACAAGCAAAGCACATGATAGGATAGAACAACAGGACCGGACGAGAACAGCAGAATGTGGACTCTGCCCCAACCCAAGAAGATGGCATTATTAGTGCTGAATGGGATTCCTTGATTGGCCACCAAGTGCTCTTCGCTCCTCTCCAGTTCGCATCAACTGATGAACAGCATCCGGTGCTTCTTTAGTGTGATCGCTACCTGTCCTCATATGAATTATTTCAGAGGATACTCTGTTTATTTCTTTTGCACATTTGTCACTGAGCCACCGGGAATATCCCATTGCGATTCAGATGCAAGAGGGGCCAGATTAATGGCGGTCCCATATGGAGGTTGGGAAGGCGAACTTGCGTTCTCGATCCTACCTGAGACAATGGTGCAGTGTCCTTCAAAGTTCAAACGGCTCTTTGTCGCCGCGAGAAGGCAAAGGAATCCCGCAGGAACAAAATGCCAACATGGCCAAGGCAATGGCCGTTCCAAATCTTCTTCTCTCGACGTGTTCTGGTTGACAGCTTGATCCCAGCGACCGCAGCACTGGTATCCGGGAGAGGAGGAATCAGTGCATTTCTTTACCCATTTCAAGCGGTGGCATTTGGTTGGGATTGCGTGGCTCGATCAGGCGCAGAAAGCTTCTCCTCTGACCTGGATTCTTGTCAAAACGGGGTAGCGGTTCTTCTGGCCTGTTCTATTCTGGGGCTTGATAATGGCAACATGCTGTTCCAGTCGGCGAGCACTCGGAATCTCTGAGAACACAACCACAAGATTCTCCCGAATCAGGACTTAATTAGGTATACTAGTACAGAGTCGGATCTTTTGACGAAGTACGTCTAGGTGCAAAAGACATGCACGTTGTTCCTTGCTCAAACCAAAAATTAATCCTGTCTAAAAAAAACAACAAAAAAAATCGCCACTACTAGTGCTTGGTACTCCCCATTCCGGTACCCCAAAAGCCAAAACCATCCTAGCCTACTTAGGGCCCTTTTGTTTGGGCTAGTTGTGGCTGGCTGCGGTTGGCTGTGGTGTTGTGTAGAAAAGCAGGAGAAGCTGTTTTTCTGAGTGAAAGTCTTTGGCAAACCAGCTGGCTGTCTGGCTGTAGATTGTGGAATTGTCTGAAACACCCTTATATTTATGAAAAGTTATACGGTTGTTGTTTCACGTGTAATAAATAACATATATGTGCCTCTAAAATTTAAGTCAGACTTCATATCCATACAATTGTACATAACCATCATGAATATATAGTTGTCCAATATATTTCACTACATTATATGTATATACGCTGTCGGCAGCCGCTAGCCGGACTGACCGGAATGTATGTACCTCTTGGTATAATACGTGTACTGTGTACACTCCTTCATATAATACATGTACATGTTGCCGAGCGGCCGGACTGGCCGAACTGCAAGTACGCCCTTTGTATATTACGTGTATAACATTAGATTTTTTCTTTTCATGGATTCGGATACCACAACAGTACAATAGAGCAAGCAGCAGCAAGCAAGCGCAGTGATCGATCCGTCCAGGAGGCAAGCTAAAAACAAGCGATGCAGCGGTCCCGTGCGTGTAGTATATCTGGTTCGGCAGGTGCGGTGGCAGTTTGCTTGTAATACTTCGAAACAACATGTCCAATTAGTTCTACCCTTTCGGGAGTTACGAGCGAAGCTGCGGGAAGCACCTCTTCCGGTGCTTTTTCTCGCTTGCCTATTTCGTGTTTGGCTTCGGCGGAAGCCCACCGCACCGCGCATCCCTTTGCTTCCCTGACCCTGCTTATTTTGGTGGAAAGCCACAGAAAGCCCAAACAAAAGGCCCTTACTACTTTCGTGGGAATGTGGGATCTACATCTACTTTTTTTCAACTGGTCTACATCTACTCGTGTGTCACTTCTCAAAATAAACAAACGTTTGACCCTGAATTTTCCCTCCACCCCAATGGATACACACCAGCTTGGGGCAGAGACCAAGCAAAGAGAGAGCACGTACGCGGCTACCGCGCCTAGAGCTTACCACCTTGCTCGTGAGTGAGTGCGGTTTCACCAAGGGGGCAGTTGCTTGCTGGCTGGAAGTCGTTTTCTTCTTCTTCTTCTTCCTTCTTTGTTTATGCGCGAAAGGATCGGTAGTAGATGCTTTGACTTTTGCAGGAGCCATATCGAGATCTCCACGGCGGTGTCCAACGCGCCCGATCGAGGCGCTGCGCTCTATCCTTATCGGTCCGCCTAAAGACACTCTTCGCGGTTCCGATCCTCCCTTCCTGGCTGGTCCCAAGATTAGATATTTTTTGTACTACTAATAGTAGGTGCAAAGTCACCGAGAGAGAGGAAACAGCATGAATCGTTGACAAAGACAAGGATGGCACTACCTCGGCCCGGACTATTCAGTTAGACCGATTTTGGTGTCATTTTGAACGATTTTTTAAGCAAGAAACACAGTCTAGCGGTAGTACACTTAGGTTTGGGTAGTAGTACAACCGAACAAGTCTGACGGTCTCTCTCTCTCTCTCCCCAGAAAACATCAACGAATATGGTTACTGTTTCCTTCTCCGACTTTGTTGTAAAAATGAACAAAAGAAAAGTAAGAAGATACCCCATGCGCTGCGAGATGACATTAGTGGGGCAGAAACCTTTGAGGACCTGAAACCATGGCCAAACAAAGGCTAAGCGCGGTGGACCAAGCAAATCTGAGGCCATCCCGCGCGACGGGGACACCGCCGATCTTCGCCACACGGATCTTCACCAGATCTTTTCTTCTTTTCGCCTGCTGTGCGCCGCTTCGCATATGTTTCACGCCGGCCCGCCTCCGTCAGGCTGCGACCCGGGACTCCAAATCTTTGGCGATGTTTAAGCTGCGATGGCGGTGACGGCGAGTGGACTGCGACGTCGCCACGGCTGAAGACTAGTTGTCTAGTACAGTTATCTCCAGGTTTATGGCGGTGACGGCGAGTGGACTGCGACAGTGCCACCAGCTAGCGGCTGAACCAGAATCAACCGACGCTGCCACAATCCAGCGGCTGAATCAGAATGGACTCAGCGCTGACATGCGTCTCCTCACAAGGATCTCACAGATTCTGATCGCGCTCACCTGAATATCTCATATAGTACACGAGAACAGCACAAATATACAGCAAATAGACTGCACCAAAACTTATCCATATCAGGAGCTGAAAAGGTTAGAGATCCGGTATGAAAGTGGGAACAATCAAATCACAGCCTCTCCGATTCTTCTGTCTCCACAAGTCACTTGAGGAGACAACCAATCTTATCGTCATGGTCAAGCATAACATGGAGGACCATAGCTTCAGCAAGCATTCACAAAAGGTCCTAGAGCCTAGAACTGGGAGCTTTGCTCCTTCGATCGAAAAAAAAAGGCATTATCATGTAGAGAGCGAAGCCATGGACGCAAAATTCGGTCGACATTAAAAGACCCTACTATTGATAGTGGGAGGAAAGTCCACACCCCCACAATTCAACGCAAGTTAAAATCCCACATTTTCTCTGACAGCCTACTAAATATTCCACGGTTACACATTCTGCAGAAGACAACAAAATCACCCATCCTTCTGGGGTTTTCAGATCAGGTTGGTGCAGGTGCTTCCCTATTTGCCTTTGTAAAATGGGGATTGAGCAGCTTCGAAACCGTGAACCCAGTGAACGATTCGACTTGGAATAGGTCCTTCAGCTTCTCGTCGCAGATTATCTTCCTCCGGTCAGAAGGGTCCTTTAGCACCAAAAAAGACGAAAGCAGCTAAGTTTGATGTGGTAATATTTGCTATAATCGTAGCAATTCAAATCAGATCATCTCTTCTTTACTATTCAAGATGATCAATTTCAACACCTCGAATATCCAAAGGGTTAATGCATGTCTTCGAACGTATGAAAACGAATGCATGAGTTTTCTGACAAAACTATTAATACAGAATAGAAAAATAACAGACCTAGTATGGTCCATCTCCATCAATGCCAACATTTTCTCAAAATATTTCACCCACAGAAGTTTGTTTTCTAGAACACTGAAATTGATAAAACTAGATGATAGAAAAATGTACTGGACTCCATACCATAATAATGATTTGATTACAAGTGCTACTGATCAAAAGTGTGCATGCTTTAGAGCAGAGACAGAACTCGCAACTATAGTAACACCAAAACAGTATGATTTTCAATGGCAGTTTGAAAAAGACAAGCGAAATCTCACAACAGAATATAAAGAACAACATTTCTCTAGTCTAGACCTGTCATACATCCCAACTATCCAAATTGTACAATATTAAGATGTGAAATTACTTATTAGGCCTGAGGATGCAGGATATCATTGCACATTTGCACATTTCACACAAATTAAAATTCCTTGCTATTGCACATGATCAATTTCAACATGTCCAAACTGCTAACGAAGGAGGGGCGTATGGTCTACGTCCAAGTGGTGCTGACTTCCTCTGTGGTTTATCAACTGCTGGCTTTAAATTTGGAGCCATGGGTGTTCAAGCTTATCGATAAGCTGCGCCGTGGGTTTTTGTGGAACGGGACTGACGATGCTAGAGGTGGAAGCTGCTTGGTGGCTTGGCACTCGGTTTGCCAGCCGAAACCGCTTGGAGGGCTGGGGTTCCATAATCTGCGCTTATTGAGCGCGGCCCTGCGATCGAGATGGATTTGGTTCCAACGAACGAGCACCTGCAAGCCGTGGCTGGGCCTGGAATTCTCTGTCTCCTCGGATGCACGCGCTCTGTTCAATGCCGCCGTCAGAATCAGGTTGGGATGTGGGAGCTGTGTGCTCTTTTGGGAGGACCGGTGGGTTGATGGCCAAACCATTGCATCCATTGCGCCGGCGGTGTCTGCTCTGGTTCGCCCGCGCATCGCCAGCTCGCGGACGGTGCAGCAAGGTCTGCCGGAGAATGCGTGGGTTCAGGATATCGTTGGGGCTCTCACCGTGGACGCGGTTGTGCAGTTTTTTGGACTATGGAATCGGATTCAGCTTGCACAGCTCCACGAGGAAGAGGTGGACAGCTTTGAGTGGAAGTTCACCACCAGCGGGGAATTCAGCACGTGCTCGGCGTACAAGGCGTTGTTCGCAGGGTCCACGGCGCTGCCTGGAGCGGAGCTGGTCTGGAACTCCTTTGCGCCGCTGAAATTCAAATTCTTCGGCTGGCTCGCTCTGAGACGGAGGTGCTGGACTTCAGACAAGCTGCAGAGCAGGGGCCTGCCTAACCATGGGACCTGCCCTCTATGCGAGCTGCACGCCGAGACGCTTGATCACCTACTGCTAAGGTGCCCCTTCTCGAGAGACGTGTGGTTCAACACGCTCCGGCCACAAGGTTTGCAGCGGCTTCTGCCGCCAGCGGTGACCGCGGAAATATCGACCTGGTGGCCTGATGCGATGCGAGCACTTCCGGCGAAGAAACGACGCGAGGCAAACTCTCTATGCCTGCTGATCATGCGCAGTCTCTGGTTGGAGCGCAACGCACGCATCTTCGACAACAAGTCATGTACTGCCAGAGTGGTAACGGCACGAATCTCTGATGAGTGGAGGAGTTGGATCGCCTGTAGACGCGGACCGACGAGAGGAATAGGCTAACTCTTAACTGCCATGTATGGGCGTGGATCTCGGCCTATGGCCTTGTAAACGAATCTCTGTAAACTCCTTATGCTTAATTCAATAACACGCAGACCTCCTGCGAGTTCTCTAAAAATTCAACATTTCAAAAATCCAAAGAGCTAATGGAATGCCTGAGTTTTCTGACAAAAAATAGATAATAGAAAGTAACAGACCCAATATGGTCCATCTCGACCAATGCCTCCATTTTGTCTAAATATTTCAACTACAGAAACTTTCATTCTAGGACTTCGAAATAGATAAAACAAGGTGATAAAAAATGTGCTGGATGCCATACCATAATAATGATTTGATTACATGTGCTACTGATAGAAAGTGTGCATGCTTTAATGAAGAGTTAGTCCTCGCAACTATAGCAACACCAAAACAGTACCCCAAGGACTACAGCATTCTCGGGATTTTCAGTGGATGTTTGAAAAAGACAAGCAAAATCTCACAATAGATCATAAAGGACAAGATTGGCTAGACCTGTCATACATCCCAACTATCCGAATTGTACAATATTTAAGATGTGAAATTACTTATAAAGGCTCATTTGATTCAAAGGAAGTTCATATGAGTTTTGAAGGACTTTTTCCTATAGGATTTTTTCCTACATTGATCGTTTGATTCATAGGGTTGGTTCCTACAGGAATTTTTCCCATAGGAATTATTGTACTACGTCCCATAGAATTATTCACTTCAACCTCCTTTTACAATTCCTCTACTTTTCCTTTGCCATCAAACACAATTGCTCTTCCCATAGGATTCAAGTGGACATGACATTCCAATCCTACAAGTTTCCTATTCCTATACATTTCCTATCCTATGAATCAAAGGAGCCCTAGGCCTGAGGATGCAGGATTTGCAGTTAACCAAATAATATCACGAATCTCAAACTATCATATCGGGTACACTTGGAAATCTGTAAGATAGTCTGTAAGCATTGCCGTGGGAATAAGAATACACTAGAATCTATATGTACGGATGGTAATGTGGTAATCAAAGGTGATCCAGATGATACTTGATCAGGACTAGGGTAGCTAGGCATCATATGCTTCTGTATAACTTACTGGTTGTAAGCAGAGAAATACCATCCATTAAGTAATATTATTTCTCCAGCTCATATGCTCGAGCATCGTTTGGCCATGACGTAAAGTTACAGGTTAGATGGCCTTAAAAAACAGTCAGTGCAGATAAAAACCGCAAGACAACAATAACCACATAGCCTTACCACGCAGCCGCAAATTTTCTACATGCACAATTAGATGTGCCGTTCTATCAACAAATAGCTAAACCACGAGCAGTTAAAATTGATATTATCACAAATAATAATGTGATATCCAGGAAAAGAACAATTACCTGCAAGTTATTCTGTTTTATGTAGTCCCACATTCTCTTCACAACATCGGATCGTGACAACATACTCTCACCAGTGCCAATAAAGTTTGCTAAATCTTCTGAAAGTTGAAGGGGCGCAAGAAGGCCAGATGCAGAGCCAGACCCCGAGGATCCACCTTTTTGCTTGTTTCCTGGAAAAAGGACATTATATCAACAGCCTTTCAAGAACAAAAACTCAAGCTAAGCTAAGTAAATATTTTTTAACCTTCGTTTCTGTCTCTCTTCTGAGGCTTCTCTTTGGGTTTGGGTGTCGATTTCTTAGGTGAGACAGGACCTAAAAAACACAGAGAATAAGTACTTCAGAGCTAGGTTAGGTGGACAGTAATAATTTAGATATATACATGCCAATGGGTGAAGGAGTCTAACTATGACATGGAACCAGCTACACCATTTACTCCTGTACAGACATATTAAATGGCAAAGGTCCTAACCTACGTAATAAGCACAATATGATTAATAAACCAGCCAATATTTAGTCCTTAACTCCTTATAACAAGTTCCAAACATAGGACAACTAAGGTTATTCACCAGGTGATACTTATACCAAAATAAACTGTGGTTTTTCTTTCGACCATCACAGCATGCAACTCTATTAGCTGAGATCCATGCTAGGAGGGCAACATTTCTGCTGCAGTATGACACACAAAATTATGTTCTAGTACTGCCATCAACTTAATGGAGTAAAATTTAATACCGACTTGCAAATTGTATGTTTTTAGATTGTGTTAGAATGCATATCTTTCTTTTAGCAGGCAAGTGCGAGTATTGTATGACATGATGGAAATTATAAATTTATAATGGATGCCGTGTATCCCTTTTTATAGTAATACACTAGCTTCATGTCTGTCGTGGACGTGTCTTGCAGAGAGAGAGAGAGAGAGAGAGAGAGAGAGAGAGAGAGACCCTCGGAATCTAACGGCCAGATATGCTTGGTCAAAGCTTTATTCATCTGGAACATATCGATTGAATTGACATTAAAGATCTTCTTCAATGTCTCATCACACAGGATCTTCCTCCTATTGCTTGGGTCTTGCAAATTATTTTCTTTGATATATGCCCAAAGTTTCTTGACAACCTGGAAAGCGCATCATGAAATAAGACAAGAAATATTGCATGATCAACTAATCTATCATTCATTTGATATGAGATTCTGAAGTGACAATAATAAGAAAGTGAGGTTACCTCTGTCCTGGCTAACTCAGAGGCACCGACAAACTCTTGAAGTGTAGCGGAAATGCTGCATAACTTGGTGAAGCCACCAGCCTTTCTCTTGCCATCACCCAACCTATGACATGATAACATTTCATTTTAAACAAGACTATGGGTATGGTATTGCAACTTAGAAGGAGTAAATATTATCAATAAGAGAGGTCATGCAACTGTCTAACAGTTTGTGAATCTTGAGTTGTCCACAGTATTTCGTTCTAATCTGCATAACCACTGGGTTCATCAATTGTGACTGTGGAACTAGTGAACCTGAGTGCAAACTTAATTGTAGTGAAACCATGTGTTTAAAGGAACCACATTGACTGGTCCATAACTCTAACATCTTCAGTTGCTAATTTCCACCTTTTAAAATATATTCATAGTGCAATAAGAAAAAATAAATTCCCAACTTGAGTAATAATAATACTTAACTAGTATAAAAATATATATCACCAATGATCAAGAAGCAAAAGGTACACTAGAGCGCCAAACTGTACACCCAGAGCAGGCCTAACGGACCTACACAAATATAAGTGGCTTATCCACCCTCGAATTGATCAAAAGATGACAAAATATAGAACAAATAGGCACATGATAGCAGAACAACAATTGTCGAGTAATTGTGTTGCTTTAAGAAGTACACCCTTCAGTACACACGGATCTAGTATTCAAGCAACAAAAAAATAGAATATTCACTTGATTTTAACTCATATAAGCATTACAATGTCCAGTGCATGAAACATCAAAATGCATTAACATCACCAGAAGTTGCAGCAGATGACCCTGAAGACTCACTGATACCTCAGCCTCTAGCAAATCTACGCACTAGACCAAACAACATGATGCAACCGCAAACGACCAAAAATACAACAAATGCAGCCACAAAGTGTTCCATGCACACAGCAATCAGAGAAAGTAAGCCGCCTAAATCCCAAACGATGACAGTAACAAGAACAGAAGAATGTGGCAAACAACAACCATCGAAGAAGAGGAGAACCCACCCAGAGCAATCAGGAAACACGGTACGGTAACATCAACGGACACCTGAGAAAATTTAGCTAAGAAATAGAACAAGCGAATCTAAGTCGAAAAGCAATTCCAAAATGCAAACAAAACCTTGCCGACCAATTGGTTTTCCAGCGGCAGGACAAACCAGACGTCATTTCCCTCCCCCCCACTGAGATAGCTAGCAGCTTTACAGTAGCGGTAACAGCCTAAACACGGCAATGGATGCGACCCCAGAAGTACCCTCGAAGAATGTTCCTAAATCCTTTCTACTATTGGGACAAAAAATTGACATGCTCACGCAAAAAAATAAAAAAATAATTGACATGCGAGTGCACTGTGCTGCCACGTATCCTGACAGATCGACGAAAACAGGGGCACCCAATGAACCCTAGACGAAGCAGTAAATGCAGAGAGATGGACAGACAGAGAGCGAGAGCCCCTCACCGCCGCTTCTTCTTCCGGCCGCCGCCGGTATCCTCGTCTTCCTCCTCCTCCTCTTCCTCTTCCTCTTCCTCCTCCTCTTCCTCCGGCTCGCCCCCCTCCACGCCAGCCCCGGCCACCTCCGGATCCTCCTCCTCCGCATCCTCCGCGGGCTCGGCCTTGTCGCCCAGCTCGGAGAGCAGGAGGTCGACCTGCTCCCGGACGAAGGTCTTCTTGTCGGAGAGGTCAACCGCGAAGTCCTCCTCGAGGCGGCGGCGCAGGGCGCCGGTGGTCATGGTGGTGAGGTCCGACTCCCGCAGCATCTCCCGCAGCCGCTCCACCAACTCCGAGTCCGACACCATCGCCGCCTGGTCGGCCTGCCTCTCTCTCTCCTCTGTCCTAGGCTAGGGGAGCGTTGCCGTGGCACGCCGGTGGGGTGGAGCTTCGCTTCGGCTTCGGTTTTCGCTTGGGCTCCAATGTGGGTTCTGCTCCTCTGGCCCAGATACGCCCGTTCGTCGTCACGTTTTTCCATGGGTTTTTTCTGCTTTCTTTTGGCCCCTTTTCCTTCTTTCTGCCGTTGCGATGACGTGATAGTGTGACAATTGTTGTTGCCGCTCAAGTGGACGTCAGAACAAGATGTTGTTTCTTCAGAGCAAAAACTGCTGTAGAAAGTGGAGTAGTACATATGGTTTCCTGAGTTCTTTGAGCCAGAAAGAGATCAAGTGTTTGTATCGCAATATAGATGGTAATGCAACATCTGGCATAATGCTTCATCAGTTATTTATTTGTATCGCAATCGATGGTAGTCAATTGTACTCCCTTCGATCCGATTTATGTGTCGGGAGAAACGCACTTGGACGATGCACAAACTCACAACGGTCCATGCGACAAATTTTTCAAATCCGAGGGAGTATGTCATAATCTTCAATTGTGTCATGTTACAGACTTTTCATTTATGCCTTGCGATGGATTCGGCTTAATCCCAATGTATAAGTGCTATAGCTAGTCCTTTATAGCATCCTGGCGGTCATATAATGAAATTGCCAATCGGCGAGTGAGTATTACAGTTCATCCCAATTAACAACGGTCTGTGAGTTCAGGCTGGCTAAGCCCGCCGTAGTTACAGTAAAAAAAACGACGGTCTGTGAGTTGTGTCATAGGACACAATGATGGGTGTGAGGCCCACCAGGGGCGGAGCCAGGATTTGAACTTAGGGGGGGCGAGCGACGAAAACCTAAGAACTAGCAAATGCCTAAGAGTTGAAGGGTGGGCCTAAAAATAAGAACACAATGTTTGATGTCGTCCAAAGCAAGACTGCCTTGCTCAAAATGGGTGAGATGTGTGTTGCTCAAGATACACATATTCATCTCTTTCTAAAAATGGAGTACAACCACCGACCACTATGACACCACTAGGTTAAGTATACTAAGGTAGATATCGAGTATTGGCATATGTTTAGCGGCAAGCTAACAGTATATATAATATCACAAACGCAAAAAACTGTCAAGCAAATTCTCATATGTTTGGCAAGAAGTTAGTTATTTTTTCACTAGTTTAAATATACGTACAATGTTAGTGAATTCTAAATTTTCAGCACTATCGAGATCAAATCATTTGGACGAAAAAATCATCTACTATATTGTTTCTCATCTTTTGAACTAACGATGTATACCTAAACTAGTAGGACAAATTAAAAGAGTTAGATCAGATTAGCAAGTGTACCTTGGCTAATCCGGTGGTGAATTGGCCGGACGGTGGTGTGGACTTACGATAAGCGGGCAGAAGAGCAGTGGTCGCCTCCGTATATTCAGCTGCCTGAACACACGGGCAATCAAACTCCAACGTCAGCGGCGGCGGCGGCAGCGAGCGGCATGCTTCCTCGTACCCTGCCAATCGAGATCGATCGATCGGTCGATCTGATTAGGCGAGAGTTTTTTTTGGAAGATTAGGCGAGAGCTGAACTGGTCGATCAGATGGCTGTACGTGGGTGTAGATGGGCTATTTTTTACTTGTTGGGCTTCACTTCGTGAATGGATACTTCAGTTTGGGCTTAAGTAGTACCGTGCGCGTGATTAGATATGGCTATTAACACGTACACGCATCTCCTAATACAACGACACCCATGTAATTTCTTGAGGGGGGGCGATCGGTTGGGGGGGGGGGGGGGGGGGGGGTCGGACCCCTGCTAGCCCCCCCTGTCTCCGCCCTGAGGCCCACCTATTCTCTGTCGTCTTGTCACGCCTCGTGAAATTTCTATCTATCTATCTATCTATCTACTCTATGGCGTTTTACTGTGGATGGGGGGACCGTCGCCCCCTCCCAATACAAGAAATGTTTAATTAAAAACCAGTATGTTTTGACCTAGTTGTCTAAAAAAACAGTGGTATTTGCCCATTTGCTCCCCAACACTGACCTAACATGCTCCTCCGCAGCCCATTTGTTCCCACCCATTCAACCCAATCTTCATATGTGCATTATATGTGCTTCATATGTGTTTTAGGCACATCTTACAAAAAGGCACCGCGAGTGAGCCAGTAAAAAAAACGACGATGCACATCAGAAATTCCTATTCTCCTCGTAGAGCGCATTGTGCTTCGCTCACTCGCGGTGCCTTTTTGTAAGCTGTGCCTAAAACATACGGTTCAGGTTGCCCCATGTATGAACGGTACATTTTGTGTTTTTCGCGATTTTTTGGTTTTTCTGTTTTCGGTCCTTTTACAGGTTTTCCGTTTTCTTTTTGATATTTTTTATGTTTTCCTTCTTTTATTTATGTTTTATCTTTAGTTATTATGTTTTCCATTTTCTCTTTTATTCATGTTTTCTTTCCCATTTTGTATTTCTATGTTTTATATTAAAACCCAATGTTTTATCTTGTAGAAAAATAGAATTAATTTTTTTGTTTAAATAACATAGATGTTCATATTGAAATTGTTCGAATAACATATATGTTTGTATTTTTTAAAGTTTGTTCGAATAACTTAAATGTTCTTACTGGAAAATCATGCATATAACATATATGTTCGCATTAAAAAATCGTGCAATAGAACGAATGTTGTTTTTAATATTCATTCAAAATAATAGAAAAATTTATATTTGGAAAATCGTTCAAATAATAGAAATATTCATATTTAAAAAATGTTCAAACAAGATAAAAGTTCTTTCTTTTTTACAAATGTAAATGTTTATTATTTACTATGATTTTTTTCTTTGCTTCTTCTTCCACAAATGTGAATACATTTTTTAGTATAAAAAAGAAAAAAGAGAAACAATACTTGTTATTGGGCCGCATTTAGAGTGGCCTAGGAAGCACCGTAGACAGGCAAGTGAAATCCAATCCACGAGATAATTTGATGCATGGACGACACCGTCGTGGTAAAGGTCGTAATTCCATAGGAATCATTACCGCAAGGCATAGAAGGGGAGGTCATAAGCGCCTATACCGTAAAATAGATTTTAGACGGAATCTAAAAGACATATCTTGTAGAATCGTAACCATAAAATACGACCCTAATCGAAATGCATATATTTGTCTCATACACTACGGGGATGTGGATGTTGAGAAGAGATATATTTTATATCCCATAGGGGCTATAATTGGAGGTATTATTGTTTTTTTACAGAGGTGGAGATATTATTGTATCTGATACAAAGTTTCTATATTCACCACTAATATAAAAAGAGAGTGAGGTGGCAGATCCAACAAATCCTGTACGTTAACCACTATAATCCAACAATCTAAAACGCGACCGTGATTTGCGCTAAACAACGCGGAGCGGAGCGCAGTGCAAAAGCGATTCTTTTCTGTCTGAAAATAAATACTACAACGTAGAAAAATCCCCCAACGCCGCCTGCAATCCTTCCCCAGTCCGCCGCACTAATCACTCTGCCACCAACCGTTGGAGGACGCCACGGCCGCCGGTCGTTGCTTGCAAGAGGGCGCACCGGAGGACGCCACCGCCTTGCAAGAGGACGCAGCCGCCGTCGCACTGCCGCCTACGCACTTCACTGCATGACGCTCGTCGCCGCTGTCGCACTACACGGGATAGGGCGCCGCCGCCGCCGTCGCACTGCACGGGACAGGACGTCGCCGCTGTCCCACAGCCCGGGACAGGACGCCGCCGCCGCACTAAACTGCACGACGCACGCCCGCCTCCGCCGCTGTCGCACTGCACGGACAGGATGCCGCCGCCATCGGCATTGCCGGGGCCGCGGCCGTCCAAGGTATCTGAATTGCATTGCACTTGTATCTGAATCTGAATGTAGATGCAGATGTGAAATCAGTAAGATTTCTCATTTTCAGAAATCAGTAACAATCAGTCTCCACGATGATCAGTTGCTGTAGCCGTCCATGATATTGTTCAAACTCATCTGAATGTAGGGGTTTTCAGATTACGAACGTATATGTTTCCAGAAATATTTCTCATTTTCTGCTACAACTACCTCTGTTACTCAAGTGGAGTTCGGTCTCAACTTTGATTGTGAATGCAAAATCTGTCTCCACCTCTTCGTTCTGTAGTGGAAAATCATCTACATTCTCTGTATAAAAACTAAAAAATAGAGGATTTGGTTTCACTTGGGGTTATCAACTAATTTTAAGAATAAATAGTAGCCACCATTGTAATGTATTTTTAAGCTCATTTTATTTGAAAAACCCTCCTTGGTTGGCTGAATTTCTATCGTGCATTGATATGTAGGTCGTGTGAGCCTTGGATAGAAGGCGCTTGAATTAACTGAGGCCAACTGTCTTAGTTTGAATTTGCTGAGCGCAGCTTCTCCTCATGTTCTTTAGATAAGTTGTCCACTGTCAACTCAAACATTGGAAGATTTTAAATATCTCTCCTCTCTGCTGAATGTGAAAACTGCTCTCTCTGTTTTTCTAAAACTGCTATCCGTTTTCAATTTATTTGGGTAACCAATCGACCTCATAAAATATTTAAAGTTTTGCACAAGCAAGGCCTAACTATTATTGACATACTGTCAAATTTTCAGCTTAATCGGAGTTGATTTGATTTTTTTATAAATTCGAGAACAGTGCAGATAGAATTTTGACAAAATCTGAAAATTCTTGATCGTCTGCTATTTGAGCTTTCATATGGAATGTTGTAATTCTTGGTCCAGTGAAACTTTATGGTCCGCATGAGGGAAGAAGGTATCTCACAAGGCTGGGCAAGCTACATAATTTATTCTTCACCTTTTTCTTTACGTTTTCTCATCCCGTTGGTGAAGTAAAATATGGTTAGCAGGATTGTATGGATGCATCTTTGTACATGATCATTTTGTTAAAACTGTAGCCATCAGTGATAGAAAAACATCATTTATTTTGAGAGTTAATAATTAATTATCATGCCCCCTTTTCTCCCAAATTTGCCATAGATTCTTTTTGCTCACCGTGTTTGATAGAAACTTTAGTTGCTTGCTTGCTGTTGTGAGTGCAGGATCATTGTTGATGGTACAAGATATCTTGCTTGCCTTATACTTCATTCCTAGCGCAGGGTCATCTTCTATTTTCTCCCTCAGTGTATCTTTGGTAGACTATAATCATGTGATTTGATTTTCTTCCGTCAATATATCTTTGGTAACTGATGGTTATGTTTTTTATTCAAAAATCATATGTATGTGGAACAATGGTTATTTTCTTACTTGCCATTTCCTATATATAATTAATAGGTACCAAGTTTATGTCATTTTGATTAACGATTATTGTCGTTCCATTGGATTTTTTTTCACTTGACAGAAAAAATATCTTCTAATATTACACGTGCGTGGCACGTGCACTTTTACTAGTCAATGGGAAATGCCCAATCGAGGAAAGTTCGAGAAATTAATTGATAAAACTGTAGGGAATCGCAGGCAGAAAAAAAAATTCCTAGCAACGATAACCGTAAACTAGCCAAGATCTATTCTATGCAGATATACTATACGGAAGGAGATCAGAATACATACCCTTGTAGACCGGAAGCGGGATTACGTTCCCGCACAAACGTTGTCGATGGAGACGACGAAGCCGACCTCAGGGTCGTGTAGAGGAAGTAGACAGCTCCCAGCGCCAAACGATGGCGCCTTGCGGTTCCACACACGTACGGTGTGGATGACGACCTCCGGGCTCCAGATCCAGCAGAGCAGCGGAAGTGGAAGAGTGGATCTAGCAGCACGGCGGTGTGCCAACTATAGAGAGACTTCTCTCCTCGTACGAAGCTCCAGAATCGGAACCCCGTTCAAGGTAGGAGAGAAGAAGAAATGAGTTGGGCAAATTTCAAGGCATGAGGGCACTCCTATATAAAGGAGAGGGAGGGAGGCCAACCTCCTTGGCTCCCCCATGTGGGACTATTCCCACATGGGGGGTGCGCTGGCCATGGGGGGATGCGGCTGCCCTAGTGGGCCCCATGTGACCCACTAGGGTGGCAGCCCCCCTTTTTCCTTTTTCCCTTTTATTTTCTTTTTCCCCGAATGGGACTCTAAGGCCCATTTAACTTTTAATGCCTTTTAAATTCGAAATTAATTAAATAAAAATGTATTTAATCATTAATAACACTTATTAATATTAGATACATATTATTTAATTCATTCGGACCCCGAAACATATTTCATGGCCTCCGATCAATCATCGGACAATTACCGGAACACTTCCGGAGCTCCAGAACACTTCCGGAGTTCCTGTTTCTTATTCTCTCTAAATCCAATCTCATCGTCACCCACCCTTAAGTGTGTTACCCCACGGTTCGGGATCACTCCAGACATGATCGAGACTCTCTCTCCGATCAATCGACTAACAGCGGAATCTGGATATCCATGATAGCCCCTGTGTGTCCACGAATGTCTCTTTATTCGTTTGAACCTGTAGACGTCCAGTTTCAATCTCTTGCCTGGTGATACTTAGATTGTCGAGTGTCGTTCTCCGGTATCACATTTTACCGAGCTTGACCTCATCCTTGACAATCTATCTTCTCTCGTCTGTGATGTTACATCCCCGTGACCTAGTCACATGCTTGCAAGCTCATTAGATGTAATCTCACCGAGTGGGCCCAGAGTATCTATCCTGCTATGCGGATTGGCAATTCCCGCTATTGATTACTCGCCCCGACTACTTCCTTCCAATACCCGAAGGTGTCACCCTTATTTTCGTGCGTATGAGACAGGACGTTAGGTGCGATCAGCCGTATCTTTCAGAAGCAGCGACTTGATATAATCTCACGGTCCAATATCTGAAACTACGTTTATATATATATTGGGTATGTCCATCAAATCATTCACCCAATGATATGACTCCGTCGTTAACCGGTTAATGCCCATGATCAGGAAACCTTGATCATCTGTTACACAACGGACTAGTCAAGTAGAGGCTACTAGGGACCTGGTTGTTTCTATACCACACGTGTATTATGTTTCCGAGTAATACAGTTATAGCATGATATTAAAACGTATTATGAACAATAAGAGATATGACAATAAAATCACTTTATTAATTGCCTCTAGGGCATATCTCCAACAGTCTCCCACTTGCACTAGAGTACAAATTAATCTAGTTTACAACTTGGTAAAAGCTTGACACCAATAGCATTACGGTGTTCTTCATGCTTGTCTCGTGGAAGAGGTTTCGTCAACGGATCTGCAACATTCAGGTCCGTGTGTATTTTGCAAATCTTCACATCGCCTCCCTTGACGTACTGCCGTATGACATGGAAGCGTCGGAGAATATGTTTGGCGGTGGAGTGAGACCTTGGTTCCTTCACGTTGGCAATGACCCCTGTGTTGTCGCAGAAGATAATCACAGGGTCTCGCGCACTGGGGAACACTCCAAGTTCGATAATGAACTTCCTGAGCCAAACAGCTTCATTTGCAGCATCCGTTGCAGCAATATACTCCGATTCCATTGTAGATTGGGCGACTATGGGTTGCTTCCCACTTCTCCAGCTCACAGCGCCTCCGTTCACCTTAAACACATAGCCTGTTTGCGATTTCGAGTCATCGGGATCTATGCAGAAACTTGCATCAACGTAACCTGTTACGTCAAGTTCCTCTTCACAGCCTCCATAAACAAGAAACATGTCCTTGGTATACTTAAGATACTTCAGTATGTTCTTAACAGCTATCCAATGATCCTTGCCAGGATTACTCTGGAATCGACTCGTCAGACTAAGAGCCAATGCCACATCGGGTCGAGTACTTAACATGGCATACATGATCGATCCTATAGCCGAAGCATATCGAGTGCCATCCACCTCAGCTTTTTCAAGAGCCGTCTGTGGACACTGAGCCATGCTCAATGTTTTTCCCTTGACAACTGGCACAAGACCTTTCTTTGCCAAATGCATATTGAACTTCTTCAATATCTTGTCAAGGTAAGTACTTTGACATAACGCTAGTAGGCGCCTGGGTCTATCACGATAGATCTTAATGCCTAATACGTATGCAGCTTCTCCTAAGTCCTTCATTGAAAATTTACTGTTTAAATATTCCTTCACGCTTTTCAGAACTTCCACATCATTCCCAATTAGTATTATATCATCCACATATAGAACTAGGAATGCAACTAAGCTCCCACTCATTTTCTTATAAATGCAGGTCTCTTCCGCATTTTGGACAAATCCAAAACCTTTGATCACCTCATCAAAGCGAATATTCCAGCTCCGAGATGCCTGCTTCAGTCCATAAATGGAACGCTGAAGTTTGCATACCTTGCCAACATTTCCTGGACTGACAAAACCTTCAGGTTGTACCATATACAACTCTTCCTCAATGTTGCCATTTAGGAACGTTGTTTTGACATCCATCTGCCATATCTCATCATCATGATATGCAGCTGTTGCAAGCAAAACCCGAATAGACTTTAGCATCGCTACAGGTGAAAACGTTTCATCGTAGTCAATTCCATGAACTTGTCGGAAACCTTTTGCGACAAGCCGAGCCTTATAGATGGTCACATTACCGTCAGCATCAGTCTTCTTCTTAAAGATCCATTTATTCTCGACAGCCTTGCGCCCTTCGGGAATCTCCACCAAAGTCCATACTTTGTTGTCATACATTGTTTGGGGGATAATAACCCGGTATACTCATGACCAAGGAAGAATCAGTCGGACGGCCAAGGCCTGGTCCGGGTGATGTGTACAAGATGTGGGCCGGGTTATAGTTGGGCCGATAGGCCTAACATGACTCGTCCCTGGAAGGAAGGACCTAGAAGAACTGGAGTCCGAATGAAGGAAGGAACCGGGTGACTTGGAGGCTACGGAAGGTCTAGAAGAACCTAGAGTAGGACTCCGGGCTCGTATGTAACTCGGTATTCATTGTAAGTTCGGGAGACCCGGCGTCTATATAAACGGGCTCCCAGAACATAGATAGACAAGTCTTAAGCCCTAGTTCGATATCACCGCTATCAAGCGAAACCCTTGTAACCAGTCTCGTAACCCGGCTCTGTTGTCGTAGCCGAGTTATCGAGACCTCGAGATCAATAACATAGAAGCAGGAAGTAGGTCTTTATCTCCAATGGAGAGGCTGAACCTGGGTAAACCCTTTTTCCTCAACGAGCGTGACAATCTCCTGAAGGACCAAGGCGCCTTGCCCCAACATCAAGTTACCCTATGGTAACATCTGCCGTGATAACCCCACGACAGTTGGCGCCCACCGTGGGGCCCGCGACCAAAGCTGTCCTCATCAAGGGAGAAGCTCTGCGAGGGATGGAGAACCTCGCGATCGGCGAGGTCAAGATGGATCGGCACGGAAAGCGCATCGTCGACGATTCCGGCTGGAAAGAAGAAGCCGATCTGCTAGATACCGGCCGGGTGATCCCGTTCGGTCGGATCAACGTCTTCGTAGGTATGGTTAATGCAACTCAGCAAATTGATGACGAGGTTATGTGCGACTCCGTTTCAGGGGCAGCCACCATCGTCCAATCTAATGGAGAAGAGTCAGTCGGAACAGGAGGTTTCGAACATCAGTCGGACATCCAGGCTTGCGAGCCGGAGTGCCGACGTGAGGAAGATTTGGATACAGATACTGAATCGATCTTACCGTTGTTTGACGAGAGATTTGGGTACGTGGCTGATGAGGAAGATTATGAGTCGGAGCCAAGGACCATGAAGCATGCTGCGGTGTACACCCTGATGAACCGCAATGATGGGACAGAAACTTCAGTGAGTGAGGACGATGCCACGCGTGCAGCCAGAGAAAACAGAGAAAGAGTTCAGCGTCATCCGACCTTTCAATCGGGTGATGGCTCGGAACAGCCGGTTTTGAGGGAAATTCCACCAGTTTTGAGGCCCTTGGATTTTGACACAGCAATAGTTACCACCCCAATCACACCAGATAACGCAGCAACCCGGGCGCAGCAATTGGATACGTTACGAATTACACTGGAGAATCAACAGAAGGCTTTATTGGCGGAGCAGCAGCGCATGTTTGATGAGCAACAAGAGATAGAACGGGATCGAGCCCGTGTGGAGCAAGAAAGGTTAACAGTGCAGAATCGCCATGAAGATCTTACAGCAGTACATCAGAGGAGGCTCCAGACCCGGGTGATGCCAGGCATGACCTTAGATCCCACAAGATTGAACTTTACATCACCAAACGGAACTCCCAATGTCACTCGGCCTGAGACAGCGCCGGTTGGAATCGGGCATGGAATCATGGTTAGAGCAAATCAGGGAGGAAACGGGGTGCCACCCAACACTCGGGCTGGAGCTCAACAAAATCAGAACACAGCGGCTGCGGGTGGTATGCCACCACCGGCAGATCGGTTCCACACGCCCAGTGGTCACTACTCAAATCCGGCTGATAACGTGTACGCAGCAACATTAGCATTATGCCGCATGCCGATTGATCAATCGCCAGAGGGAGAAGAAGCATGCAGGGCAATTGAGATGTTGAAAACTGCGATCACGCAGCAGGGCAACATGCCGGATAAGAGTGGAGCGTTACATTCAACACCATACAATAGCCGAGCTAACCGGAGTCATCACGGAGAAACACCGAGGCCAGCCGGATCAGGCGTCAGGAACGGACAGCAGAATCAAGGTCACCCGGCGCCGCACCTCAACGTTCGGGACATCATCAGCAGAGGCCAGCTCAGAATCAGCCGGCGCCGAGGCCGCATCAACCGGCCCCGGCCCAGTCTGTGGCCCAAGCGATTGTCAACAGTTCAAGAGCACGGCGTGCGGCGAGCGCAAACCCGGCTTTAGGTGTCGCCGGAGGAGCCGGAGGACAGCCTGAAGCAGGAGTGATGGGCCACGCACCAAATACCAGGTCAGGTTTGCCGTTAGTTTCTTCATTACTTAACCCGGTTGGAACTAAATGTCTTTCAGATGCTATAAAAAGTGAACCTTTTCCTGAGAAGTTTAAAGAGCCAAGCAAGGTGACAAATTATGACCCCAACATGGATCCAGAAACATGGCTCAGCAGTTACGAGATGGCGATGAGAATTCGCAATGCCACAGCCAACTTGTGCGCGTGATACATGTACCTGATGATGAGTGAAGGAGCAGCAAAGTTATGGTTCAATGGATTACCCGAGAAATCTATCAATTCTTGGGATGAGTTGAAGGCATTATTTGTCAAGAATTTCAAGGGCACGTGTGAGAAGTTGTTCACTATAGAGGATTTGGAGCGATGTTTCCAGAAGAAAGGCGAGTCAGCGCGTCACTGGATGCGCCGAGTTACAGCCATCATTCACTCATCAAAGGGAATTACACCAGCTGCGGCTGTGTCATCAATGGAGAAAACCTGCAGATATGACCCGGTAATTCAGAAGATGGGTCGACTGAGGGCCACTGGCGAAGCAGAAACAATCACCATGGGGCAGCTGATGGAAGCGGCTCATAAGCACGCGTCCACAGACAAGACCCGGGATGATGATGAAGATAAGGGAAAAGGAAACGTCAACAACGGAGGAAAGAACCACAATAACAACGGTAACAACGGTAACAACAACAACGGAAACAATAATCACAATAGTAACAATGGGAATAGCTCCAAAAGGCAGCACGAGGGTGGTTCAGATTTGGTGGCAAACACAAACACCGGGTATAACAAGTTTCAGCGGCGAGATGATAATTATCGAGGCAATAACAACAATGGCAATTACAGGGGAAATTTCCGAGGACCGGCTAACCCCCAGGAAGCATTTAACATGTCGTGTCCACGTCATAGTAGGAACGGTAAACCGGCAAATCACTCTTTGTCCCAGTGTGTTGATCTTCGGAGATGGAAGAACGAAGAGTTTGCCAGGATGAGTATGGGAGGAAACGGCCCGAGGCCGGGTAATGGAAATAACCCGGCCCACGGACCACAAGCTGGAGGAAATAATGGAGGACCACCCGGCCCGGATAACGGACCAGCCGGGCTAGGTTTCCAGCAAAACCCCAAGGAGTTAAATCGAGGACAGTATCATGTTACAGTTTCCAGCACTAGTCGGAGAGATCAGAAATTGAAGAAGAGAGCTGTCAACGCTATTCTTCCCGCAGTTCCGAGATATTTGAAGTGGTCCGAGTATCCGATTACTTGGTCTAGAGAGGATCACCCGGCTCGAGTAGATGCACCTGGAGCGTTGGCTTTAGTGGTTGCACCTCAGGTTTCGGGCTATATTTTACACAAGGTTCTTATGGATGGAGGTAGTAGCATCAACATTCTGTATTGGGATACATTCATCCGGATGGGTTTCACAGCCAAGCAGCTTCACCCTTCCAGTACTATCTTTCATGGTATTGTCCTGGAAAGTCGGCAAGACCAGAGGGAACAATAACATTGGAGGTCGCGTTTGGAGAATCAAAGGATAATTTCAGGTCTGAGATGATTTGCTTTGAGGTGGTCAAATTGAAGAGCCCCTATCATGCTCTCTTTGGCCGCAATGTTTTTGCTAGATTCATGGCGAGGCCGTGTTATGTGTACCTAAAGATGAAGATGCCAGGCCCAAACGGTATTATCACAGTCAATGGCAGTCGTGAGTTGGCGTTGCAATGTGAGGAAGGTGATGCTGTTATGGCAGAACAAGCATGTGCGGAAGAGGAGTTGAATTATTACAAAGCTACCACAAACTTCGAGTTCCGATTGAAAAGGCGTATGGAGCTTGGGTGAAAGAGTTACCCGCAGTGGTTTGGGGGATCAATACAACCCCGAATAGATCAACCAAGCGTACACCGTTCTTTCTGGTGTATGGAGCAGAAGCAGTGTTACCGAGTGATATAGTCCATGACTCGCCAAGAGTGGCGGCATATGTGGAGTCAAGCAATGCAATTGCAAGGGAGGATTCGATTGATGCCCTCGAAGAGGAGCGTGAGTTAGCATTGGAACGGTCCGCAGTTTATCAGCAGGATTTGCGGCGCTATCATAGCCGCCGAGTCAGGACAAGAACTTTCCAGGAAGGAGATTTAGTTTTACGGCTCAGACAGAAGCAGGCAGGGATGCATAAACTAACTCCTCCATGGGAAGGGCCGTTCCTCATCAGTCGGAAATTGCACAATGGTTCATATTATCTGATAGATGTGAGAGAGAAAGGTGAAGAGAACAACACGGACCATGCTATCCTTCCTATGGAAGAGACGAAGCGGCCGTGGAACATTGCTCATCTTCGCCCATATTATACCTAGTGAACATGAACCTAGGCCGAGTTATGTAACACACGATGTAACCCCCAGCAGGTTTCAGACGCGCTCTTTTCCTTACCAGGGTACCTAAGGGGACTGGAAGGTTTTTAATGAGGCGGCTTGCTGGTGTATTTTAATAAAGAAGAGTATTGAGAAGAAATTTTTCTATGTTTTACTTTTTATGCATAGTTTATGTTTATAAAGCTTGGCCCAAAGGAGTGCTTAGCAAAAAAGTCCTATAGCTGTTGCCCAAGAGAGCACGCATAGAGATGTTTGAGATCAGTGGGGTAATGATGCATAGTTTAAGCCTTTACTTGTAAACATTGATCCAGGGCTTGGGGACTTATGAATTATAAATTCATAAGTTTTAATCCTAAGACCCGGCTTTTAAGCCTTAATTTTGTTCTTGGTTAAACTTGCCTATCAGTTTGATGTTACTCACAATTTTATGACCAGATTGCTTACTTGTTAATTCAATCAACTATGATGCCCATGCTGGGACTTAGTTTGACCCTGTTTTAGCAAAGGAAAAAGTAGCAACTGAGAAAGTCATGTGAAAGCCGACTGATAAGAAGCTAAAGATAAACCAAAAGGGTCATCTAAACCATAAAAAGTATAAGTTATTACAAAATATTGAGTATTTCATATAGTGCACAGACGCACCATCAAATAAAAGGCAAAGTATTTCAGAGCATATTACAATGCCCATTGGCCGAATAATTGTTTTGCAGGAAAAGGTACAGCATGAAAACTGGCTCAGATAGCCGGGTTATCGGTTGAGGTTCCCTTGGCAGCTTCAGCTTCGGCAGAAGCCGGGTTATCTTCAGGAGCTTTGGCCTGGGACTTAGCTTGTGCAGGCCTTGATCTTCTGCAGTATCCTTAGCAACATCAGCCGGCTTTTCCATGATTGGCGTAGTAGGGCACGGCTGGGTGCAGGGACAACTGGAGTAGAAGTACTTGGCGCTGCAGCTTTCTTCTTCTTTGCAATGGAGTCTCTCAGCTTGGCCAACAGATCAAAATGCTCGGGTTCAGGAGTGGGGATTGGAGTGTTGTTCTCATCCACTGCATCTTGGAAAACCGATAGGTCGAGGCTCTCAGCAATTTGCAAGCAATAGGCCGGGTTTGGGCAGCAATTTCTTTGAATTCTTTTCCCCCAAACTTGGTGCCATCAGCATTGTATTGAGGGAATCCTTTGACAAAAGGAGCCGGGTTAAGGCGCGGGTTGTAGGCTTTGGCTAGAGCTAAACTGCGCATTGCGCCAACCCGGCATGCTGAGCGCGTCCAGAGGTCTAACCACTCGGGGATCGTGGAAAGCTGATGCAGGGACTCGTATATTACTTGGGGAGGAGCACAGTTGCTCTTAACACGCTTCATAATCTCAGAAGTGCCAAACTGGAACTGCCGAATGATGGTGTTCAGCAGTTCAATTTCTCTGGATAGGATCTCCTGATGGCAGCATTCTGCTCACCTGAAAAGTATGATGTGGGTTAGTATATGAAAGCCGAGTAAAGCAGAAAAAAGTGAAAAGAGATGGTGTTTACCAATGAGTGGATTGAGGATATCCTTGATATGGTCTTTCAGGGTGTCCAAGTATTTCTGGACACTGACCATCTTGTCAAAGCAGATCTTATACTTATCTCCAGCCTCTTCCAACTCCTTTTTCAGTTTGGTGTTCTCTGCAGTTAGAGATTCAATCGTTTTCTCCAAGTCTGAAGCATGAATTTCAGTTTCTTGCGCAGCTTGGTTTCAACTTCAAGGAGTTGGTTGGTCTTGGCAAGTACTGGTCATTATGGGACACATACCTCTGAAAAAAGAATAGCAAGTTAGAAACATGGGGGCTGAAATATATTTCAGTCGGCAATGGCAAGAAAGAACAAGTTGATAGTAAATTATATACAGACAGAGTATTTATACAAGTTCCGAGTGACTGAAGAGCAGATCACCCGGCACTTGGGGACTGGTATGTCTTTTAAGTTTTTACAAGTTATTCAGTAACACATTTCAAAGTTCCAGATAAAATGTGAACATATTACCCGGAACTTGGGGGTTATGAGGATTTGAAAGTATCGTTATGATGAAAATCAGAATTAATGAGGATTTGAAATCAGAAAGTAAAACAAGTTCCATCTTATCGTAGACTGATAACTTGGAACTTGGGGACTGGGATATTCTGAAGTTTTCAAAATGAAGGCAGAAAGAGATATATATTTTCAAGTACCGAGTGACTGAGGACAGTTTACTCGATACTTGGGGACTAGGTTTGGTATATAAGATATGAAGAGGAAAAGATGTGTACCTGATGTTCTTGGACAAGAGAATCCACGAGTTTGCCCTCAGTAAGCTTCAGTGTGTTGTACTCAGTTAACAGACCTTCAAAGTTTATATGGCCATATGTGGCACAGTGGAGCTTCGCCTTTATCAGTCGGCTTGGACTTCTCTTCAGAGGCAACAAACTTGGTTGCAGTTTTGAGGGGAGAGATCTTCTCAGTAAAGCAAGCTCCTGTGATCACGACTTCTGGATCAGTCGGTTTTTCAGCAGGAGAAGGAGAAACATTCATCTGGTCAGTTGTCTGTTCTTATCAGTCGGCTCAGCATGTTTTTCAGGAGTGTTCTCCAAGTTATCCTCCTCAGCAATGGGAGGGCTTGGAGCGCCACTAAGAGTAGCTTTCGCCCTGAAATTGCAAGTACGAAGTAATATAAGAAAGAGCAAAAGAAAGCAAAGTTGATGAAAGTAAATACAAGTAACAGAAGGTTATACGTATTACCCGGTATTGACTTGAAAGTCACGGGGGAGGTCGTTGCTGGAGCCTGAAGAAGCTGTAAGAGAGTATGATTTAGAAACTCGGATTTGACCAGCTAAAGGATAACTATCAGAGGGATGTTTTTGTGGTTCAAAGTTGGAAAAGGAAGTACCAGGACGGCGTGGAGATGGAAGGTTTGGGATTCCCGGGTTAAGAGGATCCTCTCCAGGGGAGGTCCGGTGGCTCTCCTCTTGGTAGAGGGTTCAGCAGAACTCTGCGAAGATTTTTCAAGAAGAGTTTGGTTGAGTTTTTGCATAGCAAGATAAGAATATGGTTCTGTGGACATGCGAGAGTATGGCACCTTGGCACAGATAGTGCGAGCCTTCCTTTTCCGGTAGCAGCTGATTCAGTGGCTTCAGAGCTACGGCCGGGTGAAGGAGTGGCTGCCTTTTCAGTCGGTTCTGGTATTTAAAATGGGCATCAGTGGATAAATTGGGTTGAGTTTCGTTCTCAATTAAGCTTATGAAGAAGTGGCCAAGGGAGTCAAGTTCACCTTCTTCTTTTTTCTTCTTCTTCTTCTTCTTCTTCTTCTTCACTCGAGGACAGAGCCTCGTCATCATCATCTTCATCATCATCTGCCTCAGGAGTGGCAGGGGGAGTCTCAACTTGCCACCAGTCATCAGATTCCTAGTGAAAAAATAGAAGTAAAATAATCAGTATACAATTGAGAAAGAATATGTTATTGAGATTTTATCAGTCGGGACTTACTGGTGGTGCCGGGTTATTCTTACTGAATGGCAGAAGGCCATTTCTTTGATCGTCTCAACCTTTTCAGCAAGGAAGGCCTTGATAGCCTTGTTCAGAGCAGTGTTTGGGTAGGACTTCTCCGAGTAACGGAGGGAATCAGTTAGATGGCCCGAGTAATCGCAAAGAAGCTTCTTGCGAATACTGTTGGGCTGAATTCGCCAACCCATCCACGTCTTGATCAGATCAGTTCCGCGGAGACCGTGCTTAACAAGAACGGAGATTTTCTTGAGAGAGGCTGGATAGCTTCTCTCTCAGTGTCAGAGGCGAAGGAGTTCATGTTGCTGTTGATAACGAGGGGCTCGACCGAATAACCCGGTAAAGGGTGTTCACCAGAAGGTATCTTGGCTTTGCAGTAAAAGTATGATTTTTGCCAATGCTTTACATGAGTATGAAGTTCGAGTGAAGGCATAGCAGAGCCTTTGCGGCGTTGAATAGAAACACCGCCACAGACCAAGAGGGGGCCATTCTTGTGCTCACGTTGAGGTTTGCACAAGAATAGCTCCAGGAAAAGAGCTAAGTTGGGAGGAATGCATAAGTACGATTCACAAAGAACTATATAGTTACTAATGTTCAAGATGGAGTTGGGTCCGAGATCGAAGACCCGGAGTCCGTAGTGATGAAGAAGATCCCTAAAGAAAGGATGACCCGGGGGACGAAAACCCCGGGTGACATGCTCAAGAAAGCAGATAACTTCACCTTCCTGGAGGGAAGGCCGAGTCTCCTCTTCAGTCCCTCTCCACTCGATCTCCGACTGAAGAGGAAGAACACCGGATTCAGCCAGTTCTTCAAGCTTGGATTGTGTGGCCATGGATTTGGCCCAGTTAGCCGTAATCCCAGATCTGGGCTTGGTGGTTTTCTTGATCTTCTTTGATGCCGATGCGGTGGCGCCATCACCGGTCTTGGCCTTGGCCTTAAGCTTCCTCGGGTCCTTGGGTGCCATGAGATCTGAAGATCTAGAAAATAGCAAGAAAAGAAATAAAAAATGAGCTCAAGAACAGCCCGAGAAGAGCAAGTCAAGATCCAGATGGAAGCTAAGTGCAGGAGTGAAAAATTTACCGGAGTTCGTGGAGATCTGGCGCGGGCAGATTCCCGGCGGTGAGTTGCGGCAATGTGGAGCTCCGATGGCCGGCGGCGGCGCGGCGAGCTTGGAGGAACCCTAACCCTAGCTCGAGGAGAGAGAAGGACCGAGGTTGAAGATGAAGGGTGCGGTGAATGGGGAAAGTGAAACCCTTTTTACCGTGACCACTATTTATAGCCCTGGGGTGAAACCCTAGGAGCGTGAAAAACGAGGAGATAAGATTCTGTTTGACCATGGGTCAAGGACACGAGGGAATCTGTCAGAGAATGTCCCCGGTCGTTGATTGGAGAGAATTGGTGCGAGAGAAAAGCCGGGTTATAAGAGAACCGCCAAAAGGAGCTGGTCTGAAACATAACCCGGCCATTCAGTGTTAATGATCTTTATTTTGTTTTCAGGAGTTTAACTCGGATAATCTCATCAGCAGCTACCCTTGAGTAATCAAATCAAGATCAAGATTATCAAGTGAAGCAACAATGAGCTTATTCAAGTCAAACTTGGGGACTACTGTTGGGGGATAATAACCCGGTATACTCATGACCAAGGAAGAATCAGTCGGACGGCCCAAGGCCTGGTCCGGGTGATGTGTACAAGATGTGGGCCGGGTTATGTTGGGCCAATAGGCCTAACATGACTCTCCCTGGAAGGAAGGACCTAGAAGAACTGGAGTCCGATGAAGGAAGGAACCGGGTGACTTGGAGGCTACGGAAGGTCTAGAAGAACCTAGAGTAGGACTCCGGGCTCGTATGTAACTCGGTATTCATTGTAAGTTCGGGAGACCCGGCGTCTATATAAACGGGCTCCCAGAACATAGATAGACAAGTCTTAAGCCCTAGTTCGATATCACCGCTATCAAGCAAAACCCTTGTAACCTGTCTCGTAACCCGGCTCTGTTGTCGTAGCCGAGTTATCGAGACCTCGAGATCAATAACATAGAAGCAGGAAGTAGGTCTTTATCTCCAATGGAGAGGCTGAACCTGGGTAAACCCTTTTTCCCCAACGAGCGTGACAATCTCCTGAAGGACCAAGGCGCCTTGCCCCAAACATCAAGTTACCCTATGGTAACATCTGCCGTGATAACCCCACGACATACATGGATTCTATTTCGGATTTCATGGCCTCAAGCCATTTCTCGGACTCGGGTCCTTCCATCGCCTCTTTGTAATTTGTAGGTTCGTCTTGTTCAATTAACATGACGGTGCAAACAAGATTACCATACCACTCAGGAGAAGTACGGGTTCTTCCAGACCTACGAGGTACAATAGCCTCCTCGACATTTTCTCCCACTTCATCTGTTATGAAGGACGGTTCAGGAACTGTTTCCGTTGCGCCACTCGGTATTTCGAGTTCAGGATCAACTATCTCGTCGAGGTCTATTTTCCTCCCACTTACTCCTTTAGCGAGAAACTCTTTCTCGAGAAAGGTGCCGTTTCTAGCGACAAACGTTTTGCCCTCGGCTCAGTGGTAGAAGGTGTACCCTATGGTTTCCCGTGGATACCCTACAAAGACGACCTTTTCCAATTTTGGTTCTAGTTTGTCAGGCTGCAATTTCTTGACATAAGCCTCACAACCCCAAACTTTCAGGAACGACAGCTTAGGTTTCGCACCATGCCATACCTCATACGGTGTCGTTTCCACGGATTTAGATGGAGCCCTATTTAAAATGAATGCGGCTGTTTCTAACGCATATCCCCATAACGATACGGGCAAATCGGTAAGAGACATCATAGACCGTACGCTATCAAATAAAGTACGATTACGTCGCTCGGACACGCCGTTGCGTTGTGGTGTTCCGGCAGGCGTAAGCTGTGGCACAATTCCACAGGCCTTCAGATGTGTGCCAAACTCAAAACTCAAATATTCGCCACCACGATCGGATCGGAGGTGCTTTATTTTCTTGTTAAGTTGATTTTCAACCTCACTTTGAAATTCTTTGAACTTTTCAAAAGTTTCTGACTTGTGTTTCATTAAGTAGATATACCCGTATCTACTCAAGTCATCAGTGAAGGTTACAAAGTAACGATAACCATTGCACGTTGATACGCTCATTGGGCCGCACACATCTGTATGTATAACTCCCAATAATTCCGACGCACGTTCAACGAAACCATTGAACGGTGACCTAGTCATCTTGCCCATGAGGCATGGTTCACAAGTGTCAAGAGATCCAAAATCTAATGACTCCAAAAGTCCAGCTGAGTGGAGTTTCTTCATGCGCTTTACACCAATATGACCAAGTCGGCAATGCCACATATACATGGCGGTATCATCACTAAGTCTAATCCTTTTGGCATCTATGTTATGGATATGTGTACTACGATCGAGATTCAACAAGAATAAACCATTATTCACAGGAGCATCAACATAAAAGATATCATTCATCGAAATAGCACAACCATTTGACTCTGAATTGAATGAATATCCGTCTTGCAACAAGCAAGAACCACTTATAATGTTTACACTCAGAGATGGCACAAAATAACACTTATTTAAAACCAAAACTAATCCCGAAGGTAGATGTAGAGGGAGCGTGCCGACGGCCACCACGTCAACTCTTGATCCATTACCGACGCACGTCGTCACCTCGTCCTTTGCCAGGCGCCGACTATTCCTCAACTCCACCTGTGAGTTACAAATATGAGCAACAGAGCCGGTATCAAATACCCAGGTATTACTACGGGCGCATGTAAGGTACACATCAATAACATGTATATCAAATATACCTTTATCTCTCCCGACAATCTTGCCGCCCTTCTTGTCTTCCAGGTACTTGGGGCAGTTGCGCTTCCAGTGACCATCTCCCTTGCAGTAGAAGCATTCCACGCCAGGTTTGGGACCAGGTTTGTTAGCCTTGGATCTGGCAACGTGTTTGCCATCCTTCTTGGGCTTCCAGTTCTTCCTTCCCTTGCCGCCAGATTTCTTAAAATCAACGGTCTTGTTGACCATCAACAGCGTGTGCTCCTTCTTGATTTCCACCTCAGCAGTCTTGAGCATCACGAACACTTCAGACAGGGACTTAGCCATGCCCTGCATGTTGTAGTTCATGACGAAGCCTTTGTAGCTAGGAGGCAACGATTGCAGCACCCTATCAATCGCCAGCTCATCAGGAATCTTGCATTCCAGAGCGTTCAGGCGTTGAACGTAGCCAGACATTTTGACCACGTGATCGCTCACACTGCTGTGCTCTTCCATCTTGGCTGAGAAGAAAAGCTCAGAAGCTTCATACCTCTCAGCCTTAGCCTGCGGCGCAAAGACAGGCTTGAGATCAGAAATTATCTCAAAGGCACTCATCTTCTCAAAGCACTTTTGCAGGTCGGCTTCCATGGCGTAGAGCATGCCACTCTGGACGAAGGAGGAATCCTCCGACTTGGTCTGATAGACCTTCTTCTCGTCATCGGAGGCGTCGTCTACAGGAGGGTCACCTAGGGCGGCTTCAATGACGTAAGCCACCTTGTGGGGAGTGAGGAGGATCCTCAGATTGCGGAACCAGGACATGAAGTTCGACCCATTGGTCTTAAGCTTTTCTTTCTCAAGGAACAGGCCAAGGTTAAAGGTGGGGCGAGACATCTACAATGGAATTTGCAAAACATAAGACGTTTGTTCATAATAAAATATGGGTTCAAGTTTTAGTAAAATTAAAACTACCAGAACTCCCACTCAAGACGAGTATCCCTCTCATCGTCTTAGTGATTACACAATCCCCATCCATTACGCTACCCCCATCGATCAGGCGAATAGCATAACTTCAAAGGTAGACATCGTATATCAATCACATCACCGTATGTGACTCGTGCTTAACCTTTCGGTACTTGTGTTCCGAGGCCATATACTGGTATATGCTAGGCTCGCCATAACACCCTTTGCCGTATTTGCGTGTGCAACGTGGCTTACACCCACCGTATGCGAACGAAGAGACGAGTGTAACGAAAGCGACCGAAACCGCGAGTAACGTTGAACTTTATTGGTGGTGCACGACAGAGGGAGAACACTATTATCGGAATTTTGGGAGGGATCATCTTATATTACTACCGCCGTGTAACTAATATATAGACATATATATATACACAATATAAGATGCACACAATCTACATAACATCTAATATGAAATGTAATGCGACATGATATGGTCTTCTCCGCGCCGATGGTCTCCTTCGCACCAACAGTTTATAAACAGTTTAATAAACCTACCTTGACCATATCACATTGCCCCTGCAAAATAAAGTTAGACGCTTCTACTTTATCTTTTGCATGTTTTACGTGGCTGCTAGGGCTTCCGTACAAGAACTGTTTCTTACCTACGAAAACAACCACAACAGCGATAAGACAATTGTCTCTATTACACCCCTTTCGGGGCCCTCCATTGTAAATGCGATATCAACTATTGTAGGAGATACAGACACCCGCTAGCCACATATACGGTACAAGCCATATGTCAGGTGTGGAACCAGTCTCGCGTAAGAGTACGCGTAAAGTCGGTCCGGGCCGCTTCATCCCACAATGCCGCGATATAAACAAGTACACGCGAGAGGGTAACAAATGTAGAATCGATGCCCACATTCAACATGTGTTCTAACCGTACAGAGATATCTACGCATAGATCGGCTCTGATACCACTGTAGGGAATCGCAGGCAGAAAACAAAAATTTACCTAGCAACGATAACCGTAAACTAGCCAAGATCTATTCTATGCAGATATACTATACGGATGGAGATCAGAATACATACCCTTGTAGACCGGAAGCGGGATTACGTTCCCGCACAAACGTTGTCGATGGAGACGACGAAGACGACCTCAGGGTCGTGTAGAGGAAGTAGACAGCTCCTAGCGCCAAACGATGGTGCCTCGCGGTTCCACACACGTACGGTGTGGATGACGACCTCCGGGCTCCAGATCCAGCAGAGCAGCGGAAGTGGAAGAGTGGATCTAGCAGCACGGCGGTGTGCCAACTATAGAGAGACTTCTCTCCTCGTACGAAGCTCCAGAATCGGAACCCCGTTCAAGGTAGGAGAGAAGAAGAAAGGAGATGGGCAAATTTCAAGGCATGAGGTCACTCCTATATAAAGGAGAGGGAGGGAGGCCAACCTCCTTGGCTCCCCCATGTGGGATAAGGAGAGGGAGGGAGGCCAACCTCCTTGGCTCCCCCATGTGGGACTATTCCCACATGGGGGGTGCGCCGGCCATGGGGGGGGTGCGGCTGCCCTAGTGGGCCACATGGCATGAGGTCACTCCTATATAAAGGAGAGGGAGGGAGGCCAACCTCCTTGGCTCCCCCATGTGGGATAAGGAGAGGGAGGGAGGCCAACCTCCTTGGCTCCCCCATGTGGGACTATTCCCACATGGGGGGTGCGCCGGCCATGGGGGGGGTGCGGCTGCCCTAGTGGGCCCCATGTGGCCCACTAGGGTGGCAGCCCCCCTTTTTCCTTTTTCCCTTTTATTTTCTTTTTCCCTGAATGGGCCTCTAAGGCCCATTTAACTTTTAATGCCTTTTAAATTCGAAATTAAAAATAAATAAAAAATGTATTTAATCATTAATAACACTTATTAATATTAGATACATATTATTTAATTCATTCGGACCCCGAAACATATTTCATGGCCTCCGATCAATCATCGGACAATTACCGGAACACTTCCGGAGCTCCAGAACACTTCCGGAGTTCCTGTTTCTTATTCTCTCTAAATCCAATCTCATCGTCACCCACCCTTAAGTGTGTTACCCCACGGTTTGGGATCACTCCAGACATGATCGAGACTCTCTCTCCGATCAATCGACTAACAGCAGAATCTGGATATCCATGATAGCCCCTGTGTGTCCACGAATGTCTCTTTATTCGTTTGAACCTGTAGACGTCCAGTTTCAATCTCTTGCCTGGTGATACTTAGATTGTCGAGTGTCGTTCTCCGGTATCACATTTTACCGAGCTTGACCTCATCATTGACAATCTATTTTCTCTCGTCTGTGATGTTACATCCCCGTGACCTAGTCACATGCTTGCAAGCTCATTAGATGTAATCTCACCGAGTGGGCCCAGAGTATCTATCCTGCTATGCGGATTGACAATTCCCGCTATTGATTACTCGCCCCGACTACTTCCTTCCAATACCCGAAGGTGTCACCCTTATTGTCGTGCATATGAGACATGATGTTAGGTGCGATCAGCCGTATCTTTCAGAAGCAGCGACTTGATATAATCTCACGGTCCAAGATCTGAAACTACGTTTATATATATATTTTGGATATGTCCATCAAATCATTCACCCAATGATATGACTCCGTCGTTAACCGGTTAATGCCCATGATCAGTAAACATTGATCATCTGTTACACAACGGACTAGTCAAGTAGAGGCTACTAGGGACCTGTTTGTTTCTATACCACACGTGTATTATGTTTCCGAGTAATACAGTTATAGCATGATATTAAAGCGTATTATGAATAATAAGAGATATGACAATAAAATCACTTTATTAATTGCCTCTAGGGCATATCTCCAACAAAAACATTCCTAGACAAAAAATCTGCCACTTATACTTTCATCATATTCTAATCAGGTTGGATGGCAAAGATTTCTCATTTTATTTCCTTTCTATTAATGTAATAAAGCCATAATTTAATATAATAAATACACTAGAAGCAAGTAGCTTAAGCCTAATAAGGCGCGATTTGCCAACCGTCTCCCATACTACCGATTCTAGCCACAAGATGCCACCTATCTCCAAAAGAACGGGTCTAGCCGAATTAACATGCGCATCAGCGCAATATACATGGATATACATATTAGTAGTCGTGTGAAGTGAAAACATCACTTTGACGTGGTGTTTTGCGGTCGTCCGCGATAAGGGTCAACATATGAAATATGGCGTGATGTTAGATGGACCGATTCAACTCAAGCAAGTCAAACTATACATGGAGCCAAAACGAGGTGTATATCAAATACTCCCTCTGTCCAAAAATAAGTGTCTCAACTTTGTCCAAAAGTAAATGTATCTATACATGAAACATGTCTAGATATATCTATTTTTAGGTAAACTTGAGACACTTATTTTGGGACGGAGGGAGTATTTATTTGCAACGCAAATCCAAAACTATACATGGAGCCGAGCGTGGCATTGCGTTTGAGTGTCAACTCATCCTAACGGCATCTATTTTGTCGAGAAGATACCCAGGATCTCGCTATTTTTTAGATCGGCCCGTCAAACTCTAATGCAAGCGATTTATTACTTATGGGGTCAAGTTAGTTTGGCATTAGAGAAGTTAGAACTCTTATGGGGTCAAGTAGTTTCATAGGAATCCTAAGATCTATAAATGCTAGCGTATAAGATGGACTAGAATCCACGGTAAATTGGAGAGCTTTGTCGTTGATGTATTGTCTGGTTCGATTTAGATGTGTCAGTGAGTTAGAAATGGTGTGTCTCTATCCAAAGAAGAACTTTTCCACTTTAAGAAATGACGGCGGCACCGAATGCTCGGAGCGAAAGCGAGTATGGAAAGATCGGGGAAGAAGAAGGGAACGGAAGAGGAAAGCCGTGTATATGCAGTGGCTGACTCGCTGGACTTCTTCCCCAAGCCGCGTCACATAGGCCATGCCCGGGTGGAGAAAAAAAGCAACAGCGAACCAGCTCCCGAGAAAAGAAAGAGAAAACAAAATGGCGGGGGGTCGTCGTCTCCACCGATCCCCTCCCTCCCTCCCCCACGACGCCATTACCACTAGCTAGGGTTTCCTCCCTCTCCCGTGGACCCCACCACCATAAGCCCCCTCCCCCCGCTTCCCGATGCCCTGGTGGAAGCGCTCCGCCTACCACTCCTCCTCCGCCTCCACCTCCACGCCCGCCTCCCCGGCCCGCGCCTCCACCTCCCGCATCCCGCGCACCGATGGCGGGGCCGACCTCGGCGACCACCAGCCCCGGCTCACCAGGGCACGCCGCCTGCGCCACGTCGACGACATCGAGGTCGGGGTCTCCGCGCTCAGCATGGACCACTCCCCCACCGCCGCGCCCTCCTCCTCGTTGCCCGCGAGGAGGGACGCCTTCCTGTCCGGGCTCGCAACCACGGGCTCCACGCCGACCTCGAGGTCCCCGAGCAACATGGAGGTGCCCCCCGCGAGGTCCTCGTCCACGCCCATGCTGCTGCCCCGCCCGCTGCCGCTGCCCCACGAGGGAAATGACTCGCCCTGCCGGGGCTCTGGGAGGCCGCTCCCCTCCCCGAGGCTGCTCGACGGGGACTCGAATGATTTCCTGGGGCTTCCGGATGCCGGAAGCGAGAGGGCGTCGACGTTTCCAAGGTGATGGGCCTGTTCTGTTGCCTAGTACTGGTTTAGAAGCTTTTCAAGCTTCCTTTTCTTCGTTGTTTAAGTTCGGCAAACAGTTTAGTTCTGTATGAATCGGAAGCGATTAGGGTGTTAACAAGGAGACCACTAGCAGTGGTTTCCTCAGTGAATTTGGGATTACCAACAATCTGGACATATAAGAATTCATAGCGATGTTTACTTATACTGTGACACTAGTAGGATGCTGATCACTTTCTAGTGCAGAATGTTTTGAAATGGGTAAGAACAGTTTAGGTGAACAGTGAAATGACCGGGGTTAAGAGACCAGGGATGATAACCTTTGCTACAAAGTATAACAATAGCGACAATATGGAATTATCTTGAATCAGGGCTTCAGACATACATTTCTGCGCAGTTGCGCTGCACTCCACCAATATGATTTTGGGATTTCTGTGAACTTATTAGCTTATACTAGGAGATCATGGTACTTTAGCAAAACTAGAATGATATGTCACAAAGTTACCATGCTTTTGGGCCCCCAAAATTGAGTTGAGACGATTTTCTGTTTGGTGCTATAATTGGAATTGGACATGTAGACTAATACCCAGTGGCCAATAGCATTTGCACATAATGATGATTGGTTAAGCTGCTTGCCCATTAATTAGATCTGGACACTATAAGAAAAGGTGGCTTTGATTGTGATGTTAACTGCTGAGTGACTGAGATCGTTTCAGTACTGAAGTCAGTAAAGTGTAAGTAACCTCCATGAAGCTGCTAGTAAAGAAGATTAAACATGAACCTGGTTGTTAAATAAAAATTCTGATGTCATATTTCAGATAAATGATACAATTGCATGTTCCGCGACCAACGGAAAGTTCATATGCTGCGTCTTCCATGTTTTTGGGCTTCGTTTTCCCCAATTTTCTCCTCTGTGAATTTTCCATGACACACTGATCAGATTAGCTTTATAATGGAGAATGTTTCTCATTCCATAATGTCTCTGATGATAGATTTATGCCCCAAACTGTACAAAATATTTCCGAGCACAATGGCTTAAGGTCAGATGGTACAAATGGTGCCACCTGTGGTCAACCGAGAAAGGGATTTAAAGATAAATTCAAGGAAAGCTCAGCTGAAACTATGAACTTTAGGTTGAATATTCCTGCTAAAAGTGCTCCAAGCAGCGGGTTTTCGAGTCCTGTACAGAGTCCTCGAAGATTAAGTAATGTAGACTTCTCATCTACTGGAATCTCTAGCAATGTATTGTCAGCACAATCAGTATGGTCTCCCGATCTATTGGGATCTTCACCCCCTTCACCTGAAAATTTTGTGGGTGGCCAGGAGCGATCTCCTCGCTCCAGTCCATTGAGAAGTCCTGCTCTTAGATCAAGATACCCAAGTGCACCTCCATCACCAATGCATCCAAACATGTTCCCAGAGAACCACTTTTCTCGTCCTGAGGGCAATGGGAGTGTCAGTTTTCACCCATTACCTCTCCCTCCTGTTTCTGTGAGCCCAAAGCAAACAAATTTTAGCCACCAGTCAGTCCCAAAAGTTGAGACACCCTCGATGGCTGGTCAGTGGCAAAAAAGGAAGCTCATCGGAAGTGGCACGTATGGATGTGTATATGAAGCTACCAATAGGTATGTTAAATGCATCCGTGTTACAATAATCGTTTCATTTATTTCATTCAAGTTTTCAACATCCCCTCACACCAACGTACAGGAACACTGGAGCTCTTTGTGCCATGAAAGAGGTTAACATAATTCCTGATGATGCAAAATCAGTTGAGTCTCTGAAGCAATTGGAACAGGTTCGTCCATACTTATGTTGATGTTGTTTATTTCAGTAGTATGGAAATCACTATGTTCTTGTTTAATGTGATTGTTAAACAATGTTCTCTTCTTGCCGAGGATTAAACAACATAGTTTTGCTTATGCTCACATTTGGCTTGCCTTTTACTACTGTACAATACTTTTCAAGTATTTATAGAACTCTGAACATACTCGTTTCATTTTCTTGAACCTGGCTGTACACCACTATTTTCTTGTACTGTCTAAGGATCATGCAAATGTCGCACTTCTTCTGACTTCTCATTACCTTTGTTTCAGGAAATTAAATTTCTTAGCCAATTTAAGCACGAAAACATAGTGCAGTATTACGGCAGTGAAACTGTAAGTTTTACTTGGCCATCATGAGGAAATTTACTCTGATGTATAAATGTTATCTAACGGTTATGTCGATACCTTGCAGACTGAAGATAGATTCTACATATACCTGGAGTATGTTCATCCGGGTTCAATTAATAAGTACATTAGCCAACATTGTGGTGCAATGACAGAATCAGTTGTCCGCAACTTCACTCGCCATATCCTGAAGGGTCTTGCTTTCCTGCATAGCCAAAAAATTATGCATAGGTAATGTTTCTTGTTCATTTTAGCTTTTTTTTAATCTGATAATGGTTTGCCATTGGCTGTTTCTTAACTTTCTGAACCAAACCTTTTTGTCCAGTTCTTCACATTACCTCTTTTTATTTTCATATACACATTGACAGGTTGCTGTGTCCTATTCTGCCCTTCAAACTTTAGTCTGTATTCAGTTCATTTTGTTTTGTTGAGCTTCTCATATAGCTCTATCCACATCTTAAGGGCTGATTTTAATCCCACTATTGTCTGTTAGCAACTTTTGGTTGCTGAAAATGACACGTCGATATAAATCATCATACTTTTGCAGGGACATCAAAGGAGCAAATTTGCTTGTTGATGTCAATGGTGTGGTGAAACTGGCTGACTTTGGAATGGCTAAGCATGTGAGTTCCACTTCACGTCATGGCCTATATTTTCCTGCTAATACTATTGTTGCACATAAGTACTCAGTAGTCATTTTACTCCTGTTTTTTTTTTAAGTAAGCGTATCGTTGCCATCGTCAAGACGATAATACTATTGCCATTCGTTTTTTAGCACTGTGAGAAGGATTAGACCAAAGTATTGCCTATCTTTAATTGTACGCTGCATTATGGAAAATCAAGCATTATGTGTGCCGTGAGTTCCCGCGATATTAATATACACTCTTTATCTAAAAATGTGTGCCGTGAGCTGTTCAGCATAGTTTTTTCATGACCAACTTGTAGAATCAAAAGTTCGAACCAATGGAGAGAAGGTGGACAGTCCACATTCACTGTAACACCCCTTCTCACGTGTGACTCGATGATGCCTACACGTGGACAGAACGAGGGCAAGAGCTATTTTTTCGTAAATTGCGAAAGCCGAAACTTGAACCCAAGACCTCTGCTCTGGTACCATATTAAGTTTCACGCACCAACCAGTAGAACCAAAAGTCCGACAGAAGGTGGGTAATCCACATATACTGTAACAGTTTTGACATTTGGTACAAGTACTTGGTAAATTATTTCAATCATTTTTTGGTTGGATTGGTTGTTTAAAAAATTCAAACTAGTTTTATGTGGCACTAACTATGGCATTCCTTACTTCTACATTTGTACTTTAATGTACTCTGAGAGGGCAATTTGGATTTACCACTAGAGTTTATTTTGTTTAGTGGACTTGCAATTTTAGGTTTCCTTATTTGCTACGGAGCTACTTTTCTAACTAATTCCCCTTAACTGTTTCTTATTGTTTTCAGTTGAGTACTGCCGCTCCAAACCTTTCGTTGAAGGGAACACCACACTGGATGGCCCCTGAGGTGCGAACTGGTTATTCTTCATAATAATCATCATTTTCCTTTTTCCTCCTTCTGTTAGCAGCCAGGTTAATTTCAAATTGTCAAGCGCAGTAGGCATAAAACTAACTGCTGTGCAGGAACTAGTTGTGTTTGCTATTGTAGTTATTTTGTGCCAGCTAAAGTAAAATGCATCACGGTTTCCTTCGGATACCATACAATGCGTTAATTCACTACATTGCTGTTTCAGATTACTCAGGTAACATATAAGCGGCTATGCCTTTATTAGGCCTTGCTTGTGCTCATTCAATGCTTCCAGGAGTTAGGATCAGGGTCACCTCCACTCTGAGGCTTCTTCAGTCAGTTGGAGCTAGAACCACCTTTTGAAAACCCCATTCCCAAAACTCGTGGCCACCCACAACTCCGATGGCATTGGCAATGCACTCCTCGTTTCGCTTCCGGCGCCCTCGTTGCCTTCTCTCTGCCATGTGGTATTGACAAGCCTACTGCATACCTTGAGTTGGATCTCTTGACTGTGGATGGTTTCAAGTAATAAGGATGGTCGTGACAGCATCACACTCCCCCATGCACCTTTACCTGCCTCTGGTGCCTCTGCACTTCCCTGTGACGCCGGATCGCAACCGCTGCCGCCTCTTCTCAGTCGGATTTGGGCACCACCATGGCTGCGTAGATAGCCATTCTATGGAATATGGATATTAGGCACACAATTTACTACAAATGGAACTTTCAGCATCCTGTTATGCATACTCTTTGCTTATAATTCCGACACTCCTTCAGTTTTGAGGTCACCGCTGTCAATATGCAGCTCGCTGGTGCATCATATTCATTCTGAAAATTCAGTGAAATCCAATTGAAACCATGTATTTTAACCCATTGAAACAGGAAAAGTACTTCAAAACCTCCTGTATTTCGGTCGGAAGTTTAGGTAAACTACATGATTAGCTCAATCAAGGGATCTGAGACTTGCTGAAACAGTGAAACCCACATGAGACTTGCTAATCCATGTGTTGAAACTTTTTTTCCGAAACTTAAACATTGTTGTACCACTAGTGAAACCTGAAACTTGAGTCTATTTATACATGAAATATGTTGAAAGCTTGCTGCTGAAACTGCATTGTTACTGAATAAGGAAGCCTGAGTCCTAAAGGAATGATGCTTTAGTATAGTCATCGCCTCATCGAGCATGAGGAAAACCAGTATGGTTCCATTCGGCGTTGCATCGATGGCATGTGCAAACATCCTTACAAGGTCTTAGCTCTCAAATCTCGACTGCCAGAGGTGGATGTGACACTGACAATGCCAGTGAGGCATTTACGGCGTGTGCCCTTGCACCTGCATGGAGACCATGGTGAGGTCTCAACTGTTATGCTTGCAGGTGGAGGAAGGAGACCATCCCCATGCGCGAAGGTACTGGAGGAGCTAAAGGATGCTTTTGGATGCACAGAGCACTGGAGATGGTGTGGGCTTGGTTTTCTGATTACTTGTGACCAATTAGTTGATACCAATCCCGCCGAGCCACGTCAATAACTTTAGCGTATGTTAAATCAGGATTTTTCAAGCAGGAAACTGTAGGTACCCACCCAAATGTTCTTGTTGCTCCAAGTTTACGGTTTTGTCTTCTCAACGGGAGGTGGAATTGCACGCCCCTGCCTTCTTCCACATAGTAGAAGCTGGCAGGAAATTGGCAAAATAAGGCGTTATTGGTTTCAGGAGGAATAAATAAGAACCTTAGTAGGCCAACGAGGTTTTTCCAAAGTTTCTTCTTAATTTGTGCTGATAACGATATTCTGGACTTGATTGGGAGTTGGAGCTTTTGATGACATTTGATTATGTATGCTTTAGGCTGGTGTGAATGTATGGAATTATGTGCCTATATCCATTTCATGTAGTCTTCTTGTGGACTTGTGCTCAGGAGAAAAAAAACCCAGATGTTCCAAGCGCTCGAAAGGGACTCATGCATTTTAAGAGCTCATGCAATGTGTGTACTATGGCACTTAAGAGCTCATTTTTTTTAACATGGACCATTGAACCTTCCTAACGTAGTACAGTTTCCATAAATCACGCCAATAACTTTAAACATGTGACAATATGCTCAGGGGATGCTTGTGATGTCCTGGCCTTAGGCTTAAAAGGATTGATAGACTAATACTATTAAGGTGCATCTTCTTTTCCGGGAGCTCATCTCCACAGAACACCTCGGTTTAGATTGTGTAACGGCTTTTACTCTATATGCCCTTAAATTAAGGAAAATTTCCACTTTATAATATTAAATTATCGCAGATGCTTACATTTTGAACTTATTTTCAACCATGAACTATAGTAAAGGGGTACAGTAAACAGGTCTCATGGTTTAGGGTTGAAAATAACAGTTTACGAGTTTAAGGTTGAAATGTGAACTTCTACGATAGTTCAAGACTGCAAAGTGGACATTTTTTCTTTAAAAATTTATTAGCTCTAGTCTGCAATCTTACTCGATATCAAATCATTTAGTTTGAATGGATGGTTTACTGTAAAATCATTAAAGTTTTGTTCAGCCAAGTTGTCATTTAGATTTACACCTTTTTTTGCTTTTGCCTCTTGGCTTGTTTCATAAAACTGTAAGTTGCTACTCATTGCTATATGGCACATTCACACTTGCGCATTTATATCCCAGGTTGTCCAGGCTACACTTGTAAAAGATGTCGGTTATGATCTTGCTGTTGATATCTGGAGCCTTGGTTGCACAATTATCGAGATGTTCACAGGAAAGCCTCCTTGGAGTGGTCTTGAAGGGGTAAATAATTTGAACCTTTCCCCTTTAGCAAAACTAAGATGTGTTGTATAAGTTGGATTTATATACTTAGGTTAGCTCGCTTCTCAATACTTATTTATATCTATGAATGATGATAATTGTTACATTGGCACCTTAGCTCTAATTAAAGTTTCTAATGGAGAAGTTATGCATTTTAACATTCGAGTACATTCCCTTTGTTGCGATTCTAAAGCATGGAATCTGCTTTTCTGTGGTGCAACAGCCTGCTGCAATGTTTAAGGTGTTGAATAAAGACCCACCAATTCCAGATAATTTATCGTCGGAAGGGAAGGATTTTCTGAGAGGCTGCTTCAAGAGAAACCCAGCCGAGAGACCTACAGCAAGCAGGCTACTTGAACACCCATTCATCCAAAATTCAAATCACTTCAGCCAGAACGGTTCTACACATTCGCTTGCAGGAATGAAATCCCCAGTAAGCTTCCATCCGCGGGTGCTGTATCCTCTTGAGTTTTAGGATTTTCGTTCACGTGCATGACTTTGCATGACAATGACAGGATGCTGGGCGGTCTGCAAGAGAAAAGAAGTCCTGGAAGACTGATACTTGCCCGAGAGGGAAACAAACAAATACAACAGGGTGCGTACTTCTTCACATTTGTCTGTCCGCATTTTCATGTTTGGCCTGATCTTGACCCAGTCAATCTTTCATCTGCCTTTTCTGACCAGTGAAACAAGCAGCTCTAGATGTTCTGGGTCATTGGGTCATCGTTTGCTGGCCCCAACCAGCTTGGAAACTCATAGCTTGTCCCCTCCGCCAACGAGTTATAAATCTAGTCCTGGCTCTGCAGCTCATAATACACCGAAGGGTATGCATTTTTCAATTGCACACCCTCAGCCTAGTCCATTGCCGAAGCCTAACGGGAAGGAAACATTAAATATGTTTTCGTTTTGAAGACGAAAGTTGGCAAACACTTGTAAAGTACTGTGGATGTAAAGGACATCCACACGGTATGATCACAATGTGGGCACGTGGGAGCTTTGTGATGCATGTAATGTTTATTTTTTGGTGGGAAATGTGGGTGTTCCCTTTGTAGCATATTATTTAGGATTAGCTGTAGGTAGCTAATGGTCCAAATTGTTGCCAACACATAGGACACTAGGATTGTAGTTGTAGGAGCTTGTGTGTTGTTCATGTTGTAACCACACCTCAATGTATTGATGATTTTTTGGGGGTTCAAGTAATAATGCACGTGAATTGGCAACAGAAGATCAAGATGTTCGCGCAATGTGTGCTCTGTGAGTTCAACTCGAACTGTATAAACTTTGTAGTTTTAGCACGTTACTCATTTGGTCTCCGTCACATGGTCCTTGCTTGTGAGTTTGTTGCTCACGCTGGTCATTGCGCATAGCTGGGATGCCAACTTGAAGCTTATCATCATTAATGGATGTGACTAACAAATGGGCTCAATAAGACAATAATGGTACGACCATGCAGAGTAGTGATCTTTTTAGTACTCCTGTATAGTGTTGATTTTGTATCATTAGGAATGAGTAGAGAGATGCAGAGTAGTGCGTGGGGTTGGGTAGTGTCAATTCGGCGTCAGTTTTGAAGGGTGTGTTCTAGGCTTCCGCTACTAGCCAATGGCCCTAGTAGTGCTCTGGTCATCATTGGTGAAAGAGTGAGCTTTACTTTTTACTCTTACCTCTTTTTAAAGATTGCCCAATTTAAAGACCCGTTTCATTTTATTTTATTTGTCATTTGTGCATTATGTCATACTTCAACCCATTTAATCCTTAATATGTTCTAGTTCTCCGGTTCAGTTTACAGGGCCTGCACGTATTCCTATATCGCTAATTTGATCAACGTAATACAATGTATATATATTACAAATAAAATATCATTATAAACTTTAGATGTTATATTTTAAAATGGTACTGTATTATTTTCGTGTTATATAATTTATATTACATTGCTAAAATTGGCGACCTAGATACACTCGCAAGCCATGTAAACTGAGCCGGAGGGAGTATTTATTCAGAGACATCAAGTCCACTTGTGTATTAAATATGGACTATATGAATTATATGAATTCTGATGAATCATAGAGAATTTACGATGCTAGTTTTAACTCGAAAGTGAGTACTCCGTACATGCATGTTTAATACATTTGAATAGTTATAATCTAAGTCATGCTTCTATCTTTAATTCGTAAAATTAGCAGCGTATAGCATCTGTTTTTCTGCTCTACAATTAGAATTATTTTTGGAATGTTATGGAGGAGAAAAGAATAAAGAAACATAAAAAATACAGTTTAATCTAAGGATTTCTGGTCTTCGATTTGGTTAAAAAATACAATATAAGTTAGAATATTATTCTACAATATTTGGCAAGGATATTATTCTCTTTGGATTTAAATGGGTACATTAGGCATTTAATGATATTTTGTGACGCGGCATTGATGTGGCTTCCAGACTCAGCTGTAGATGGGCTTGACACGGTGAGCCCTCGGTGTTTGACACGAAATTATTATTCTCTCTCCAATATTATTTCAACATCAATCAATTGTGGAGAAATGTGCCAGATTCACAAGTCTACTCTGAAATTGTATCAGTTACATAATGGGTATCATCTGTAGCTCTACGTTTTACTAAAAACAGAACTGCATACAGTCATACATGCTCTGCTAGTCTGCCAAGTGCAGGACCTGTGAAGACTGAAGCCTCCTTGTAACCTGATGTGTGGAGAGCTGATGGTAAGTGACCCAAAGATTGCTTCTTGCATATTGAGAAGACAACTGCAAATCCTTGGGATTAAAAGTTCTGTATTTCGTCAGTGTTACATTGCGTAAGTACAGGTTCTCAACTCATCCTCTTTTCGGACTGGTTAGTTTCCGCCTCGCTCAAAAATCCAATAGATGAAAAAAAAAGCGAGTCATGTTCATCATTATTCTTTTTTTTTTTTGATAGTGGAACTTCCCGGAGTGCGAACAACAGAGATTACAAAGAACACACAACGCACACCGAAGAACAAAGAAGAAGGAACCCCAGAGCAACAGCTACAAAGCCAAGGAAACAAAGAACCTGAAGCTTCGACAGCTGAACCACCGCAACACCTGCAGACACCCTCTTCGCCGGAGCCGGAGAGGAAGCAGCGAGGCCACCGCCACACCCAGGAGAGAGAGCACCCCACACTTGTAGAAGACCGCATGACCGTCCGCCGCAGGCGACGGAACCGAGCACGATGAACACTCACGGCCAAGGCGCATCCTCCCCTCTTCCGCCCATCTTCCAACAACCCTGCACTGAGAAAACCTTCACTTTGTCGGAGCCACCGCCGAGGAACCAAGCACGCCACGATCTTCCCCCCTCGCCACCACGGCAGGCCAGGGCACGACGAAGTAAGGCCACCTGAAAGCAGAGCAAGCTGCAGCAAACACTCCTCCCCTCGCCTCCACAGCCGGCCGGAGAAGGCAGAGCAGCGCTCGAAAATCCGGCGAGCACCTCCGAGAACCACACGTTGACGCTCCTGTACAGGGCTCCGTGGCTCCGCGTCGACGCTGGAGCACGCGTCACCATGACGGCGAAGCCAGAGCACAAAATCCAAGTCGAAGCCGTCGCCGCCGCTGCTCCAGCTTCGACAGGACAGAACATCCCCCACCCCGAAGGAGTAGAGGAAAACCAGATCTGCCGGACCCCAGGACCAGCAGAAGACACCATCCGCGAGCTCCTCAACGCCGGGGAAGCCGCCGTTGAGGTGGGGCTGGAGCTCCGGAAGATTTATTCTCAGCAGTCGCACCACCGCCACCCGAGCGCCGCCGCCAGAACCACTACTCCTACCACTATGTACATGCCCGACACGAGGACCCGAGGTTCTCCCCACCTCCCGCCGCCCGAGCGGCGGACGGAGGCGAGGAGAACCCCAGGATTCGCCGGCCGACGGCGGAGGAAGAGAAGTCGCCTCCCTTTTCGCTTCTCTCGACTGTAGCAGAGAGGGGAACAGATGAAAACAAATTTTTTTGTTCATCATTATTCACTGAGGGGTGATCCTCAAATCGATCCCCAAGCTCATGCCATTGTAAGCGAGCGGGGCGTACATCCACATCTCGTCAGAACTCAGCACCTGATCATGAAAAACCTTTCTGGTAAGGCATCACAGTAGCAAAGCTCCTAGGAGAGTGAATGGATTGCAGTACCATGAACTCTGTGCTTAATTACCTTGATCTGTAGCTGCAAAACTTCACGTAGAGGACTGCCTCCTCAAGCATGGTGCTGAGATCCACCTGCGAAAACATTTCACAACAGTCAGAAAACACCATCAAAGTAGCAACTTCTTAATAACCAGCACAATCTATATTTCCATTGTTCCACATAATGGCTACACGAGAAAGGATTTACTTTGGTTCCGTTGGGTACTAGCTTCTGCAAAGCCCGGAGCTTGTCGTTGATCTTCTCCCTTCTTCTCTGCATTTCACAGCGCAAAACTCTGAACCAATCCTTGTACGTAACCCCACACTAGAACGGTCAGCATTCAGCAGGGTTGCACATTGAGCTCACCTTTGCATAGAGGCTTTGAGGATCGGTCACCGACCTGCGACCGGCCCGAGCCTTCCCATTGGCGCCGGTGACGGCATGATCCTCCGCGCCAGGGTTCCCCCGGGAACAATTGGACTCGTTGTCTGAGCAATAGCTGCTGCTACTGCTGCACTCCTGCTTCTGCACCCTCTTGGGTATAGCTTTGTTCCCCTGCAAGATCGCGTCGAAATCGAGAATCAGCCTCGCCACGTTACGGAAAATAAAATTCTGTAGATAGCTAGCTATCATGGTGTTTCAGACCTTGTGATCTGCAGTACGAGCCTTCTTCTTGTGCCGTCCAAGATCCCCTCCCCGATCTTGTCCACCCTGAAAAAACCTTCCGCTTCGGCGTCGCGGCACCGTGGCCATCGCCGTCGTTGAGGTGGCCGGCGCGGACGCGATCAGCGGTACAAGACGGGCCGCCTACCCCTGAGAGGTTGAGGTCGATGGAGTTGGACGCGCTGCCGCAGCAGGAGAGCGTGTTGATCCCGAGCGACACGTCGGGCTCGCCGAGGTAGCCGTAGCCGTCGAAGCAAGGGTACGGCGCCGTCAGGAACTGCGCCACGATCTCCGACTCCTCCTCGCCCGGCGCGTGGTACGGCGCCCAACGCGCCGCCTCCTGCGACCTGATGATAGCCGCTTGCTGCAGCTCGGCTCGCGACATTGTGCGATGAGTATTCCGAGGGAGGCGCACGTTCTTGATCTTGGTAAGGACTAGGGAGCTGGGAGCATGCAGACGAGTGGTGGATGATGAGCTGCGTGTTTGTGTAATACTAGGAGAATGCCCGTGTGTTGCTACGGATCATATTGTTTTCTAATTTTTATCAATAAAATACATTCAACATTCATGTGTAAGAATAAGACATACATAAGATATTTAAAAAACCGAATAAGATTCCATTTTGCTTGAAGTGTATGTCGACAAAATGTATAATTTGACATGGTTCAAACATTCATCTCGCTTGTAGTGTGTGAGACTCATTTCGTTTTATATCTCTTCCACTAGCACCTCGTCGGGGTCTATGTCGGTTCGTTCTTTAGTAGTGTCTTTTTTTTTGATTTGGTCCATGATCTACCGAACATACATATATGGTAAATATAATATGGATATACAGAACATGTATAAATTAAAATATAATTTAATTCTCACCACTTTTTGATTGTTTAGAACTTGTCGAGTTTTTAGTCTCCACCGCCACATTGCATCGGGTCTATGTCGATAATTTTTTTCGGATTGTCGACAATATCTATTTCTGGAAAACTCACGATCTACAAAGCGAAAATAAAAACATAAAAAATAAATATAGCAATATAGAATTTGTATATAAAGAACACAAAATGTATAGCTCTCCCATTGCTTTCTTTTCGATTGTGTAGACCTCGATATGATTTCGTTCCCACCCAATCGCCATGGTGTCAATGCGTATGTTTTTATAATTGCATATAATTTAAAAGTTATATATTAAATAAAATTAATAACGGAATTTTTGGTAAGCACAAAACAATCAAACGGGGATAAATATGGCACGTATGTCTAAATTAGGTAACCTGGGTTTGGCAAACGATGGCTACAGTCTACTCGATACTGAAACAGGTAAAAAAAAGACAACAAAAAAAAGTAGCCCAGCATCACTCTCTGGATGCTCCGTTGACCCCAATCTCCCATCCCATATTCCTCACTGCTCAGTCCTCTGCTCCTATCTTCTCCTCCACGGGCTAGCCTACGCATCATTCTCCAGGCCGGCCCCCATATCACCGCCGCCGGCTCCCCCACTCCGCAGCCGATCGAAACCCCGCCGCCTTGCGCTCATGACCGGACAGCGCGGGTTCCGACCGTCGCTCGCCCTTCGGCAGGACACCCTTGATCTCCGGTGCTCTGGAGCCACGCCCTCGACCTCCGGCCCTCTGCCGCCACACCCTCAACCTCCAGCCCTCCGGCGCCGCGCCCTCGACCTCCGACCCTCCCGGCGCCACGCCCTCGATCTCGGGCCCTCTGTCGCTCTGAACTCGCACGCGATTGGCACATATCGAGCCAAGCCGCCGCCGCCGCCTTGCGCAAGGCCATCGTTGCTTCCACCACCGGCGCAAGCAGGTCTCCACTTGCCACATTCTGAGTTTTCTATAGTTTGTGTGCATTCCTATGTTAAGCTCTTATGTTTGATTAGCCCCCTTTTTTTTGTCATAGAGGTGTGTAATGAGAAAGAGGTTGGTGCGGAAGGCCTTTGATATGATACTCAGGATTTCTTGTAGTGTTAATCCTTTTCTTTTCCATTCATTCGGAACATGTTTTTGGTATTTCTCTTTTGATTTCTCATATGAAAACTTACTGCAGGAGTATGAAGCGTTCTGGGAGAATTATGACAATTTGTTAAAACTCAGTTGCATGGAAGACAAGGAAGAGCACAAGAGAATTGCTACGTTGGTCTGGTTCTTTTATTCTCTCGGCAAGGAGTAACTAATTAGCTTGGATGAATATGTGGAAAGCATGAAGCCTGAGCAGAAGGCTATTTACTTCATTGCTGGATAGTTTGAGCTGTACAAAAGGAGCTCTTTTCTTGGAGAAGCTGAATGAAAACGGTTCTGAGGTATGTACCGATGATACCTCAGTGTGTCTTTAGTTAAATGATTCATTTGGTTTAATGTCGTGGATGCATCTCTCCTGCCAAATTTCCCATCTAATAGTGGCATAACTACATTTTGCGTCAACCAGCACAACCAAAGGCAAGCAGACGTTAGATGAAAGCCTAGAAAGCTGAGAGTCTGAACAGAACTGCTCTTTATTATTAACCTCAGCCCAGTACTTACCATGGAGCATCTCAAGCAGACGTTTGGCTTTTTAGGAAAATATACCTAGTTTTGAAGAAAAAAAGGATGCCAAATAGAAGTCAAGATACTGCTCCGAAAATACTCAAATGAAAGAATCTATCCCTACGTCCTTGACCAAATCTTTGACAACTTGAGGGATGTTAGCTTCACATTCGTTGTCGGGACACGCCAGAATGTGTACCAACACTTTGTTACGAAGGTTACCGTCCTGCACATGCAGTTCATATATAAGCATAGGAATATCATGCAGAGCTCACATTTAAATTAAGCATGAATATCGACTTAGTCCATACTCACCGTGGCATCTGGACGTGTAACATTTTCTCACATGCTGTAATTTTCTTCAGTGCATCTCTCCCGTTCCCTTTGTCTTTTCAATTCTTTTGGATCAGCTATTTGTCATGCGAGTCAGAAAACATTAATGTCTTTGCCTGTATCAAATTTTGTGTCTGTTGGTAAAAAAGAGACGTGAGCATAGTAAGATTGTCATAACCCAGGCTATTTATGGCTCGAACTGGTGTTTGTAGGCAACATCCCTGCATAGACCCAATATTATAATAATCATCACCATCCAAATTCTCCTTGTTAGAAGAGGCAATCATATTTGTCAGCAATATATTGGGTGTTTGACATGTAGTCGCACCAGAAGGCATCAGATTAGTCGATATGCCTACATCACCATTTTCTCCAATTAGTAGTAATATACAAATGATGATGCTATTTCTGTTATTATACATCACCTTCTGTAGTTGGGAGTATGGCAGTTGTGTGAGAGCTGATTGACCAGTGGCATTTCCTGGAGTGTGAAATTATGGCATGAAGCAATCATCCAATTTATGAGGGGTGCATCATCATGATTTTGATAAGTGCATCATATGAATGATCCATCAGAATGAACGTACCAGTCAATATGGCAGCCGGTGTGTTAGATGTACTCTGTTTTCCATTGAGATTAGCTGTTGTAGCTTTCTTCCGTGCATATCTCTCCCGTTCCCTTTGTCTTTTCAATTCTTTTGGATCAGCTACTTGTCCTGCGAGTCAAAAATATTAAAACTATACATGGTCCAAGTAAGTAGGAGGCGGTGATATATTTACCTGAAGAGCCACTACTTTTTGAATGGACTGAGTTTGGTGTTTGTAATGTAGTCGCACCTAACGGCGTCAAAATTGTCGGTATGCCATATGCCAATATGGCCAACTGTAGTTGGGGTGAATGTCAGTTGGGTGATAGCTGAACCACCAGTGGCATTACCTAGAGTGTGAAATCCCGTCATGAAGATTTGTTTTTGTTTTGATATCTGCATAATATGGTCTGGTTTCAAGAATGCACGTACCAGGTGACCTGCCTGCTTTATTTCGTGCATATCTCTCCCGTTCCCTTTGTCTCTTCAATTCTTTGGATCTGCTATTTGTATGAATTATAAGAAACATTTAGAATGTACACTCATCGAAGTAGTTCTTTGGTGCTGATATCTTTACCTGAATTGGTGTTGTTTGTTATGTTTTGGAATTGAGCTCGTGCCACAATATGCTTTGATGGTGCCATATGCAACAGAATGTTTCTACTATCTGTTATAAAGTGAGTATGTGTTATAAAACCTGGATTATGTACAATTCATGTCTTCCATATTTTGCAGGTCCAAATAAACTTACAATAGAAACTATATGGAGAAGGAATATTCTGCTACCAGTTATAAGCACAAGAACAATCCACACATCTGAAGTAAAGCAACGGGACCACAAAATATAAGTACGATTAAGTTTGAGTACTGGTCCTTGCATTTTGGAGTCAACAAACATGATCCCAAGCAGATAATACATCAGACTAACCATTCAATCACTTTTTCCCCTTTTAATGCTTGATTAGCTGGATATAAAGCAGAATTTTCTTCCCGCTCCTACGCCTCCCAGAAATGCTAAAGATAAAATGTTTTGCATCTTCCCTTGAATACGAGCAAAGTTTCAGACATCTCACCGTGGTAGTGTCATTCGATGGCAGGAGTCGAAGCAGGCTAAATGCGAGTACTCCCTGATGGCAACGTGGTGGAATGGAGCCGGCGTCGCGGAATGGACTCCGGCGTGGCGGAAACCAGGTTGAGGACCCTGGAGTCCGTAGCAATGGGACAGTCGACGGCGGCAGGTTGCCCAATGCGAAATTCTGATGTATTCACGGAGCAATTTGTTGATTGATTGCGATATGGAAGTTATTTGAAATTGATTGCACGGAGCAGTCGTTCTTCTGGGAAAGAAAACGCTTATTCTTTTGGCAAGTAATGATTACGATCTTTAATTATTTTTATTGACTCGGAAAAGGAATTCTTTTGGCAAGTAATGATTACGATCTTTAATTATTTTCATTGACTGGGAAAAGGAAAGCGCTCCGCATTGTTGCACAGTTGGGCCGGCCCATGTTATGTCGTTTGCCCATGGTAGCGAGGCAGAATCGCGAGGCAGAATTTTCTGCCGGGTTACACCATCACCAACTCCCATTTAATAGTAAAGATATGGCCGTTGAGATGCGCTCGGATTAGTTTCTTGCACAGCTCAGTCTGGTAGGTGCGGAGTGGCTGTATGTATGGTTTACAAAAATGTCACAGGTGTCAAAAAATTCCGGCAAATAATAGTACTCCCTCCGATCCATATTAGTGGGCATAGCTTTGTCTAAATTCATATGTATCTAGTTAAGTATTTAGACTAGATATATGTGTATCTAGACAAAATTGTGCCCACTAATATGGATCGGAGGTAGTATTAGTATACAACCATCTGTATTCTGAAAGGGGAAAATGGGGCATGATGGGAAAGATGCCCGGACAGAAATAGAAACATATACGCGGCATGGATCTGTTGAGGGATGACCGATTGACCGTCAATGACCTGAAGGCTGAAGCTGTACTGAAGTGTGTGCGTCTGTGCGTGAGAATGGGTTCGTAGCTCATGCAAGAACAAGCGCCCACGTGGTGATTAACGTAGCAAACGGGGACACACACAAACAGATACACAGCCACACAGGCACAGGGCCAGAGGAGGAAACACCATTTACACGAGCCATAGCATGTAAGGTTTTTCCGCCCTTAATTTCCAAGAGAAATATAAGTGCAATGACTTCCAAACAAGGCTGTCATTTAGCTAGCGGGCCCTTGAGCCTCTCTAAACAGCAAGACATGAGTGCTTAATACTATTATTAATTACAGCTTTGGGTCCTTGCAATTAGTTGTGGAGCTGCGCAGTCCTTGATCTTCGACTTTGTTTGTTTTTTCCTTCTGAAAGTTGAGCAACTAGCGGGCGCATCATTCAGGACGCTGAGCCTTGTTAATGGTAGTATAGCTTCTGTTCAAAAAAACAAAAACAATGGTAGTATAGCTAGCTGTGGCTTGTGGGCGCTGCGACTTGCGAGCACGTCGTACATCGGTACATGGCGCCTAGTCTTGCAAGCTGCGACGCCGCAGAATGTGTTGCTGTCAGAGAATATGATATGTTTCTTTGGACATGGACTTTTGGCTCTCGGGTATCATATACCTTGATATACGGGAAAAACATTTAGAATTCAAAACATTGTCTAACAATTTCGAAATCTTTTACACGCAAAGATTACCAAGTATTCTACTCGTGTAAAACATTTGGATATGAAATTATTCTCATTGACTTCTGGGCAAAAAAGTGAAATTTCTGACGAATATAGTCGTGTATATAGCGCTACTTTAGGAAACTCTTGTACCTAGGGTGCAATAAAAGATTACCAAGTATTCTACTCGTGTAAAACATTTGGATATGAAATTATTCTCATTGACTTATGGGCAAAAAAGTGAAATTACTGACGAATATAGCATGTATATAGCGCTACTTTAGCCAAATCTGTTACCCAGGGTGCAATAAAAGTTATTTTTTGGCAATTTTTTTTGTATGGGTACAATACTTGATAATGTTGAATGTCAGTTTCAGAACTTTTTGAAGTTTTCTTTTCAAATATCAGGGTATATGGTATACAGGTTCTCCTATGTATTTTCGATGTTTCTTTCCCCTTATTTAAATTGGCATTGGCCCAGGCCCCCTTGGATTGTTGATTTCGGGCCAAAACAGGGTTTTTCTCGGAGCCTAAATTTTTCCTGAGCAAGCCAAGTAAATACCTTTGGTTTGCCGTTTTGTTTTCCTCTACTTCGCGGTTTCGGCCCGTTTCTTAGGAGAAATCACGGAGCGTGAGAGGTCCTATTTTTTTTATGTCATAACCGAATCCAGCGATTGCACAAACCTATTAGGTGGGAGTGTGTTGCCGCAAGGAGCACGACGGCGGCGCCCTGCCCCGTGTCCTTCCGAGGTCCACGACACCCCAACATGTGTCCTCGCCACCATCACTATCCCTAGTTATGCCCGGCTCCATCGCGACCCCCTCCCATTCTTCTGCTTCCCCGCCATCATCGTCTACTACTTCTTGTCTGCTTCTTGACGCGTGTACAATCCAGCCCTTATGTGCTCTCGCTTCGTGGACGCCTAGGGTTTCTACCGTAAGAACCGTACTCCCTTGTTTACTCCTGCTTGCAAGAACTGAAACATGTGTTCTTTCTTTGCGAAGATGTTGCCCATATGTTCTTGCCTGTGCTGATATTGTGTGTGTTTTTCCCCTGCAAGATCTAGTGATGTTGCTATGCTTGCTGATGTTGTACATATGTTTTCTGAAACATATCGTGTAATCATAGGCGGAAGATCTACTGTTGTTGCCATTCTTAATTCTGAGAATTCCTCTCTCTCTACATTGAGCTCTTACTTCCGATTTCACATGCAGATCCAACATTAATTTATGTGTGCATTAACTAGGGAGAAGATATCGAAAGATACGATCTTAGGTGAAATTGTTTCGACGCAAGCTAGCATTTGCGTGTCTTGCTTTGAATTAAGTTTATGTCTATGAGATGGGAAGCTCTTGGACCTGATGAGCGCATTGATTGTGCGGTGGTGATACCCGATGAGCAAGTCTTGATGCCTGCACAAAATAAACGGGATTAGGTTGAGACTCCAAGTGCAGAGTGTATAGTATAGTGGAAGACAGTTTTCCCCACGAGGGGTGACTCGAGGGTTTAATATCGAACTCTCGGGGCATCTGCAGCGGTAGATTTATCTTCTTATCCTTCTTTTGGTTACCTACAAAACAAGGTTAGATGTTTTGGTCCTCAACCTCACCTGTGGTTGTCAAGCACAAGGTGTAAGAATGATATCAGGATAATTATGCAATGCAAACAAGAAATAAATATGCAATGATGGTGGATGCAATGATAAATGATATTTTTGGGTTTTTAAATGATGTATGCAAGATGAAAAGTATTTTTGTATTTCGGATTTAATGATGACTGAAATAGAAAAGTGGTATATGGTGTTGGAAAGGTGTTTCTTATGATTAAAAATGGACTGGGGTTCATGGTTTCACAAATGCACTCTCTCTTTATAAAGTGGTAGACAATGGAACACACACAATTAACATATGAGATTGTAACACAGGGTTTGATAACAAGTTACTTAGATATATGGGCATCACATCCTAACATAGAGATCTTTTGGTTATTAACCTCTCTTATACTCCACCAAGATGCGAACTAAATCATAACACCTCAGTAATTAAGATAACTCAGAGTATAGCATTAAGTATCATGACATGAAGTGAAAATAAGAACATGCTAGATCTAGTCATGGAGTAGTGGCAATGGTCACGCCCACATCCCCGGTAGCATGGTATTTTAGTTTATCCCTAGTGAGGTAACAAAGTAAGGTAAACACCCAAGTGGATCGCGATATTAAGTTGTCAGCTTACCGCACTCACCACTCCCCGTTACTCCAACTAAAGCACACGTTCCCCCACACACGCTCTCATAAACATGCTTGATCAAAACAAGTAGACAAGAACGGGGTACATAATATGCATCTATACTCATAACTGAAACAAACATTGTAATCTCAAACATATATTAACTCATAAAGATCCACCACAAAGGTATTACAAATATGACCGTAATCATGTTCAGCAGCTCATACGGTGCTAATTAGTGAAGCTCAAGAGAGGAGAGATACATAAGTTACTTCCACAAACCCATAGTCCAGAGGTGGACTACTCCCTCTTCATCATGGAGACGGTGGAGAAGTCGATGGAGAAGATGGGGACCACGCCGGCAGCGCCCCGCCGGAGTTTTCCCCCTCCAATCTGCAGCTCCTGATATCCGTTTCGGTGTTTCTGTGTTTGTACGGCGCTCCTTCCAGAGAACGACGGGGGACCTTTTTTATAGGCGTTTTAGGTCAAGACGATGTCGGTGGAGAAGAGATCGAAGGCAACGGAGCCACGAGGCCCGAACGGGTGGGTCCCACGCGGCCTGGTACTGTGGCCGCGTGGGCCATGCCCGTTTGGCCCTCGGGTCTCCGTTTGCTTGCTTCCTTTTTCCGTAGTCCTTCTTCCTTCCAAATATTGACGCCCGTAAATTTCCAGGTGATTTCATTGACGTTTGGGTCCCTGAAACATTAAAATACAAAACTAGGGTTTTCTGCCTGTGCAGGGTTAATTCCAAATAAATGGGAAAACTATGAAGTATTCCCAAAATCATGATAAAACATTGATATAACCCTTATATGATGCAAATATGATTGGAATATAAGCAATTAAAGTGCAAAGTTCATGTATGCATTTTACATGCATCAACATCCCCAAGCTTAATCCATGCTCGTCCTCGAGTATGAAGATGATAAAACTAACATGGACTTTGCAATTTAATACTTAACAATGGATATCAAAGATGATTACAATTGCTACATATAGTCAAATGATTCATTCTTCAAAGGAGTAGCAATATGCAAATAGTTTATGAAGTGATATCAAGTATTCAAGACAAGGATGTTCATTGATAGTTCACAAAGTGTAACATGGTAGCAAGTAATATGGAACACATGTATGCATAATGATAAGTACAACATCCTACAATGGTCATAGAGTGTAGATGAAAATCTGAATATGATAGGTGTACACTTTGGAAAGATGTATATGTGAGTAGAGGTAAAGCATGCATAAGTTTCATCCAACTTTCAAACTCTTCTACTTAAGTTAATGATTGCAATAAGGTATTCATTGGTGTCAAGCTCTCATTGCCCCTATCATAGCATCTTGAATGATTAAGGTTAAAGTGAAAGCAAATATGAGTAGTGTGCTTGACAAAGTAAAGGTTGGATGTCTCATGCCCCTTGAATACAAGTACCTACACCATGATTACTCAACTTAGGAAACAAAGCAAGTTCAAGTTATATATCATTGTAAGTAATAATAGTATCATCAAGAGCGTCAACTGGGGTACCTCTTGTCCCAGGATATGGAACAAGCCCATATCAAAATGACAAGACAAACAAACAAGATGAAAAACCTCAACACCCTTTTTATTTACCATTGGAATAGCTTTTATTGTAAGGTGTGTCATAGATAATTCACCATACCATGTAAGTAAATTTCCACCATGAATAATGCATGGCTTAGATTAGCGGCCCAGGCGTCTCTCTAACCATTTATACAAACTCATTTGAACTACTTCATTTCCACCTCATTTCACCATGATAGGCATCCATAAACAAAAGTACATGATATCAACTAAATGAGATGAAGGAGCATGTTGAAAGCTTTGCATGTGACAGCACATATGGGCTAACTCCCAACCTCGAACATTTATCAAGCCACTAGCATCATAATCTTAATCACAATGGGTGCTAGCGCTAAGTTGACGAGGGAATATCTCCCCGGCAACAGCACCAGAAACAATGCTTGTACGTCACACGTCAGTTGGGAACCCCAAGAGGAAGGTATGATGAGTGCAGCAGCAAGTTTTCCCTCAGTATGAAACCAAGGTTTAATCGAACCAGTAGGAAAACGAGGTTTGCTTCGAAGGTGTTGGTGAAGGAGTGTAGTGCGGCGCAACACCAGGGATTCCGGTGCCAACGTGGAACCTGCACAACACAATCAAATTACTTTGCCCCAACTTAACAGTGAGGTTGTCAATCTCACCGGCTTGCTGAAAACAAAGGGTTAAACGTATCGAATGGAAGATGATGTTTGTTTGCATAAAACAGTAGAGAACAATGATTGCAGTAGATTGTATTTCAGATGTAAAAGAATGGACCGGGGTCCACAGTTCACTAGTGGTGTCTCTCCAATAAGATAACTAACATGCTGGGTAAACAAATTACAGCTGGGCAATTGACAATTGATAAGTGCATATAACATGCATGTGTGAGCTGTGGTGTCTACTATGAGATTCATTTGGGCATTACGACAAAGTACATAGACCGCTATCCAGCATGCATCTATGCCTAAATAGTCCACTTTCCGGTTAACATCCGTACCCCTTCCAGTATTAAGTTGCAAGCAACAGACAATTGCATTAAGTAATGTGCGTAATGTAAACAATACATTCATCCTTGAATAAAGCATTGCTGTTTTACCCCTAGTGGCAACAACACATCTACAACCTTAGAACTTGCTGTCACTATCCCAGGTTAAATAGAGGTTGAACCCAACTATCATGCATAAATACCCCCTCTTGGAGTTACAAGTATTCACTTGGCCAAGGCTTCAACAAGTAACGGAGAGCATGCAAGATCACAAATGACATAGACATGATAATATAATATTCAGCTCCACATAGGTATCAATATAAGTCAGATCCCAGCAAACACAACATGTAGCATTACAATAAGATGATCTTGATCATGATAGGCAGCTCACAAGATCTAAACATGATGGCACAAGTGGAGAAGACAACCATCTAGCTACTGCTATGGACCCATAGTCCAAGGATGAACTACTCACGCATCACTCCGGAGGCGGGCATGGCGATGTAGAGCCCTCCGGTGATGATTCCCCTCTCCGGCAGGGTGCCGGGAAGAGCTTCAGAACCCCCCGAGTTAGGGTTGACGACGGCGGCGGCAGCGAATATGTTCTGGATGAAAGGCTCGGTGTTTTAGGGTTTTCGCGTCTCGGGGAATAAATAGGCGAAGGGGCGATGTCGGCGGACCCCCGAGGGGCCCAAACCACAGGCTGCGCGGCTGGGGCCCACCGCGCCGCCAGGTGGTTTGGCCACCTCGTGGCTCTTCGTCTCTCCTTCGGACTCCGTGTACGTGCTGGAAAAATAGGGACTGGCCTTTTGTTTCGTGCAATTCCGAGAATATTTCCAGAAGTAACTTTCTGAAACCAAAAACAGCAGAAAACAGGGAACTGGCACTGTGGCATCTTGTTAATAGGTTAGTCCCAGAAAATGCATAAAAGTGATACGAAGTGTATATAAAACATGTAGCAAATGGTATAATATAAGCATGGAACAGCAGAAATTATGGATACGTTGGAGACGTATCAAGCATCCCCAAGCTTAGTTCTACTCGTCCTCGAGTAGGTAAAACGATAACAACAAATAATTTCTGAGGAGACATGCTTTCACACAATCTTGATCAATATATTGCAAGGCTCATGTCATGAATGAAGTGACTCAAAGCAATGATCTATAGTTTGCTAACAAATAGATAAAGAGTAAACAATGAATCATATAAGCAAAAACTTTTCATGAATAGTACTTTCAAGACAAGCATCAAAAAGTTTTGCATAAGAGGTAACTCATAAAGCAATAGATTCAAAGTAAAAGGCATTGAAGCAACACAAAGGATGATTAAGTTTCAGCATTTGCTTTCAACTTGTAACATGTATATCTCATGGATAGTTGTCAACATAAAGCAATATAACAAGTGCAATAAGTAAATATGTAAGAATCAATGCACACAAAGTTGACACAAGTGTTTGCTTCTAAGATAGAAAGGAGTAGGTAAACTGACTCAACATAAAGTAAAAGATAGGCCCTTCGCAGAGGGAAGCAGGGATTAAATCATGTGCTAGAGCTTTTTAAGTTTTCGAAAGCATATAGAGAGCACAAAATAAGTATTTGAGAGGTGTTTGTTGTTGTCAACGAATGGTAGTGGGCACTCTAACCCCCTTGTCAACCAGACTTTCAAGAGCGGCTCCCATGAAGGACGTTATCTCTACCAGCAAGGTAGATCATCCCTCTTCTCTTTTGTTTACACATGTATTTTAGTTTCTTTATAGATGACACTCCTCCCAACCTTTTGCTTACACAAGCCATGGCTAACCGAATCCTCGGGTGCCTTCCAACATTCACATACCATGGAGGAGTGTCTATTTGCAAAATTAAGTTGCTTACTGATAAATCAGGGCAAAACATGTGAAGAGAATTATTAATGAAAGTTGTAATTAATTGGGGCTGGGCACCCCGTTGCCAGCTCTTTTTGCAAATTATTGGATAAGCGGATGTATATGCCACTAGTCCATTGGTGAAAGTCTGTCAGAAGTAAATGACAAGATTGAAAGATAAAACACCACATACTTCCTCATGAGCTATAAAACATTGACACAAATAAGGAGTAATAAAGTTTTGAATAGTTTAAAGGTAGCACATGAAATATTTACTTGGAATGGCAGGAAATACCACATAGTAGGTAGGTATGGTGGACACAAATGGCATGGGTTTTGGCTCAAGTTTTGGATGCACGAGAAGCATTCCCTCTCAGTACAGAGTTTAGGCTAGCAAGGTTGTTTGAAGCAAACACAAGTATAAACCGGTACAGCAAGAATCACATAAAAACATATTGCAAGTATTATAAGACTCTACACTGTCTTCCTTGTTGCTCAAACATTTTACCAGAAAATATCTAGACCTTAGAGAGAACAAATATGCATCCCAAGTCTCAACAAGCTCTACGGTAGTTCTCCACTACTAGGCTTTAACTACATGATGCAAGAGCTTAAACATGATCTACTTGAGAGCTCAAAACAATTGCAAAGCATCAAATCAAACAAGACAATGATCTACAAGAATGCATATGTCTTTTCCAATACCAACTACTACATGTAGCATTTTCTTTCTTCCAAACAAACACCAATCAATTTATTTAAACATAAACTCTCCAAATGATAATATAATGCAGCAAGAGAGTATTTATAAACAAGTGCTAACAGCTCGAAGAGATGCATGAAAAACAGGAGCTAAAAGCACTGCAGTAGCTAGTTAAGAATACTCAACAAATATAAGTGAAGAACATGAGTATTCACATGAAAAAGCGGAGCGTGTCTCTCTCCCACACAAGGATTGCTAGGATCCGAATTTATTCAAACAAAAACAAAAATAAAAACACACAGACGCTCCAAGTAAAGCGCATAAGATGTGAAAGAATTAAAATATAGTTTCACTAGAGATGACCTGATAAGTTTGTTGATGAAGAAGGGGATGCCTTGGGCATCCCCAAGCTTAGACGCTTGAGTCTCTCTGAATATGGTTGGGATGAACCACGGGGGCATCCCCAAGCTTAGGCTTTTCACTCTTCTTGATCACATAATATCACCCTTCTCGCTTGATCCTTGAAAACTTCCTTCACACCAAACTCAAGACAGTTCTCATTAGAGGGTTAGTGCATAATCAAAAATTCTCATATTCTGTAATGATACAATCAATCCCAAAGCTTCTGGACATTAGCTACAGCCACCAATGCTTTGTGGAGCAAAGAAATCCACACAAACACAGTAAAAGAGCGAATGCAAAACAAAAGGCAGAATCTGTCAAAAACAGAACAGTCTGGAATGACGAATTTTTTCGAGGCACTTAAGTTGCTCAGATGGATCTGGCCTAAAATAATGAAAGTTGCGTACATATCTCAGGAATATGCGTGATTTTTTCAGAATTTTTTGAATTTTCTACAGGGAGATAAGCTCAAATCCGTGACAGCTAAAAATCTGTCACTGCGCAGAAATCCAAATCTTGCATCAACTTTCAATATAGAACTTTACTTGGCACAACATTGCGATAAAATAAAGATACAAAGGAGTTGCTACAGAAGTAACAAAACTCCTTGACTCAAAGAAAACAAAAATAACAGCAAATAAAAACGATGGGTTGTCTCCCATAAGCGCTTTTCTTTAACGCCTTTCAGCTAGGCGCAGAAAGTGAAAATCAAGTGTTGTCAAGAGAAGAAGCATCAACATCATAACTTGCTCTAACAATAGAGTCAAAAGGTAACTTCATTCTCTTCCTAGGGAAGTGTTCCATACCTTTCTTGAGAGGAAATTGGTACCTTATATTACCTTCTTTCATATCAATGATGGCACCAACAGTTCGAAGAAAAGGTCTTCCCAAAACAATAGGACAAGATGCATTGCATTCAATATCCATAACAATAAAATCAACGGGACAAGGTTATTGTTTACTGTAATAAAAACATCATTAACTCGCCCCAAAGGTTTCTTCATAGCATTATCAGCGAGAAAAACATCCAAATAACAATGTTCCAAAGGTGGCAAATCAAGAATATCATAAAGCTTCTTGGGCAAAACCGAAATACTTGCACCAAGATCACACAAGGCATTGCAATCAAAATCATTCACCTTTACCTTAATGATGGGTTCCCAACCATCTTCTAATTTCCTAGGAATAGAAGCTTTAAGTTTCAACTTCTCCTCCCTAGCTTGCAAAAGAGCATTTGTAATATGCTTTGTAAAAGCCAAATTAATAGTGCTAGCATTGGGACTTCTAGCTAATTTTTGCAAGAACATAATAACTTCAGAGATGTTACAATCATCAAAATCAAAATCATTATTGTCAATGGTGGTGGAACCATTGTCTCCAATAGTTTGAAAAATTTCAGCACTTTTATCAGAAAAAGTTTCAGCAGTTTTAGGCAATTTCAAACGCTTTGCAGAAGTAGTAGAGACATTACCAACACCAATAACATTACCATCAATAGTAGGAGGTTTACTAGCATGTAAACATTAGCATTACTAGTGGTGGTGATAGTACAAACTCTAACTATACTATTCTCTTTTTCAAGTTCTTCCTCTTTTTCCCACCTAGCATGCAATTCAGCCAACATCCTAATATTATTATCAATTCGAACTTGGATGGCATTTGCTGTAGCAAATGACTTAGTATCTTTAACTTCATTAGGCATAACTTTCAGTTTTAGAATTTCAACATCATGAGCAAGACTATCAACTTTAGAACAAGATCATCAATTTTTTCAAACTTTTCCTCAACAGTTTTATTGAAAGCTTTTTGTGTGCTAATAAATTCTTTAAGCATAGCTTCAAGATCAGAGGACACACTTCTATTGTTGCTGTAGGAATTACCATAAGAATTGCCATAACCATTTGAAGGATAAGGCTTATATTGTTGCTACCAAAATTATTCCTATAAGCATTGTTGTTGAAGTTGTTGTTTTTAATGAAGTTTACATCAACATGCTCTTCTTGAGCAACCAATGAAGCTAAAGGAACATTATTAGGATCAACATGAGATCTACCATTCACAAGCATAGACATAATAGCATCAATCTTATCACTCAAAGAGGAGGTTTCTTCAACAGAATTTACCTTCTTACCTTGAGGAGCTCTTTCGGTGTGCCATTCGGAATAGTTGATCATCATATCATCAAGTAGCTTTGTTGCTGCACCTAAAGTGATGGACATAAAGGTTCCTCCAGAGGCTGAATCCAATAAGTTCCTTGAGGAAAAATTTAATCCTGCATAAAAGGTTTGGATGATCATCCAAGTAGTCAGTCCATGAGTGGGACAATTCTTCACCAAAGATTTCATTCTTTCCCAAGCTTGAGCAACATGTTCATTATCAAGTTGTTTAAAATTCATAATGCTACTTCTCAAGGATATAATCTTAGCAGGAGGATAATATTTCCCTATGAAAGCATCTTTGCATTTTGTCCAAGAATCAATACTATTTCTAGGCAAAGAAAGCAACCATTCTTTAGCTCTTCCTCTCAAGGAGAAAGGAAAAAGTTTCAGTTTTATAATATCCCCATCCATATCCTTATACTTTTGCATTTCACAAAGTTCAACAAAGTTATTAAGATGGGCAGCAGCATCATCAGTACTAACACCAGAAAATTGCTCTTTCATAACAAGATTTAATAGAGCAGGTTTAATTTCATAAAATTCTGCTGTAGAAGCAGGTGGAGCAATAGGAGTGCATATGAAATCATTGTTGTTTGTGCTAGTGAAGTCACACAACTTAGTGTTCTCAGGAGTACTCATTTTGAAAAACAAAATCAAACTGAATTAAACAAGTAACTAATTTTTTTTGTTTTTGATAAAGAGAGCAAACAAGACTAAATAAAAATAAACTAAGCAAGACAAATAACAAAGTAAAGAGATTGGGTGTGAGAGACTCCCCTTGCAGAAGCAATTCGGTTTTCCCCGGCAACGGCGCCAGAAAACGTGTTGCTAGCGCTAAGTTGACGAGGGAATATCTCCCCGGCAACAGCACCAGAAACAATGCTTGTACGTCACACGTCAGTTGGGAACCCCAAGAGGAAGGTGTCGGGGGAATACTTTCTGGATTAACCCGCGGCCCAGTGCGATTTAACTTACTCGCACGGACAAAGGCCCACTTGGGAGCAAGCCCAATATTGAACCGCCATAAGGGGAAAGATCTAGAAGACATATCCCGGAGGACGTGAAGACCAAGTAGTCTCCGAGTAGGCCTCTGTGGATGTATTCCTTATGGGGGAAGTTTCCTTTTGTAACCTAGCGAGCCTCTGTGTATATAAAGAGGACTCACAGGACTTAGAGCGGGTCAAGCTATCAAGCCCCAAACCCTAGCTCATACGGCGAGTACCAGATCGGATCGCCTCCATTGTAACACCTCGATTATCATATCAATACCAATCTAGGGTAGGCAGGAAGTAGGTCTTTTACCTCACATTGAGGGGGCCGAACCTGGGTAAATCTGTGTTGATCTTTGTTCCTGCGATCCCAAGCTCGGAGATGCTTGACTCGCACAATCCCACACCTACGAAGTCATCTATGACACCTGACGTGACAAACCCACGACAGTTGGCGCCCACCGTGGGGCCTGCGGTCAAAAGCGTCACGTTCCGCGCAGGATCGAAATCAGGCTTCAAGGACATCGCCATCGGCCAAGTTGAAGACATCAATGGGGTCCCCTTCATCGACGACTCAGAGTGGGGACCCGAGGCAGATCGCATCGAGTTCGGATACATCGTTCCCATCGGATCAGTAAAAGTTTTCGTCGGATCCGTCAGTCGCAGATCTATGGACGGACTCAAGGAAGCGAATCGGTGAAGGAGCTGCGGCCGGTCAGGGTCCGCGTGTTGGAGGAGCTACAACAAGCTACGGCAAGACTGCCCATCCCCGTCCCGTCAAGACCTGTTTGGGGATCTCTACCAAATCAGGAAGGAGACCTCAAGATTGAAGAGATTGAAGCTATCAGGACGGAACTCTGTGAAGAGGCACAAAGACTCGCGGCTGAGCGCGAAAAACTCCAAGAAGAAGGTCGACGACTCCGTCGCTGCCAGCCGAAGCACCAGGCGGTGCGAACCAAGACGACATCTGAGCGCAAGAAACTCCAAGAAGAAGAGTGGCGACTCCGTCGTTGGCAGCAAAAACATCAGATCAAGATGGACAAAGGAGAGATGAAATCACAGTTCCACGGCGACCCAGAGAGCAACGTGCACGCCGCGATAGGGATATTGTCAAGATAGCACCGGTTGGAACACACGAGCTGATAAGGAAGCTCGCTATGCGATCGACCTACTGCAAACCGCTGCTTTACAACAAGCAAATATGTATGGAGTCACGCCCAATGAGCCGCAAAACGAGGTATCATGGGGAGGAGAAAGTGCAGCGTCGAAGAAGTGGTCAACCAGCTAGCAGGTTTGCAGGTATCATTGGAAAAAGAAAAGAAGATAGAAGCGAGTCACGGATGACCGGAGCGACTCAGCCATCCCAGATTGAAACTGATTCAGATGAAGATCAGCGCCAGTAAACTCCTATTCATTATTAAAGGACCAGCATGTCTTGGAGAGGAAATACGACTCACTCGTTTCCCCCCGAACTTCGATGAGTCGCAGCGAGTCACCACCTATCGCAGTGACCAAGACCCTGCCTTATGGATAGAAGATTACGAGGCAAGCATAACAGGGGCTGATGTGACTCAAGAAATACGTGCGAAATACTTCCACTTGGCAATACAGGGAGAAGCTAGGGATTGGCTGTTAAGGCTGCCATCAAAATCAATAAGCACATGGGAAGACTTGAAGGACAAGTTCATCGCAGATTCCAAACAGAAGATATGAAAAACCTTAGACAATGCATTCAAAAAGAGGACGAATCAAGCGGCGACTGGATCAAGAGAATCGCGGAGATCCTTGGCTCCGCCAAAAACTTAACAGTACAAGCTGCAATACAAGCTATGAGAAAGAACTGTAGATTTGAGCCGTTGGTGCACAAATTAAGTCGCGCTGAGCACAAGATTGATAGTTTCGACCAGCTTTTGGCAACGGCTGACAAGTACGCAAAGACAGATAAAGGGACAGGCGGCTTATCACAGAACCCAACGGGAAACTGCCAGTCGCGAAGACAGAACGTCGCGCACACCAGATGCAGGAGCAAGGGAGTGATAAGGCCTTACCCCTAATAACTGCAAGGGGATCTTCGACGTGCCTTGCGACTTACATCGCAGGAGAGATGGCAGGCCAGCGGGTCACACAAAGGCGCAATGTCATTATTACCGGAGGTGGAAAGAAGGCGACACGCCAGATACAGCTCGCAGCAGATCGATGCAGCACAAGAATAAATCTAGCTCTCGTCAAGAGCCTGACGTTTTACCTAGAAGAAACATAGGACAGTTTCATACAGTGGAGTACAAACGACGGATGGAAGCCGGAAGAGCGGTCAGATTTCAACGCCAGAAAGGTATCGTCGCTGGACAGAGCAATCGGTTATTTGGAGTCGCGGCGATCACCCCCAGAAGTAAGAGATCCAGGACAGCCAGCTCTGGTGGTCACGCCAGAAGTCGCGGGATACAAGTTAAGTAAGGTTTTAATGGACGGAGGAGGAAGAGTAAACATCCTATATCAAGACACGCTCCGAAGAATGAACATACCCGAGACGAGGCTACGACCATCCAGGAAAGAAATTCAAGGCATAATCCCAGGAGCTGTTACGCGACCAATCGGAAAGATAACACTTGAAGTTAGCTTTGGAACAGAGCGGAACTTCCGCACAGAGCTCCTAGACTTTGAGGTTGTAGCAGTCAAAAGCTCATATCATGCGATCTTTGGAAGAGAAGCCTATGTCAAATTTACCGCTCGCCCCTGCTACGTCTACCTACAGTTAAAGATACCAGGACCAAACGGTGTTATTACAATATATGGAGACAGGCAGAGAGCGTTAGAATGCGAGAACGCAGGCTCAGTACTCGCAGAAGAAGCTTGCATCGCCAACTCCTTACATGGTATCAGTCGCAGATCGATAATCGCAGCTCAAAACGAGTCGCGTTGGAGGTACCGCGGATGCGGCCAACAGGATGCAGCCACCGGATGGTAAATACCCACCGAGAAGTCGCGCATCAGCAAGATAATGCCCCAGAGGTCGCCTTGATACAAAAAGAAGACAAGAAATGGCGCATGTGCATAACCAGCCTCGATCAACAACCCCAGCCAAAGGGGTTCAGTTATCGTGAGACCTTACAAAGCAAACTCAACTCAACATAAGCGCAGCTCAGTGCGGCTGATCGCCCAACACAATTGCTTCTGCTTCAACATGAGACATACATCGGAGCTATCATGCTCGACCCGAGTCGCTTTTAGCGACTCAAAATTGAACCAATCAGGTGTTCAACCCACTCCGTTAGGAGTATTAATTCGCAACTAAGTGCGATGAGTATCAAGTATGCATGGCCTGCGGGGAATAGAAAACCCGCATTAAAGGGCCTGCATCATCCTGTAACACCCTGTAAAACATCGAGTGATTATGAAATAAAGCCGGCACCCTTGACATTCAAGGGTTTGTCGTTTCGCCTCAACTATCATTGAGTCGCTGAGTCTTTTGAATTTCATATATCACTGACCCTTGAGGGCTCCTTACGAGCATCGCGAGTACCAATCGCACCTCAAATTTTGCCAAACTAGTGGCAATCCTTAAGCTAGAAGCGTCTTGCATTATGCGACCAAAGTACTGGGGTGTGGCGTCAATCGAGCTTGATTGCCTATCATGGCCGCTCTCGACCCTGAACACACATGTTCCTAGGAAATACTGAGCCGCGCGAGCGTCTACTTAATGGAATTATCAAGAAAAGAACCTGCTTATAGGTCACAAAAATACTGTTTATAATACATGAATATCTTACAGACTAACGGGCATGTCCCACATTATTTATTTTTCCTCTTCCGAGCAACAGGAGTGGGAATTGGCGCGGCTTGTCTCGCAGTTGCAGTCGCAGGTGTCCTAATAATCAGGGCGCCGCCAGACGAGGCAGAAGGGCCACCAGATACTGTTGCTGGAGTGGCAGCCCGAGATGACTCAGCTCCTGAGGACTTTTCCTTTGACACCTTGCTCCCATCAAGATTGAATTTATCGAGATAAGTGCCCAAGTCTAAGTTATCAACAAATTTTGTGGCATACCCGCGCATCCCTTTCCAGATATCGAAGTACTCGCTTATTGGCAGTTCAGTATCATCGCGCTCATCGCCAGGCCGTGGCGAGCAACCTTGCCAACATCTATCTCTGGATAATATGCTCGAAGCAATGTCAAGACATGCGCGGCTCCGGCGCGAGCAGAGGATCGTTTCCAATCAGAGACATAATGTGGAGCCTTGAGCAGTTTATTTATCCAATACTCGCAAGATGTTGGGCCATCAGTCGCAGGAGAGATTACCGTCATAACTTCCTTGGTAACCTTTAAGAAGCGCTGGCTGAAGTCAGACAGATATACCAGTTGATCCTTCAAGTTGGAACGGGACACTGGGGCCTCAGGTCCTATGTCAAAGAAAGAAAAGGCAAGAAACAAGTCAGAGACTAACGTTGGTTACCCAAAATATGTATGATTAAAGGAATAAAAGACCAACCAGCAAGCTGCAGGACGGCTGATTTGACCATGGAGCCAAAACCCTCAAAGGCTTTGAGCAGCGAGTTATATTTTTCATCTCGCGCGGCGAGTTCCTTTGCGTGGTCTCCCTTCAGGCGATCAATCAATTCAGATTTAAGAGTCAGCCCTTCTCGCAAAGATCTAATGACCTCGTCTTTCTCCATGAGTCGCTGCTGCATATCAGCTTCAAGTTCTTTAAATTGCTCTTCGCAGGAGTCGAGTTGACCTTTGAGAGATTTTATTTCCTGATCTTGGTCCCTAATGACCTCATTATGCTGCTCCAGGCGAGACTGCATCATTTCAGGATGGTCTATGGAAATGCCTTTACCCTTTATTGAGCCAGAAGCATCAAGCAAGGACAGTTCACGCTGAAAACAAACAGAGCAAAACGCATAGGTAAATTATCCAGGAATTTGGGGGCTCGAGATTTGAAGCCAGGAAAAGAATCAACACCCCGTGCGATGACACAAGGTTTTGATCCTTGGGGGCTACGGTATATGTACCTGGCGACTTGAAGAAAATTGCTCAACTAAGCCGCGCAGCAGAGCAGCATGCTTGTCTCCAGCAGAAATTATGGCATCTGCGATTGACTTAGAACTATTTCCTGGAGCTGGAATTCTATTTTCAGTAGATACCCTACCAGCAGCAGGAGTTGTGGATGGAGCTGCGCTGGAGTCGCGGCAGGAGCCGCGTCTGCAATACCTTCCTCCAGGGAGGGCCTTGGTTGAGTCGCACCATTACTGTTTCCCACGTTTTCATCAGCAGCATCATCCTCGCTCATAGCTTGCTGAGAAGAAGTGGGATGGGAATTAGACTTGGTAGCCTCTTCAGACATAGCCCTGCAAAACATTGATGGGTTAATAAGCTGACCTAGCAGAGCCGCAACATTGAAAAGAAGGCGAACCATACCCAGAGGCGACACGGATACTCTTCATCAGGCAACCAGAGGAAGGAGAAGATAAACCTTGCAAATCTGAACCTACAGAGTATGAAAAGAAGTAGTGATCAGCAATTCCTTGCCAGAAATACGTAAACACAAAAAGAAAAGGAGAAGAGTCGCAAACAATTACCCGAGCTTATTGAGAAGCAATCCTTTGCAACAGCCTCGGAAGAAAAAGTAGCCTTGTTGGGATCAGCGAGTTTTAAAGATTTGGCAGCTCTTGTTTCTGCTAGTAACGCCAAGGCTTTGCGACGTTTCTCAGGCTGCGCGGGGTCTTCTGAGCTCTGGCATAAAATACGTTTCGAGGACCTGCGAGGCACCTCAGGAAGTTCCAGGAAAGGTGTATTTGGAGTCGAGGACAGAAGAGCGTCGGCCATTTGTTGTTCCTCTTCAGAAGCACTACCCTCGTGCATAACTGTATCTTCGCCAAAGGCTGCGGCTTGTTTTGACGACTCAGCCACGGATCCTTGTTCAAGTCGACGTCCTCTGAGGAAGAACCCAGAAATAGGGATCGATCTGAAAAGGAGCTCAGGTCAGAAATAATTAATTTTGGAGAAGGAATTTTCGAGGAAACAGGTGACAAGTAACATTACCACAAAAGGCTTGTGCTCAGCCCAGAAGGGAGCAAGTCCGACGTTGTCATACGAGTCAATATCCTCGTCCGTCACTCGGCGAATGAAATTTATCCACTCCCCTTTGTCCCAATCTTCAGGGCAAGTACGATCGACGTCGTTTGCATGACAAGTGAAATCCACCATAAGCCGCGAGCGGGCTGAAACTCGCCACTTAGTCCAGCAAGATATGAGATCTAGTCCAGTGAGACCATGGAGTGTCAGCGCTCTCACTTGTCTAAAGGGATTCGATAAAGGGCAACGAAGAAGGATCAGGTTTGGAAGACAGAGCATCGGTAGCCTCGAAGGGAAGAGGAGACCAAAGAGGGAGAGGAATTTCACCCTCAGGAGAAGTGTTTTTACAATAGAAGAATGTCCTTTGCCACTCCTTGATTTTCTTGGCAAGAGTTAGTTTTGGGAAGATACTACCCCGACGGCGTTGGAAGGAAATGGCGCCGCATTGGAGAAAAGGACCATCTGTGGTTTCCCTTTGACTATTGCAATTGAAAAGAGCAAGCCAGAAATCTATTGAAGGCGGGATACCCAGATAATCTTCGCAGAGGACGTGGAAGTTGCTCACTTGCAACATCGAATTAGGGCCAATATCATGGAAGCGGAGACCTAACCGCTGCATCAAGGAGCGGAAGAAGAGAGAGCCCGGGGGCTTGAACCCGCGCTCAACATGCTCCGCAAAAATCACTACTTCTCCTGGTTGAGGATCCCGCGCTCAACATGCTCCGCAAAAATCACTACTTCTCCTGGTTGAGGATTGGGATTACCTCCTCACCAGCCGCCCGCCATTCGCATTGATCTTTTGGCGGAAGAAGGCCCCGAGCAGATAGGGATTCCAGGAAATCTTCGTCGACCCACGAGCCTTCCCAGTTGCACTTGCGGCGAGACATTTTTCTCAGATCGATGGAGACATCCACCGAAGGATTGTGAGTACGAGAAGCGAGATTGGAGGCGGCGGAAAGGAGTAGCGAATGCGTAATGCAGGACTTGATGCAGAACGCTGGGGAAAACGATGAGCCAAGATAAATAACCCGTCCGCGAAAGACGTTTAGATCTGAAAATCAACCGTCAAGGCAGGATAAGTCGCGTTCTTGGGCCGCCAAGAAGAGTTATAAGCCGCAGATTGGAAATAAGAAAATTGGAGTTCAGCTGGGATAATTCACGTGCGCGGCTCAGGGGTTTGTTAAGATAAAGGAGCCTTCACTCGAAATCCAAGCTAAACTTGGGGGCTAATGTCGGGGGAATACTTTCTGGATTAACCCGCGGCCCAGTGCGACTTAACTTACTCGCACGGACAAAGGCCCACTTGGGAGCAAGCCCAATATTGAACCGCCATAAGGGGAAAGATCTAGAAGACATATCCCGGAGGACGTGAAGACCAAGTAGTCTCCGAGTAGGCCTCTGTGTATGTATTCCTTATGGGGAAGTTTCCTTTGTAACCTAGCGAACCTCTGTGTATATAAAGAGGACTCGCAGGACTTAGAGCGGGTCAAGCTATCAAGCCCCAAACCCTAGCTCATACGGCGAGTACCAGATCGGATCGCCTCCATTGTAAACACCTCGATTATCATATCAATACCAATCTAGGGTAGGCAGGAAGTAGGTCTTTTACCTCACATTGAGGGGGCCGAACCTGGGTAAATCTGTGTTGATCTTTGTTCCTGCGATCCCAAGCTCGGAGATGCTTGACTCGCACAATCCCACACCTACGAAGTCATCTATGACACCTGACGTGACAAACCCACGACAGAAGGTATGATGAGTGCAGCAGCAAGTTTTCCCTCAGTATGAAACCAAGGTTTATCGAACCAGTAGGAAAACGAGGTTGCTTCGAAGGTGTTGGTGAAGGAGTGTAGTGCGGCGCAACACCAGGGATTCCGGTGCCAACGTGGAACCTGCACAACACAATCAAATTACTTTGCCCCAACTTAACAGTGAGGTTGTCAATCTCACCGGCTTGCTGAAAATAAAGGGTTAAACGTATCGTATGGAAGATGATGTTTGTTTGCATAAAACAGTAGAGAACAATGATTGCAGTAGATTGTATTTCAGATGTAAAAGAATGGACCGGGGTCCACAGTTCACTAGTGGTGTCTCTCCAATAAGATAACTAACATGCAGGGTAAACAAATTACAGCTGGGCAATTGACAATTGATAAGTGCATATAACATGCATGTGTGAGCTGTGGTGTCTACTATGAGATTCATTTGGGCATTACGACAAAGTACATAGACCGCTATCCAGCATGCATCTATGCCTAAATAATCCACTTTCCGGTTAACATCCGTACCCATTCCAGTATTAAGTTGCAAACAACAGACAATTGCATTAAGTAATGTGCGTAATGTAAACAATACATTCATCCTTGAATAAAGCATTGCTGTTTTACCCCTAGTGGCAGCAACACATCTACAACCTTAGAACTTGCTGTCACTATGCCAGGTTAAATAGAGGTTGAACCCAACTATCATGCATAAATACCCCCTCTTGGAGTCACAAGTATTCACTTGGCCAAGGCTTCAACAAGTAACGGAGAGCATGCAAGATCTCAGCTCCACATAGGTATCAATATAAGTCAGATCCCAGCAAACACAACATGTAGCATTACAATAAGATGATCTTGATCATGATAGGCAGCTCACAAGATCTAAACATGATGGCACAAGTGGAGAAGACAACCATCTAGCTACTGCTATGGACCCATAGTCCAAGGATGAACTACTCACACATCACTCCGGAGGCGGGCATGGCGATGTAGAGCCCTCCGGTGATGATTCCCCTCTCCGGCAGGGTGCCGGGAAGAGCTTCAGAACCCCCCGAGTTAGGGTTGACGACGGCGGCGGCAGCGAATATGTTCTGGATGAAAGGCTCGGTGTTTTAGGGTTTTCACGTCTCGGGGAATAAATAGGCGAAGGGGCGATGTCGGCGGACCCCCGAGGGGCCCAAACCACAGGCTGGCACGGCAGGGGGGCCCACCGCGCCGCCAGGTGGTTTGGCCACCTCGTGGCGAGTCTTCGTCTCTCCTTCGGACTCCGTGTACGTGTTGGAAAAATAGGGACTTGGCCTTTTGTTTTGTGCAATTCCGAGAATATTTCCAGAAGTAACTTTCTGAAACCAAAAACAGCAGAAAACAGGGAACTGGCACTGTGGCATCTTGTTAATAGGTTAGTCCCAGAAAATGCATAAAAGTGATATGAAGTGTATATAAAACATTTAGCAAATGGTATAATATAAGCATGGAACAACAGAAATTATGGATACGTTGGAGACGTATCAATGGGTCATGTTTTATTATGCAAATAAAAGAACATTGTGCATCAAGTTCGTGAGAGCTATATAACCAATTTTTTTTCCATTGCAATCAATAACATAAACATTTTCATTCAGAGGTAAGATAACACAAACAACATGTTAAACATACTCGGAATAGCATAAAGCCAATAGGTAGATATGGTGGACTCACTGGAATAATTTTGGTTGAAGGTGTTGGAAACAAGTTTTTGCTTGTTGGAGTTTTTGGGCTAGCAAAAGGGAGAAAGTTGACCATCTAGATGCATGCATGAGTGTCCATAGAACTAACTAATCCATGTTAAACCAAGTAAAATAACAATCAGCACCAAAACATGAATAAGTGATAGCTCTACAAAAAGAATTTGCAAACTATTACTCATAAACAAGCTCATGAATCATGCAACTATATGTATCATTAAAAATCAAATCAAACATCCCTTTTCCCAATCTTATAAAAGCATCCAACATATTTCAACCCATATTTCCAGTAGCTCTCTCATATATAATTGATAGTGTGGTGGTCTCTCAAGACTCAAACAAAAACAAAAATGACGCTCCAAGTTTATGCGATAAAGTGTTTCGATCGAAAAACAGAAGTTGGACGTGTGCAAACCGAGAGTGTGTAGGTCCAGCGGGGTTGTCTTCACATCCCCAAGCTTATGGTCTTCACCATCCTTGGATAGCTCTTGGTGCATCTCCTCCAATCCCTGTGAAAAAACTTCAAAACACCGTTTCTCCCATCTCTTTTCTGTGGGGTGCATTAATAGTGATAAACAAATAGGTTCCTTGCTGCATATAATCCTTGAACAAAAATTCATATGACATGTCCAGAAAGTATATAATGTTGTATGCCTACTCATAAACTCAATTGGATCAAAAAGATTCAACTTAAAAGCTCAAAGCATGCATCAAACAAAATGGGACAGAATCTGTCCAGAAAAACAGCAGCAGCAAAACGTATTTTTCTACCCTACCAAACTTTCTCGAAAAATTCCGAAAAATTCATGCATACAGAGGATGAAAAGTTGCAACTACAGTTCAAATATGAGCTCATTCGGAGTTACAGAATAAGAATTAAAAATCATACCGTGCACTGACTCGTGCAGGAATAAAATCTCCGAACGCTATAAGCAACTTTTTCAAACCAAAAAGGGTAAAACTTGGCACTTTATTAAAAACTCCAGAACCTAACTAGACACAAAATCTCTTGTTACAGCAAGAGGACACAAAGAAAAATCACACACAAAAATAACCGGGTTGCCTCCCGCAAAGCGCTTTCTTTATAGCCATATAGCTAGGCTTCTTACTTGTTGTTTTATTGTGGACGAAGCTCATGAGGGAGCTTGAACTTTGGTGGTTCCCTCTTCCTTGGAAAGTGTTCCATGCACTTCTTGTGTGGAAACTGAAACTTTACATTCCCTTCCTTTGAATCAATGATAGCACCTGTGGTACGAAGAAAAGGTCTTCCAAGAATAATAGGACTAGAGGTTTTATTCCCCATATCCATGATTAGAAAATCCACAGGCACAAAAGTCATATGTAACTCTACCATAACATCACTTACTTTTCCCAAAGCATGTTTAATAGAGTCATCAGCAAGTGCTAGTTCAATAGAGCATTTTTCAAGATTTTTCAATTCAAGCACTTCATATAGTTCTTTAGATAAAACAGAGACACTAGATCCTAGATCAAGTATGGCATGGTGTGTCTCTTTTCCAATAGTTACTAGTACCTTAGGTATCCACATATCCCCAAGCTTAGGTGGTATCATAGCCTCTTGGTTGTACCTAGCAATCTTTTCTTTCAAGACATGATTAGCAATATAAGAACCAAAACCTGCTTGGTTAGTGTTGATGGAAGGATCACTTGCAAATTTTTGTAAGATAGATATTAATTCATGCAAGCTACAATTTTCTAAGTCAAGCAAAGGATCCTTGACTTCATTAAGCATTTTAACTTCCTCAACTTCTTCCCAAGCAAGATTCTCATTCCTTTTCTTTAAAGCAAGATTCAAGGCTATTAGGAGGTCATCCTCCCTTCAACATGATTCTTAATATCCCTATCTAAAGGTTCCAGCATAGAAGATATTCTTTCATTCAATTCCCTAGTCAACTTCTTTTTAGACTTGGCATAGTTCAATATTGTTTCCATTTTCAAAGAGATTCCAGAAAGAGTGTTATTTGTCTTTTTCATCCTAGACTTGGTATGAAGGATAAATGAATGCAAATCATTTTTAGTAGGATAGTCCTCCACATAAGTTTGTAGACATAAAGTTGACCTATCCATAGAAGCTTTTAGTTGTTTGATCCCAGTTTCATATTTGGATTCTATAGAATTCCCAAATAAATTTTCCATCAAATTATTAGCATGTGAGGGATTTCCAGAAGCAAATTTTCCACTAGTCAATGAGTCTAGAAAACATTTAGACCAGCCATCTATACCTTTATAGAAGTTTCTTATCACAGTGGCAGGAGTATATTTAATGACACCATTTTTACTAGTGTCCTTAATTCTATACCAAGCATCCATCAATGACTCTCCATAGTATTGACCAAAGTTGTTCATTTCAGCAGTAGGATTCATTTTAGCAAGTTTTTTTTGGTATTTTTAATTTTTTATGCAAAACTGAAATAAATATGATATGATATGCAATGACACTAACAAAACAAATAAATTGCTTTGTAAGTAAAGATGGATAAGATGGTGCTCACGTAGGTGCAACCTCCCCAAGCTTAGGTGTTAGCACAAGTTGGTGACGTTGACTTTGTTGTGAGATGAATGCGATGATGCACACCCTTGGATAAATCTCTCAGCTACGATTCCCCGGCAACGGCGCCAGAAAACGTCTTGATCCCGAAGAGCAAGTCTTGATGCCTGCACAAAATAAACGGGATTAGGTTGAGACTCCAAGTGCAGAGTGTATAGTATAGTGGAAGACAGTTTTCCCACGAGGGGTGACTCGAGGGTTTAATATCGAACTCTCGGGGAATCTGCAGTGGTAGATTTATCTTCTTATCCTTCTTTTGGTTACCTACAAAACAAGGTTAGATGTTTTGGTCCTCAACCTCACCTGTGGTTGTCAAGCACAAGGTGTAAGAATGATATCAGGATAGTTATGCAATGCAAACAAGAAATAAATATGCAATGATGGTGGATGCAATGATAAATGATATTTTTGGGTTTTTAAATGATGTATGCAAGATGAAAAGTATTTTTGTATTTTCGGATTTAATGATGGCTGAAAATAGAAAAGTGGTATATGGTGTTGGAAAGGTGTTTCTTATGATTAAAAATGGACTGGGGTTCATGGTTTCACAAATGCACTCTCTCTTTATAAAGTGGTAGACAATGGAACACACACAGTTAACATATGAGATTGCAACACAGGGTTTGATAACAAGTTACTTAGATATATGGGCATCACGTCCTAACATAGAGATCTTTTGGTTATTAACCTCTCTTATACTCCACCAAGATGCGAACTAAATCATAACACCTCAGTAATTAAGATAACTCAGAGTATAGCATTAAGTATCATGACATGAAGTGAAAATAAGAACATGCTAGATCTAGTCATGGAGTAGTGGCAATGGTCACGCCCACATCCCTGGTAGCATGGTATTTTAGTTTATCCCTAGTGAGGTAACAAAGTAAGGTAAACAACCAAGTGGATCGCGAATTTTGTCAGCTTACGCACTACCACTCCCCGTTACTCCAACTAATGCACACGTTCCCCCACACACGCTCTCATAAACATGCTTGATCAAAACAAGTAGACAAGAACGGGGTACATAATATGCATCTATACTCATAACTGAAACAAACATTGCAATCTCAAACATATATTAACTCATAAAGATCCACCACAAAGGTATTACAACGGTGACCGTAATCATGTTCAGCAGCTCATACGGTGCTAATTAGTGAAGCTCAAGAGAGGAGAGATACATAAGTTACTTCCACAAACCCATAGTCCAGAGGTGGACTACTCCCTCTTCATCATGGAGACGGTGGAGAAGTCGATGGAGAAGATGGGGACCACGCCGGCAGCGCCCCGCCGGAGTTTTCCCCCTCCAATCTGCAGCTCCTGATATCCGTTTCGGTGTTTCTGTGTTTGTACGGCGCTCCTTCCAGAGAACGACGGGGGACCTTTTTTATAGGCGTTTTTAGGTCAAGACGATGTCGGTGGAGAAGAGATCGAAGACAACGGAGCCACGAGGCCCGAACGGGTGGGTCCCACGCGGCCTGTACTGTGGCCGCGTGGGCCATGCCCGTTTGGCCCTCGGGTCACCGTTTGCTTGCTTCCTTTTTCCGTAGTCCTTCTTCCTTCCAAATATTGACGCCCGTAAATTTCCAGGTGTTTTCGTTGACGTTTGGGTCCCTGAAACATTAAAATACAAAACTAGGGTTTTCTGCCTGTGCAGGGTTAATTCCAAATAAATGGGAAAACTATGAAGTATTCCCAAAATCATGATAAAACATTGATATAACCCTTATATGATGCAAATATGATTGGAATATAAGCAATTAAAGTGCAAAGTTCATGTATGCATTTTACATGCATCAGGTGGCCTTGACTTATCATGAGATGAAGCGCCTCCGTATCAAGAAGCATGCATCTCCTCGTGGTGGCATGGGATAGGATGAATTTGCTGGTTGTAGTGACTCTGACTTTGAGCTGCCTCCTCCTGAGAAGTCTAGTTGGGCTGCCAAGATTCAGACCAATCTCAAGAAGACCTTCCGCCTTCAGGTGGATATCCAGCATTGTTTATATGGAGCCCAAAGGAAGGAGAAGGAGCCCCGCTGCCGTCAGATTCCGATGATGAGGAAATTGGACATCAATGTTTCAAGCGGGTCTAAGAAGGAGATCATTCTAGAAGCTCAGTGGTTGTCCAAGCATAGCACATGAACTGATAATGAGGCTGAAACCTCCACTGCTCACCAATAGTCCTTAACCTCGTATGTAGAAGATGATGAGAGCTCCAACGTGGCAACTGAGCCCAAGGACTTTGACAGAGTGGATTGATCACGTGGGACGTGTAGCATCATCGCACTTTCCCATTTTGGCGTCTTGATGCCAAAGGGGGAGAGAGATCTATTAGGTTGTGTTGGTATTTGCAGGGGTTAAGTCGCAAGCTTACCTTTTCATTCAATTATTTGTGCTTGTGAACTTATGTTAGTTGAACTTTATCTGCTTATGTTTGGAGACTATGTTATGTGTGTGGTAAGATGCATTATCTTGTCTTACTTATCATGTTTGGTGGAGCCCATTTTAATCTTGCCCTTACTTATTGCTCCACCTCATGATGTTGCAAAAGCAAATTCAAATTAGTGCCCACCTTTAGGGGGAGCCTGTCTATATTTTTATAGACCATGGTTGAGCTTTATCACAATATCTTGTGCAAATTGTTGTGTTGCCATCAAACATCAGAAAGGACAGATTCAAATGACATTTCCCTCCTTAAGTGATTTTGCTATAAATGACAACACATTTTGCGGTCTAACTGTGTGCTTGGGCTATATAGGTGTATTTGAAAGAGGCACAAGACGGTAAGGCACCCCTCTAAAAGGAAAAGAGCAAAGACGGTGTTCTGGCGATTTTATTTATTTTGATTCATAGGAAAACCGTACTATTAAGAGGGGTTCGCGTTGGAAGGTATGGGTGAAATCAAACATGTACACAAAACAATATTTGCACCCACATAGCCTTCCCAACATCCGAGGAGTATTTCATATGTTTCTGTTGCCTTCTGGTTTTCACTACCCGGTAGTAGCGGGGTAAGCATCGTAGTACCGCTCTGTCTTAAGAGCAGTACCGCTGCTGCCTGCCATCAGGCAGGTAGTAGCGCCCAACTGAACGATCGGACCAAGTGCGGCACTGCTACAATAGAGGTCCCTTCAAAGCTCAATTATTGTGGTGTAAAGCTTTGTTGTGTTGTTGTGTGAGCCTCCAATTAAGTCGTGGAGAATGCCCCAACTTTGTTTGTGAAGGTCCGGTCACCGCCTCCAAGGGCACCACTAGTGGATCGTGGCACCTTGTATTGTGCATGCGAAAGCGCGAGGAGAATAAGGTGCGCCATTGTGACACTTAATGAGCATCATGCCACCATAGCTCTCTAACGGAGACGTACCTCCCCCAAAGGAGGGATCTCCGTGAACTAAATCATCGTCTCCACTTGCGGTTATTTGTTTCTTTCACTTGTTGCAACAAGCTAGTTTTGTTGTGTATCTTATCTAACTTGTTGTTTATTGTGAGCTTGGCATATATGTTGTCCATCTAGTTGCATATATATATTCTTGTTGTATCCCTTTAAATTGGAAAATAGATTGAAATTTGTTAGTCGTCTATTCACCCCGTTCTAGTCGACCATACTGATCCTTGTAATTATCATGTTCAATTTTTTGCCAGCATTTGCATGCTTGTTAAAGAAAATTGGCATATCGCGACAACATAGTTTGCCATACAAAGCGTTCGATTCGCCATGCTTAAAAATTTGATGTCACAAGGTTTTTCTTTTTCTTTTTGAGACAAACGTGGAACAGTCAAACAGCCGGCGTGAGCGTCGGTTTGTTGGGCCGGCCCACGCAGCCGCTGGCGTGAACTTCTAATCTTCCGCCGTACGCCGTACGCTTGCGTGAAAACTACCCGCCCATTCCATTCCCACCCGTCATCCCGCCCAAACGGCCGAAACAGAAAAATTCCCCACACACGGCGATCGGGCGATGGACCCCCCCGCCGCCGACCTCCTCGCTACCCTCTCCTCCCCCTGCTCCCACGCCGGTCTTCACGCCCGCTTCGCCGCCTACCTTCAGCCCTTCTCCCCGTATCTGCTCGCCGCGAACCCTAACAACCCCAGGCCACCGCCCACGCAGCAGCCGACCTCCGACGTGGCCGCCGTCCGCCCCCTCGGGAAGCGGTTCCTCCCGTTCCTCTCCCGCGCGATCCATCTCCTCCGATCGACCCCCAGCTCGGCCGCCGACGAGCTGCACGAGATCTGCGGCCTCGTCCTCGACTGCCTGGCTGCCATCTCCGCGTGCCTCGCCGGGAAGCCCTACTCCGTGCTGCTCCATCGCCGCCACTTCCTGCGCTGCCTCGAGTCGCGCGGCCACTACGCGCGCGCCGAGGCGGAGGCCGCCGCCACCCTCGACGCCCTCCGCCGCGCGCTCTCGCCGACGACCGCGTCCCTCCTCCTCCCCGAGCCTGCAGGATTGCAGGGGAGGACCCTGAAATCACCACACTCGCGGTTGACCTCACCGTCTGCCTTGCTAATTGTGCCATCAAGGGCAAGGTGAAGGAAGACGCACCGTATCAACGGCTCCTCGTCCTTGTTGGCCAGCTCCGCCCATGGCTCCGGACCTCCGGTGGCTCTGCTAACTGACTAACTCTGCATTTTTCTTCTTTATTACTAAACTATAAACAAGACATGCATATATGGTGTGTGACGATGAGATTTTGTCCGTTTGCAGGATTCTGACCGAGGAGTCCAGCAGGAAGCATCTCACTCTGCTTGTGAATGCACTGAGCCGCTGTGCTGTTTTCCTGGCTGCCCAGTCTCCGTCTTTCGATGAAAAGCTTGTACACGAATTCTGTGTTGCAACCTTACAGGAGTGTGAGAAGCCACAAATGATGCAACACTTGCCCGTTGTACGTGCACTACCGAATTAATTGCGGTTGGAACTCAACCAGTTGATTTGTTAATGGTTTTACTGTTTATTCTGGTTGAAGGTTGCACGCATGATCTGTTCGTCTGTAGATTTGAGTTGGGAAGGGAGCACACATATTTTGCTTTGTGTGTTGAAGACTGCTGTTTCACATGTCAAGGTAAATAAATCTCACTGGAACATGTTTCATTTCACTAAAATTCAGAAGAACATTAAAAACTGCATGAAGTTTAGGAGTAAAAGTCGTTACTTGACTATGCCACATGAACGTGAAGCTAGAAAATGGTTCCTAAATTATCAAAATTCAAATTATTAGTGGGATTCGTTGCTTTAGAGATGCGTGTGATTAAAAGTGGAATAAGGCTTATCAATAGTTGGACTTTGTAAATCTATCTTGCTAAAGATTGTTTCCTAGCTATGGTTTACACTTCTTTGGGAACCACATTTATTCTTTAATTTATACTGGATTATAAAATCGTGCTCAATAGACTGTTTATCCGCTCATGTAAAAAAAAACTGTTCATTTGCGTCAAGTAAAGTAAATTCCATGCAAGGTATTAGTATTTACACTTTTGGTTGGTTAAACCATATAGAGCTTCACTTCCTGAGCAATTTCACGCAGATAAAACATGTTGTCTTTCACATAATTCAGAAGCACATTAATCTGCGCCAAGGCTCAGTTTGCGGTTGCTTAACTGTTCTTTGCTGTGGAATATTAGACACACAAGTAGGCAAAAGCGGCTCAAACAAACACTAAAATGAACAAAAGTGGGTTGGGAAAACGGTATTATGATAATCCACCGAAGTACCAATCACAACTCAAGTTTAGCAGTTAAAGTGGTGACTTGACAAAATCACATGAACGTGAAGCTGGAAGTATAGTTCATAATCTTATCAAAATTTATACTATTAGTTTGATTCCTTGTTTTGGAAGGGGAGCCTCGGCGCAGCAGTAAAGCTGTTGTCTGGAAGCAGCCTCTTGCAGAATTGTAGGGAAAGACTGCGTAGAAAAGACCCAAAGTGGTCAGGCCCTTCCCCGGACACTGCACAAGTGGGAGCTACGTGCACCGGGCTGCCCTTTTTAGTGTGATTCCTAGTTTTGCAGATGCACAGGTGTGATTCAAAGTGAATAGGGCTTGTCAGTAGCTTAACTTTGTAAATCTATACCTTAGTAAACACTGTTATTATTTTCCACCTATGGTTTACATTTCTCTATTGACAAACAGAGTGCCCTTGTTCATAATGTAAACCTGTTAGACTTGCACCACATGAATACCTTACTGTTGTTAGAGAATGAGAAACTATATTTCCAGGGGCAAAGGCCAGTACTTATACATGTGTGATGAACAGTAAACATGAACAGTAACCTATACATCTAACACCCCCCTCAAACTCATGGTGGGTCAACAACACTGAGTTTGGAGAGAAAGAACCCATGCTGCGCTCGAGTCTGTGCCTTCGTGAAGAAGTCCGCCAACTGTAACTCAGAGGGCACATAGTGAAGGGCAAGAAGCTGGTCCTGCACAGCAGCACGCACAAAGGAGGCATCTACACCGATATGCTTGGTGAGTTCATGCTTCACCGGATCACGCGCAATGCTGATGGCGCCTGTACTGTCAGACAATAGAGGAGTCGGTGCAGCAGCAGAAACACCAAAGTCCTCTAGTAACCATCGCAACCAAGTCACCTCAGCCGTCAACATGGCCATCGCTCTCAACTCAGCCTCTGCACTGGAGCGGGAAACGGCAGTCTGTTTCTTCGTCTTCCAGGCAATGAGGGATCCTCCAAGAAATACACAATAGGCTGACAGCGAGCGGCGATCACTGGCCCACGTAGCATCAGAGTAGGCCTGGAGCTGGAGAGAGCTGGAGCGAGGAAAGAAAAGGCGGCGAGAGATCGTGCCACGAAGATATCGTAGAACACGGAGAAGGTGACTATAGTGGACAGAGCTGGGAGCTGAAACAAACTGACTCAGAATGTGGACAGGATATGAAATATCTGGACGAGTGACAGCTAGGTAGACAAGACTCCCAACAAGATGGCGATAGCGAGTGGGGTCTGTGAGGGGATCACCATCAGTAGCACGAAGCTGAATATTGAGCTCCATAGGAGTCTCAGCAGTGCGCTCATCACCAAGAGCAGCGCGAGCAAGAAGATCCTGAATATATTTTTCTTGGGAGATGAAGAAGCCATCAGAAGTCGAAGAAACCTCAATCCCGAGAAAATAGCGAAGTGGACCAAGATCAGACATCAGGAACTGCTCACGAAGGCGGGCCTTGACAAAGGTAATATACTCAGAGTCGTCGCCAGTAATGATCATGTCATCAACATATAAGAGGAGGAGCGTCCGACCACGAGGTGAGGTGTGGACAAACAACGCAGGGTCATGGTCGCTAGGCGAGAAACCAGCGGCAGTCACCACAGAGGCGAAACGCTCAAACCAGGCGCGAGGGGCTTGCTTAAGGCCATATAGAGAGCGCCGAAGACGGCAGACCATACCATCAGGAACAGAGTACCCCAGTGGTGGCTGCATATAAACCTCCTCACGCAACTCTCCATTGAGAAAGGCGTTCTGGACATCAAGCTGAGACACAGACCAATTACGAACAGAAGCCACAGCGAGAAGAGTGCGGACAGTGGTCATGTGGGCTACGGGAGCGAACGTCTCATCATAATCGCGTCCCTGCTCCTGCTGAAAGCCACGAGCCACAAGACGAGCTTTGTAACGCTCAAGAGAACCATCGGAGCGAGTCTTGATCTTATAGACCCACTTGCATGTGATGGGACGAACACCAGGTGGAGGGGAAACCAGATCCCACGTGCCAGTGCGCTCAAGGGCAGCAATCTCCTCAGTCATCGCAAGCTGCCATTCAGGCTGAGCCATGGCATCACGGTAGGAAGTGGGCTCAGCAACAGCAAAAAGACTGTACTGGGAAGGAGAATAGCGATCAGGAGACCGTAATGAGGTCCGAGAACGAAGGTTATGAACCGGTGTACACGGGGAAGGTGGCGCGCCGGAAGTAGAAGGCATGTCAGAGGTATCATCGTCAACACGCGGCCGACGAGTGTAGTGGAGAGGAAAGGGAGAGAGGGTAGGATGCACTGGAGAGGGAGGTGGCGAGGGAGGAGAAGAGGATGGTGTCGGCGGTGTATCGGGAACAGTGGGACTCGGCGGAGGTGGAGGTGGAGGAGGAACATGAGGCACGGAGGGAGATATGTCGGGAAGTATAAGGAAGGAGATATCCTCAACCGAAAAGGTCGAGGCAGTAGGACGCGGATAGTACGAACGAGACTCATCAAAAGTCACATCACGGGAAATACGTAGCCGACGACTAACAGGATCCCAACATCGATAGCCCTTGTGCTCATCACTGTAGCCAAGAAAAACACACTCCACCGACTGAGCGGTCAATTTGGTGCGTTCGCGGGGAGCAAGGAGAACATAGCACACGCACCCAAACATGCGAAGAGCGGAGTAGTCAGGAGAACGACCAGAGAGACGCTCCATAGGAATACCACCCTGCAAAGCAGCCGAAGGCTGGATATTGATGAGATAGGTGGATGCGGAGACAGCCTCAGCCCAAAAGTGGGGTGGAAGAGAGGCGGCGATCATCATCGCACGAGCCGTCTCAAGAAGGTGGCGATGCTTGCGCTCAGCAACGCCATTCTGAGCGTGAGCACCAGGACAAGAGAACTGGGCAAAAGTACCCTGTTCGGCAAGAAAACCACGCAACATCTGGGAGATATACTCACCAGCCGAGTCAGCACGAAAGACACGAATGGGCGTGGAAAACTGGGTGTGTACCATGGCAGCAAATCGCTTGTATATAGGGAGAACCTCGCTGCGAGATTTCATAAAATAGAGCCAAGTGTAGCGAGAGAAGTCATCAATAAATAGAACATAGTAGCGATGACCACCTTTCGAATCGAAGGGAGCAGGACCCCATACATCAGAATGAACTAAGTCGAAAGGACGCTGAGAGACTGACTCACTCGTAGGATAAGGTAATTGAGTCTGTTTGCCAAGTCTACAACCATTACAATGTAAAGATACATCGCCAGAGACAGACCCTAAGACACCTTGATGCACTAGCGAGGACAAGCGAGAGCCACATATATGACCAAGTCGATGATGCCACTGTTGGAAGCCACTGTTGGAAGGACGCAGCAAGAGCATGCGAGCTGGCGGGTGTGGTGGCAGCGGAAGGAACACAAAGCCAGTCAACCTCCCAAAGGCCCTGAGCCTCACGGCGCCGAGGGCCAGCTCCAACTAGAACCTGGGTGCGACGATCCTGAACAGAGCAAGAGTCGGTATCAAGAATGACACGACAGCCAGAATCAGTAAGTTGAGCAGCGGAAAAGAGATTCATGGTAAGACGGGGAACATGAGAAACACTAGGAACAGAGAAGGACGGAGTAGAGAGAGTGCCACGACTAGCAACAGGAAGAGGTGTGCCATCGGCAGTGAGAACATTGAGAGGAGAATCAAGAGGTCGAAGAGAAGACAAGTGGAAGAATCAGAAGACATGTGAAAGGAAGCTCCAGAATCCAGAACCCACGGAGATGTACCTGACTGTGTAGGCGGGTGGCGGAGTCAGTAGTGGAAGCAGTCAGGAGGCAACGGTGCCCGTCGAGGAAGAGCCTGAGGAAGCCAGCATACGCTTGAGTCGCACAATATCCTGATCAGTGAGGGACTGTGCAGACGAGGCGCACGAACCGCAGTAGAGGAGCGACCCGTGTCACGCTGCTTCTTGAAACAATCAGACTCTGGATGACCCGGCTTCTTGCAGTAGTCGCAGAACATGTGAGAACGAGGCTGGCCCGCCCCTGCAGAGGGCGCCCGCCCACCCCCGTGAAGGAGTGGGTAGCAGCGGTGGAACAGACGATACCGGAGCTCGGGCAGCAAGCACAGTGGGAACCACAAGCAGACCAGCAGAACGGAGTCGGGTCTCTCTGCGCGAAGCTCTGCAAGTACCTCTGAGATGGGAACACGTCGACCACGGGCAAGCAAGTGAGCACGCCGAGGCTCAAACTCGGACGGAGGCGAGACAAGAACTCATGGACACGCTGAAACTCCAAGTCTGACCTCACTGTCTGACAGCATCGACAAGTACCGAAAACAACAGTCCTCAGAGAGTCAAGCTGACGCCAGATGGCAGAGCACTGTGTGTAGAACTCATCAACAGTAGAGTCACCCTGCTGAAGATCATGCTCCTGACGCACCACAGACAGGTAGAGAGCATCACCAGAGGGCTGATAGCGCTGACAAAGATAAGTCCACATCGCAGCAGTAGTGCCCAATCCCATAAACTCAGAAGCAAACTGGGTAGAACACTAGCAGTGAGGACAGCAGCAGCACGAGCATCATCATTGCACCACTGAGTGTAAACAGACAGAGCATCCCGATAAATAGAGAAGACTCCGAGTAAGCCGATACCTGCTGGTCATAGGCTTCAACGCAAGATCATCAGCATCCTTGGCGGCAGCCCGATCAGCCTCAGAAGCATCAGTGGTAAGGGCGGGTGGCACCGGTGGAGTAGGAGCCACAGGAGCAACGGGGCACGGCGGACAGGAGACCTCGCCAGAGAGAACGCCCCACAACAGGAGGCCGTGCATGTGGATGCACATAAAACCCACAAACTCGGCGTAGTTGGTGCCATCAAAGATCACAGAGCACCGAGGAACAGCAACATAGCCCGAAGAGGATATCGCGGGCTCTCTGATTTTATTTTTGCAGAAAGTCAAACTAGGAGAGAGAATTTAGATCTCACGCGATCTCAGCCTCGATGGCAGGCCGACGGGCGGCCGCGACAAGGAGAAGCCGGCCACGGCTGCTGGCGAGGGCGGCGGCGACCGGGGTGGGCCGGCGGCGGCCGGGGTGGGGCGGGGCGGCGGCGGCCGGGGCGGGGAGGAGCGGCCGCGACGGGGCAAGGCTAGCGACGAGCTCGTCCGTCCGCGGTGGCACGGACAAGAGCGGCTGCACGACGAGCAGCGGCAGCAAGTCGGAGGAGCAGCGGCGGCCGGACGGGGCCGGAAGGCAGTAGGCTGGAGAGCAGCGGCGGCCGGACGGGGCCGGAACGGCGGCGGGCAGGCTAGGACGGCAGCGCGCAGGCCGGGGATGGCGGCGCGGCAGGCCAGAGACGACGGCCGGAAGCGGCGGCGGTGACGCTGCAGGCCGGTGACGGCGGCAGCGGCGCGGCAGGCCGGCGACGGTGGTGCGGGAAGGAGGAGGAGAGCCAAACCTGTGCTCTGATACCATGTTAGAGAATGAGCAACTATATTTTCAGGGGCCAAAGGCCAGTACTTATACATGTGTGATGAACAGTAAACATGAATAGTACCCCTATACATCTAACAACTGTGAGCCTGTGGTACTTTTGGGCTTTTGCTTATGGAGAAGCAAGCTTATGGATTTCGGTGGGGATAGATAAGCTTCGGTGGAGAGAAGCTCACAAAAACTGATATTCCCCTTCTTTTGGGCTTATGGAGTTTGGGCTCATGAGATGTGTAATGTCTACATTGCCCCTGAATCTATTATGTGAACTTATCTGCAAGTGAAATACATGTTGTTGTTCTACTACGATAGGTTGTAGTCATCATCAGCTACCACTAACGGTATAAAATGAGTTTAGTTCAAAGGTGCACGCCGTCTAGTAGTCAACAACAAAATTGCTAAGATGTCAAGCTGTAGTAGATTTCACGATTTGCTCTCTGAAGCTATTACAACAGTTAGACATCATGTGGTACTGCTAACTTCTCAGCTTTTATCAGACATCCAGAAATAAAGCATTATCTTTTTTTGCCTCATGGGAATGTAGAAGCCTAATTGGATAAATCAATCTCAACCCAGGATCTACCAAAGGATACACTGAAGGGCATCGTTGACATTCTCCATAGATGTGGCTCAAAAGCGATACGTTATATTGTTGTGAAGAGCCTGTCTGAATTGTTTGTTTATGGTGACACATCTGATTATCACAAAAGCTATTTGGTTCTGATCAAGTTATGGGTGAAGGTATTATCATAAAAAAACTAGAGAACTATCCCGCTTCAAACACTTTGTTGATGTGGTTTCATTTATTTTCTTATGCAAACTTTAGATAACACTTAAAGATTTTGAAGATGACCAATGTGTGGATAGTGCTCCTCTTCTCTATCACTCTCTTATGAGCTGCTCATCTCCCTTGCCAATGAAATTCATAGGCTTAATCGTAGAGGAGGTATCAGATTCTATTTTGTTAAGATTAACAATGGTGTATCTGTATTTTGATCTCATTCTGATGCGAAGTGCTTTGGACGTGCTTTGGTTTTTGCAGGAATTGTTAGCATATGGAGCAATAGAATCTCGTGTGACCATGCTCTGTGCAAATATGCAAAATAGAATAATTTTTTCGATAAAGATGCAAAATAGAATAATAGATATTCTCTTGAATGAAATATATTGTTCGAAAGAATATTATCTGGACAGATCAAAGGTTTTAGTTAGGAAGGCACGCATACTCCGTGCATCTGGGGTGCAAAACATAAGCAACTGTCTTGAGTTCTTGTCTGAAGCCATATCTTTACTGGTAAGCCCCCTCCCCTCCCTGCTGTCCCCTTCCTGTCCTGTTTTCTTATGTATACCACAAGGGATATCTAAGATTCATTTTCTTACATCAAACCAGCGAGGCATCTTACTGGATTCATCTTGAGGCAATGCGATTGTGATCCATGGCTACTGCATATTGCCTGCATGCACATTGTGCCCAGGAAGCCAATCATGGCGGCAAGGTAACTGCTTCATATGAATTGCTTGTACAGTCACTTGTATATTAGCTATAACATGCCTTTGCTTTGTTTGCTTATAGTATTTTGTTTTTTCGAATAGGTAATCTTTGATAATGCTAGGAGTGTTCCTGGCTTGTGGTCAAAGATGGGTACTTTGCATCATTGTTCTCCTGGTGTGATCTTTCAGCAGCAATCAGAAACTCTTGTACCACTTCTTTGTTCCCTGGTTGATTTGCTGGCGATTAAGGTAATACCATGCTAAAAACTATTAGGTTCGATAAGATGCAACTGCTGGCTTCTAGCATGATAATTATGTGCTTTTACTTTATATCAGGGCTGCTTTGAGCTTCAGTTTGAGCTGTGCAAGCTTATCATAATAATATGGAAGCAAGAAAACTTACCCCTAGAGAAGTTATTCTCCATGTTATTTATCAACGGGCGCCTTAATCATGCATGCTGTCATCTCCCAATGGACCAGAAATTTGTTTCTTATGTGGCACGACATCTTGGTGTTGATTGCCACAATACAATATTTTGGAGAAACTGTTTCAAAGAAGATTATCCTTCTCTTACTATGTTTCTTCAGTGGTTGTGGCCTGTTGATTTCTTTTCTCAATCATGTGAACACTACTTTGGAAATCAGTTTGGTTTCAATGCAAGTGTTGTTGAGATCTATAAAGTTGCATCATCTCTGGTTTCTGAAGTAAGCTTTGTTACTTGCATTGTAGTAATGTAGTATGCGTTTTCTTTTCGTGTTTTGATGCATCTTGTAGTGTTTGATTTTGCAGCGTCCTATGAGTAATCAATCAACCCATCTGGCTGGCTGTAGATACTATGGTTTGTCAAAAAGACTTCTGTCAAGAGGACAAGTTCTCCAGGTAGTCTACTCTCATCAATTTATCTTGGTGGAAAATCTCCAGTTATTACGAAATTTCCTTGATGTGGAGCTGCTCTATAGTTTAGCCTCCCTGTAATTAGAACATCCTTTGTTGTATTTTGCAGGCCATTTCATATGGAAGAGAAGCCCTCCAATTGCGCACGAAGCTCCTAAAAAAGAAGTTCGTAAGTGGAGAAAGCCAATGTTCTGGTGGGCAAGGCTTTGTTTCACATGAAGCAAGGGGACCAACGATGGCCGAAATCTGGCCAGATTGCACCAGGCCAAGCAGCATGAGAGATTCTTTCCTTACCACATGAAATGTACTTAGATGTTATCTTGAGAGCATATTACAGGTATGGCAATAGTGTGGTATGCGTTAATTTCAGTACCAGCAAAATGATTGAAGGCGTTGGTAGAATATGTGTACCACTGTAGCCATCTATCACATGGTAACATGAGTCCAACCTACCTATGAGCGATGTCTCGTGTTGACTGCTCTGGCTGTTGGCAGTACCGCAATCATTTCCATAGTGTAAAACCTGGCCTCAAGTAGGCTACAGACATTCTCATATTATTCATGTTTTTTCACGACGTACTCAGGTTGCTGTGATGCATGAATTGGTTGGCGATGGTGACGAAGCAGAAGTTTTATTACGGACAGGAAAGGAGATATCATGTTTCCAAGGATTACCAATTTTTGCTGTTGTCTTTACATTAGTGTTAGGTACATACATCTATTAATGATCTATCTATTACTTCATTATTATTTTGTTCATCTGTCCATTCCGTCTCATGTTTTGGGTCAACTATACCACAAAAGACAGCTCTGGGATGCCGCTGAGGATGAGCTTAAACATGCTAAGGACCTCCTTGCAGAAAATGATAAATTCATTTCATGCAAGACATGCAAATTGACTCTGCAGATATCAGTTGATGTGCAAGCTGGAGATCGGTTTTGGAATCTCTTTGAGAAAGACTTACAGAAACAGTTAACAGACAATTTGTCTACTGCTTTAGGCATGAACCAATCTGCCGTGAAGAAATTGAATAACTCTGGTTTGGATTTTTCTGCTGGATCCTGTGATAAACTTAATACTAGTTGTATGTTGTGCAGCAAAGGTTCTATTGCAGAAACCAAGCGTGGAGCTTGTAATCATGGGAAAGAACTCTTAGCAGCCAAGGATGGAGTGTTACCTCCATGTACTCCGTGTTTGTTGTTCAGTCCGGTACCTATTGACCAGTACGATGAACTTGTGGGATTAAAATCTGAAAGGGAAAACTTGAAGAGTGCCGAAAGTGCTCCACCATTGGATGGTAAAGTTAAGAGGGCATCTGGAACTTCATTACGTTTAGCTAAAGAACGCAATGTGGCAGCTCATGCAAAGACTAGAACCACCCGATCTAGTAAGCCAACTGCACATGTGAAAAGTGAAAAAGACTTGGCTGAACTGAATAGCAAAATTGACATATCTTGGAACAACGAATTGTCCACAGATGGTTTGGTCTGATGGAAGCTAAACTGTTCTCTTGATGGTGTTGACCGCAACAGAGATGACATATGCAATATGTTTGGATGTTGGGGCTGCCTTTTTGTTAATTCACTCAATTTTGAGTGCATTGAGAATATAATGCAGTTCAGAGAAGACTGCATTCGCCGACGCCATCTTGTGTCGCTTCTGTTAAAAACAGGTACTATTTTTTGTTCATGTTCTGTTATTGTCTCAAATCAATGTGTACTGCAGTTAAGAGACACACAATTGAGGGTTTCACATGGCTATGGAGGCTAAGGGACCTCATTGTTTGGCGACATGGTCACATGGTGCTTCTATGTCAAAACACAAGTGTAGCGAGCCACAACCACAACTGTGCCAGTGAAATAAATAGTAGCCTTAGTTTCTTACGCAAGTTGTGCAAGTAGGCACTGCCTGAAAGCTCTCACAACACAATTATAACACTCCATATTTGTACATATGATACTTGGAAATTGTATGGATCCTGTAGTTTAAGTAGTTTGATCTAATTTCTTCTATGATTGAGCTACCTGTTGGTTATTACTTAGTTAAGTTTCTTAATTCTTTCATATTGTTCAGTCCTGATGTGTTGCCTATTGCAGCAAGAACCATGGGAGCTCAGGGTGGAAAACATGGAGCTCATGAAGATTATAGTATCTACTGGCAGTGCATATCATTGTTGTATTTCAGATCTCTTCCTCGAGGTTGTTATAGAACATATGGGCTTAGTTTATTTGAACTGATCATGAATGAAAATACTGGTGATTTTCTTTCTTTAGAGCGTGCAGAAATACTATGTAGTATGAGTTCCTTTTTGCTGAAGGGTTTCCTTTCAGAACAGTCAAGGTTTGTTTCATCAACTCCCAGTTGTGCATTTCACATGCAGAACATTCTTATTGTAGCATTTCACGACCCTTGCTATAACTGTCATCATTTCATCACTGTCTACAGGGATGATTGCTGCAGCTTCTGTAGTGTAGAAATGTCTGATGTAGTGTAGAAATGTCTGATGTTGTTTCACGACCCTTGCTATAACTGTCATCATTTTATCACTGTCTACAGGGATGATTGCTGCAGCTTCTGTAGTGTAGAAATGTCTGATGCATCATCACGGTCGTAGGTGACTACCGGCGCTCCCTGGACTGCGCGTCGGCTGGCACGAAGATGGCGGACGCCATCCTTCTGGCCGAGGAGCTGAAGGAAATCAAGCGCAAGATCGCCGGCGACCCGATTCCGGCTCCTGATGCCAAGAAGCCAGCGGGCGAGTCCGCCTTCAAGGCCGCCAAAGATACCAGGAAGGTTCTCCTCGACCCGACCGACCCCAGCAAGTTCGTACTCGTCGGGTCGAGCCTCGACAACAAATAGGAAGGCGAGCTCGTCGATTTCCTCTGTGAGAATCGGGACATCTTCGCGTGGTCTCCAAAGGACATGCCGGGTGTGCCGAGGGAGTTCGCCGAGCGCTCGCTTCATGTGAAACCGGGCACGAAGCCGGTACGACAAGCCCTCCGCCGCTTCGCGGAGGAGAGAAGAAAAGCTATCGGAGAAGAGATAGCACGACTACTGGAAGCCGGGTTCATCATGGAAGTATTCCACCCTGAGTGGCTAGCCAACCCTGTAATGGTGTTGAAGAAAAATAACACTTGGTGCATGTGTATCGATTACACCAGCCTAAATAAGGCTTGCCCCAAGGATCCCTTCGCCTTGCCCCGGATCGATCAAGTTATCGACTCCACAACCGGCTGCGAATTGCTCGCCGGCTGCCTGGCCTCCCGAAACCTGCGAGACGTGCAGAAGTTCGCCGGCTGCCTAGCCTCCCTCAGCCGGTTCGTCAGTCGGCTAGCGGAGAAGGCCCTCCCACTGTACCGCCTCTTCAGGTGAGCAGGCGGTTTCCACTGGAACGATGAGGCCGACGTCGCCTTCCTCGGCCTCAAGAAAGCCCTGTCGACTGCGCCGGTCCTCGCTCCCCCAATACCCAAGGAGCCGATGATGATATACATCGCCGCCACTAACCGGGTGGTCAGCGTGGTCCTTGTGGTGGAGCGCATGGAGGAGGGCAAGACGCAGCTCGTGCAGCGTCCCGTGTACTACCTGAGTGAGGTGCTTTCAACGTCCAAGCAGAACTACACTCACTACCAGAAAATGGCTTACGGCATGTACCTCACCGCCAAAAAACTCAAGCACTACTTCCAGGAGCACCCCATCACGGTGGTGAGCTCTTCTCCCCTCTCGGAGATCATTGGCAACAAGGATGCCACCGGCCGGATCGCCAAGTGGGCCGTCGTCTTGGCGGCTCACCACATCCTCTACGAGCCAAGAGTGGCCATCAAGACCCAGTTCCTCGCTGATTTCTTCGTCGACTGGGCGGAGACGCAGTACCTGCCACCGGCTCCCGACTCCTCGCATTGGCTGATGCATTTCGACGGCTCCAAGATGCGCGGGGGCTTGGGAGCCGACATCGTCCTCTCCTCTCCAAAAGGAGACAAGCTGGAATACGTCCTGCAAATCCACTTCACCACCTCCAACAACGTCGCCGAGTACGAGGCGCTCGCCCATGGACTCCGGCTCGCCAAAAGCATGAACATTCGCCGGATCATGTGCTTTGGGGACTCGGACCTCGTAGTCCAGCAGGTGTCGGGTAACTGGGACGCCAAGGACGCAAACATGGCCTCCTATCGCTTCTTCGTCCAGCAGCTCTCCGGCTGCTTTGAAGGATGTGAGTTACATCACATTCCACGCACGAACAACGAAGCGGTCGATACCCTGGCGCGCATAGGCTCTACCCGACAGACCATCCAGCCCGGCATCTCCCTCGAGCACTTGCGCAAGCCATCCATCGTGCCGTCACCCGACTCCGAGTCCATCCACATGCCGGATCTCGGACCCCCGACCTTCACCGCGGTTATCGGCTCCGTGGACCTGGGAGACATGATGGGTGGCGCCCCGTGGTGCGCCCCAGTTCTCCTTCTCCGGCGCCCCGGGCACGTATGGCGCTAGGCCGATGTGGTCCTCCTCCGTCTTGTTCTTCATGCAGAAATAGCTCTGCTGCCACTTCCGCACGGAGTCGGAGATCGAGAGCTTGAGAAGCAAGCCCGCCGTCCAGCACGAGACCATGGCGGCCCCGCAGGTGGCGAGCCGTCCGCCGCCCTTCACCGGCTGCCCCTTGAGGTAGAAGAGGGTCCGGAAGAACCCGACGCTCGGCAGGATCCCGAAGTACGCCTCGCAGAGCGTCACAAAGTAGGTCAGCATCAAGATGGCGCTGGCGCCGAGATGATGCAGCTGGATCCAGAAAAAGTCGAGGAAGTTCCGCAAGAACGGGCTAATGGGGAGCCCGAGACCGCGCTCGATGTGCTGCATGAAGACGACGCGCTCGCCCTCCAGCGGGTCCGGCGAGACCTCATCTTGGTGCGGGATGCGCCACTCCACCAATGCCTTCGGCGGCAGATAGCCTTCACGCTGATAGCGCTTCAGCTCGCCCCTCGACACCGTCGAGCCCACCCAATCGCCCTTCAGCACCATCTCCGACGAAGGGTCGACGGCGGCCGTGGTGAGTTTCGAGTGTCTCGGTCCTATGCTGGATTCGAGGGGATGCGGAGAGCTCAAAGAAGAAGAAGAAGCAGAAAAGAGGCAATGCATAGTAAAATCCATCCCCTCCCACGGCAGCGAATATTTAGGGGGGGGGGGAACGGTAACTGACGCACCACTCCGCCATGCGTCGAGCAATCAAGGCCCCTCTTCATCACCCGTGGGCGGTAACGGCAGGCCACAATCTCCACTAACGAGCGGTTGCCGCACGCGATCCCGCGCGTAGGCAGTTGCCACAGAAAATCCCGCCCCGGGAATCGAGGGGTCGCCCTGCACCTAGTCGCGCGCAACGTGGCCAACGTCATCCCTGACGCTAGCAGCGGAGCACCCGGCGCGCGTCGCCACCCCAGGCCGGAACTCCCGCCAGCCGGAACCACCGCTAGCCGGAGTTCTTCCTCGCAACTACTTCATCAACACCAGCGAAGACATCAAAGGCATCATTAGCTCCTGAAGGCTTCTAGCCATGTCGGCTTCTAAACCTCCAAGAGCTCGGGGGCTACTGTCGGGGATATTCTCCCCGGGTAGACGCAAGCACAGGGAATCTTCCGGGTTTCCCCCTCCGAGCCGGTCATCCGGAACCGGCTGACGGCTCCTGGCCTCGCTGGCGCCTTGGATCCCCTTCGTAGGCGTCCAAGAACTAGAAGACAAGGGAAGCGTAGACCTAGTACTGCCCCGAGCCCCCGAAGTCAAAGGTGACGTCGGCTGCCGTGTGCCATACCACGCGGCCTGAGATCGACGAGACAGGGAGGGCAGGCCATCATCACGCATGCTGGCACGGCCTCCCACCAGGGCCACGTCCTCGCCGGCGGCCTGTCTCCGCTACCCGACCGCCCCTGTAACCGGCTGCTCTTCTTATATAAGGAGGGCCGGATCCCTCATAGCAAGGGTTGGATCCTAGTTTTACCCCAGAGGCTCACCTCATAGGCGGAGAACACTCGATACAGCTCAAGGAGCACCATTGTAAGCACCTTGTGACCACGATATACCACAGCTAGGCAGGAGTAGGGGTGTTACCTCCTCACGAGGGTCCCGAACCTCGGTGTTCACCTTGCTCGTATCCTATCCCATGCACACGCCGTCGCACGCCACCTGTGTCCCCACGCGAGAAGTCACCCCCCTGACATATGCCGTGCACAATACCACGACACTATGTGTAGAGATAATCAGATTGCTGATTTTCAACGGACATCTGTATTTGTGACTGTAGAATCGAATTGCATATGTGGATTAGAGAGCATACATTAATTCAAGCATCTTCCGACTCTTTATCAAACTTGAAGATGACACACTGATGTGGCATAAAGATGAAATTATTCGTGTAACCAAATATCCATTAAACTCAGACGATGTAACCAAACCATTAAGATTCTACGGTGCAGACTTCTTGCCAAACATCAGATTGTGCATTTTGTTTCGATTTATAGTCCTGGTGAAAACTTAAAAGTCTCAATAAACAGATATGTATGCCGACAGTGCTCTCTTGATGGGTTCATACATGACACACACTTGTTCTTATTGCAGTTTCACGCCTGTTGTGTTTCTACATAAAGCACAATGGAGCATCTCCGTTACTGGTATGCAGATTGTGGTGGCCGCCCTTGCATCTCTGCTTGCCCGTGGATGCTTGGGTCAAGATCTGTAGTTTCTGCATTTGGAAAGCTGTGTGCAAACTGCATCGGCAGGTCCACTTATTTCTCTAAAACACAAGAGGTTTGTTGTGAGGGTGATGTCTCGGGGTGCTCTCCAAAGACTCCCCATTGATCTCAGAGGTCAGCTAAATTCAGTTGTTTATTTACTAAAGAAATGACAACATGATAGATGGTTATAGCTGTACTAAGGGTTAATGTATTTTCCTTGTTTGTTCTTGCCATTTTGGTACGTTCGTGTTATTGTGCAATAATACTATATTGCTTCAGTTGTGCTTCGGTGATTACAATTTATTGGTCATGTGTCTATGCAGTATTATACAATTGAGCAAGCCCCACTGCAGATTTAGCTTAAAATGTGTAATGTGCTTTCCTATCTGCAACACTACAATTATGCTATCTTAAAACGTCCTTTTCTCCTTTCAGAATATGAAGTTGAATGAATATTGCTTCAGTTAATGTGGCCTCCAGGGAATTTAAGTTATTTACTAGATAAATTAATTTTCTAAGTCCATCTAGCTAAAAAATATATGCCCCCGTTGCAATGCACGGGCAACAGAAAGAGAAGATGAGGATGAGAATGATTTTGCCGATCTAAAGAGATATAGATGGAATCATGGATCTTGATAGTTGGGGCTTGAGAGCAGGGGATATTTTGTCGAGTGTTGCTTTGTTAGACTGTTTGCGGGTTTTTTATTGAACGGTGTAGTACTCTTTGCTTGCTGCTATTTTTGCTAGCTCCTGCTGTGTTGTACTGCTCTTTCGACTGTAATTTAGAAGCAGGAAATGCTTTAAGTGGGAAGTGGTCAAGGTATACAATTTTTCTGTTGCTGCTCTACACAAAAAAAAATCCAATCACGGAGAGAAAGAACTATGTGTCGATTAGAAAATAAATCCGCTAGGATATATGCTGCAAAATTTAGTGTATTGGTCTGACCTTTGTGGTAAGTATACAGGGGACTGTAGATGAAGAATTATGAATGGCAAAATGGAGAATCGGTTCAAGATGCTCTTAGTATAATATTTCATTACATTGTATAAGGAGGATAAAAAACCCTGAGGAAAAAATGCAGTCACATTATAACGTCATGCATTACCAGGCTTAACTAAAAATAGGTACTATCAACCATTCCTTATCCATCTTGACCAAGCCTACCACAAGTTCACCTCAGACTGGTTTGGGTTGTACCACAGCAATGCGATATTGACGATAGCATCAACAAGCTCTTGGTCAGCGGGAGGCTCTCGGTGAGCTACTAGATGGCTTGACAATTCGACGAGATAGAAAGAGCAGAAATAAATGTGTGAATGATAGCGGTGCGCTTCAAGATCCTCTCCGGTCTCCGACAAGGCCAAGATTATTTATGGAGATGATTTGCCATGTGAGTGGGGACAACTAATAAGAGTTTCGTCATTTGGGAATTTTGTAGCAAAATTGGAGGCTCGGTAAGAGAGGGCGAGAGAGCGAGAAGTCGGCTAATAGAAGAAGACCGTGCAAAGAAACGGCGTTTTGTTGAAGATATTTAATTTTTTGCATATTATTTATACCGTAGTTTTTTAGAATTTTCTTGATGTCATATTTTTGTTGTGATTAAGCGCAGTACTTACACGTGTAGCGTACATTTTTTCTCCTAGAACAAATAAACAACCCCTCAGACTATTAATTTGCAAAGTAAAAAATATATTATTTACTTATATACTTACTTTTCCGTAGCAACGCACGGGCTAGTAGTTGCTAATGTTTCAAAGTCTGAAGCACCGGCTGAAACACATGTTGCCCCATCTGAGAAGGCAACCCCAAAAGGATACACCTCCAGCAAAAGTTGAACGGAAAATCCGCTCTCCCAGGACAAATCACGACTAGACGAGGAATAATATAAAAAATACACAAAGAAACATCATTTTATTGCTTGTGGAACGAATTATAACATCAGCGGAACATAATATTGGATTGTGGAACAAAAATATCTCTCATGAAATACATTCCAACTATAAAGACAGTAAGACAAAACAATATTCGGCATCTAATTTTCACGCTCATGGAACAAATCACGACAACAAAAGAACATAAATTTTGGAACAAATAGTTTAGAAATTATGGAATATAAATGATTGCCCAACGGTTAGCAGATAAATCTAGTTCAAATCTGTACCTTAAGAAAACTAATCGGAGAGAGATTTTTTTCTTCAAAATTCATGACCATGTTTTAAAAAGTGGAAACTGCTAAATCGATTAGCACATTGCTTGGATGTGAGGATGTAATTCTTTCTTTAAAAAAATCATAATCATGTTATAAAACGTAAAACAGAATATTATATCATATTGAATTAATCACTGTCTACACGAGATTTTTTTTTGACTAATTGGAACAAAAAATTCATGGAACAAATCGAAACTATATATAGCGAAAAAAATCTCCTCCGGAACACCTCCTGCCACAAGAAAAAACAACTTTTTTTTGGAGTGAATGGAACAACATATTAAAATCATGAGAAAAAAAAAGAAAAATAGAACCATTATTAAAAACTAAACTAAGGAAAAAGAAAAGAAAGAAAATAGCGAGAAGAAAGGAAGCATTATTACATGGACGAGGAATCCACGTACTAAGGGCATATCGGACGGGCCACCCCAAGTAGGCCTGGAATTCGAGCCGGCTCGGGACGGCTTGACTTGTTTAACAAACGAGTCCAGAATTAAAATTCGTCTTAGCTCGTTGAACTCGCGAGTTTGCTCGTTTAGCTCGGTAAAACTGTACACATTCATTATAATAGTTTTTATTTATAATTATTTCTAATTATATATAAAAACTGTTGTAAAGTGCTGAAAATGGGGCCTAAAAGGGATATGTCGGCGGCCATTGTGTCTGTTTACGGTGCCCCGTTGTGGCCTGGCGCAAGGGGAGAAACAAACATATTGGGCCGAACTTTGCACCGAGCTGCTTTCTTTCCATTTTTTCCACAACGGAGCCACACACAGCGCTAAGTATATAGGGCGTGTTTGGTATGTCGCGAGGTAGGCAACCAGGCCCTGGCGCTGCAAAAATCGGCCGTTTGGAAGCCTGGCCCTGCCCGCGTGCCTGCATCTGCACGAACCTTAAAGCACGCTGGGCCAGGCTGAGGAGGAACGGCCGATTCGGCCGTTTTCCTTGGGCCAGGTTGTGGAGAGCGCCGCGTGCCTCGAAGTCGCACGCGTTGGGAAGCGCGGGAGACGCGACGCTTCGCGTTAACTCCCCAGTCCCCACTCCCCTCACCGCCCACTCTCTCTCTCCCTCGTCTCAACTTCTCCGCCTCACCGCCCCTGGCAATGAGCCGAATCCGTCCACCGCCGCGCCGCCCCACCGGCGAGGATCCGCATTCCAGGTGGGTGCACAACATCGGCGTCCAGCAGATGTCGACGGAGGAGCTCCGCCAGCACTTCCACGCGCCCTCCCCCATCTGTCACCGGGGCCCATCATCGGCCGCCGCCACGGCCGCCGCATGGACGGCGGGTCCATCGACGGCGCCCTCGGCTTCCGCTCCAGCTGTGCGGGCGGCGGGGCCGACTGGATTGGTGGCGGTGATGGCCGCGCTACCACTGGTGGGCATTACGATGCCGGGCTGCTCCACCGGACCACGGGCGCCGCCTCCGCCCCCTTCAGCGCCTGCACCGCCGGTGCCGCGTCCGCCACCTCCACCTCCAGGCCTAGCGGAAGCTACCACGGTAAGTTCCGATCTATCCCACCTTGTCAGCTAGGGTTTGATGTGACTAGGAATGAGGATGTGCATGTCTTAATCCGAGCATCTAGATGCTTCATTAGTGTAGTGGACTTGAAATTGTGATGCACATGTTCCGATCTACTTCAAACAAGCTTGTTCCGTGCTAGATTAGTGTAGTCCTTCAGATTTGGGGTTTTTTGTCCACCATGATATGATGTTTCCCTGCTAGATTAGTGTAGTCCTACATTGATTTGGGGTTTTTGTCCCCAAATTGACTAGTTCTTGACGTTGGTTTTTTTTTTTGAGTAATTTGTCAATGTGCATGTGGTGTGCTGAGCATGGCACGAAGATTATAGCTTGTCAAGATTGATTTGGGGTTTGTTTGCCCCAAATCAACATCTCGTGCTTGTACATTGATCAAGTCCTTAGCCCCAAACCTTGCATTCTACTAACGACCGTCACATCCTATGACAAGGTACCCAAGGCCGAGCAAGATGGCCCTCCTCCAGGCTTTCAGCCTCTGGTGCCGAAGCCCGGCGTCATCCCCTACAACAGCAGGCTTCAGAAGCCAATGCTGCCTGGGAGGGAAGAGGAGGCGCAGGAGCTGCTGAAGGTGGTGAAGGGCAAGAAGCCCAAGGTCGGACACATGCCAAGGCTCGAAGTTCCTCGGCGCTTCTACGTGCAGCTGGACCGGGAAGACCTACACATGCTGCTGATCCCAAGGTCCTTCCATGCCAGCTTGAAGGCGTGGCTCTTGATCCCCCTGCCTCGCTGCATCGCCATCGGCGCCTGCCAGTACTGCGACGAGCATTGCCAGCTCCAGTTCTACAAGGACACCGGCGAGATCGTCTTCGGGAGGAACTGGCCAGATGTCGTCCACAAGTATAGCCTGGAGGTGGACGACTGCCTAGTCTTCAAGCTCACGGCGACGGGCTTCAAGATGGACATCTACAAGAACATGGAGTCCACTGCCAGGTCCTACACTTGTCCTGAGCACGGCTAGTTCCAGCGTGCTTTTTATGAACTGCATTTTGATCAGGGGCATGTGATGCCCCTGCTAGTTGTTAACCCGGGCTTAGAATGCCCAGAACATGTTTTGATCAGGGGCATGTGATGCCCCTGTTAGTACTGATCAGAGGCATGAGATGCCCCTGCTAGTTGTTAACCCGGGCTTAGAATGTCCAGAACATGTTTTGATCAGGGTGTCTACCTCCCCTGTTTGTCCCCAGGGTGCGTACTTACCCCTGGTGTGATGTAATTAAGTAGTCTGCACTGAATTTGAAACTCTCCAACTAGCTATATATATGCTTAGTCGATTGCTGCTTGTGATTTGCTTGTGATCATGTGTGGTACAAGGTGGTAAGATCACCAGCTTTGAAAGTGGTAAGCACAGCACTCAATCTGCATGCAACCAAACAGCTGTGTGTGGCACTAAAACAGCCCTCAGCCAAGTCTCAAGGCAACCAAACACGAAAATGCGAATTAAATAGGAGAAAAAGAAAAACGATATGCAACCAACCAAACGGGCTGCAGATGTTGGCTCAGCCCGCGTTCCAGCTGAGTCAGGCCCAACTGAGCCACGGAGATGGGAGGCCCAATTTCGGTGCGACTAACCAAACAGGCCCATATAATACTCGTAGCACTGTGCTTTGCGAGGAATGACACTCTGCTTGGCGACAGCCAGCAGTGGCGGAATGACACTCTGCTTGGCGATAGACAGCAGTGCGGCTCCGAAACAAAAGCTGAGATCAGATGGAAAAGGTCCCTGATTCTGTTACGCACAGCCAGAACAGGGGTGTTAGGTTGGGTAGGCGCTCTAATCAATCGCTAACCAGATCACCGAGAGCCACTCGCCAACTGGGCAACCACCCTCCCCACGAGATCGAGACGAGAGATCCCCCGGCCAGATATATTCGCGCGCACCGTCGTGGCTCGCCCAGCACGCCTCACCCACGAACCACCGCGCCACTTGCCGCCACTGGCCAGCGCCCAGCAGCGATGAGCAGAGCATCCACGGCACGGCAGGAAGGAGTGGTTGTTAGGCTGGCCACTCACTCACTGATTCTGGTTTGGTTAGGCCTACTGCTTACGCGCTACGCGCGAACGACTCGATCGCGACCAGACTATGAGCCGGCGAGGCAAGGAACACGTGTGGAAATGCCAAAAGGCCATGCGTAGAAGGAGACGTGTGGCTTGCCGCTTGCCTCCCGCGGAAAGACGTCGATCCAGTCGAGTCGACGAACCCAGCCCGCTAGCTGCCTTGTGGAAAAAGAAAAGTCCATTGCGGTCAGGGGCAGGCAAGCCGATATAGATGGCTTGCTAGCTCGCTCGGCGTAATCCCATACGCAGGCGTTGCGTACGTCGGCCAGTTATACCGGCCGACGTCTCGTGTTCATTGGTTCTGGTTTTTCGCAACGCGGCGCGTGACGTGCGGGGAGAGCCGGTGTGCAAATTGCCCACCCGAGGGTGTGAATGATAAGATGGCGGTGTCACGCTGATACGTCAACGTTTAATAACAGTATCCTTTACTTTATTAGCGACGATGGACAGATAACCATGCCAGCACCAGCACGCTGGGTAGGTTAGTACCACCGGCAACAACACAAGTGGTTCGGTCTCGGCATGCATGTTCCTCTTGTGAGAAAAGTAGCTCAACCGTGGAAACACAAGAGAGACCGCAAGATTTTCCCTCCACTGCCTTGGACTAAAAATGCTCTGTAAAAACTGTACTACTCCTCCGTAGGCCGTAGCTTGCAAGTGCCCCCGAAATTACCACATATATGAAAGACGGTCTGAATGCTGCGCTTAGAGCGCATCTGCTACTGTTCACGTTACTGTAGCTGCTACAGTATGCCCCCTCTTCGTCCTCGCCGACGGATGCGTGCCGGGACGCCGCACGAACCGTCGCCGGCGTCAATTTCGTCCGCCGCCGCGTTTCGACGTCGCCGGCGACGCTCCGTCCATCAGATGCGGCCGCGCCGCCACCCGCGGGTAGCCCGTGTCGAGCCGCACCCGACGCGTCCAGTCTCGCTTCCCGGCTCGCTCGGACGCGGCGGCGCCGTGGGCGGGTCCGGCCACCACTGACGTCAACATGACGTCGAGGTGGACCCGGATTGTCAGTTTTTTTTCCCTTTTCAGAATCATTTCCGAAAAAATGTTTAATCACTGATGTGTGGGCCCGGATTACATAAATAATTTCCAGAAAAATAAAAACCATCGGAAAATCAAAATCTCTAGATATATCCATTGGAAAAATACGAGCAATACGTACAAACTACTTACGCAAAAAAAAAATTAGATATTCAAATTTTGTCAATATTTGGAGATGATTCACATGCACTTTTCCTAATTTCAATTAAATATTGGATAGTTCAAATGCACTTTCTCCAATTTCAATTAAATGTTGACATCGAAATACGAACATGTTTGAACATTTCAAACTACTAGATATTTGAATATTGTACAAGATATTTTAAAAATGCCAAAAAAAAATGTGGGCCCACTGTACATAAAATTTTTCCAGAGAAAGGATAACATTGGAAAATCAATATCTCTGAATCAGAAAAATACATACAAACTACTTATGCTTAAAAAAAATTGAACATTCCAATTTGGCCAACATTTAGGCGAATATTGGCAGAGTCAGTTATTTATGTCCAAATTTTCACTATGTATATGTGGCAGCACGTTTTGGTTGTAGGAAGCTTAAAGATGCAGAGCTTAATCAACATTGCCTTTTACTTTTACTGTGTCCACTGTTTTTGCATGCTGATAGTGCTGCCACATTGATTTAATAGTGCGCTGTTTCCTATTTATGGTTACTAATATTGTTTGTTCATCATGTATGAAGATTGTTGTAGAGCTTTCATTTGAACGGTTTTTCAGTGATGTTTAAATTTTTTCCAGAAAAAGGATAACATCGGAAAATCATTATCACTGAATCAGAAAAATACATACAAACTGCTTATGCTAAAAAAAATTGAATATTCAAATTCTGTCAAAATTTGGAGATGATTGAAATGCACTTTTGCTAAATTCAATTAAACATTGACGTCGAAATACAAACAGGTTTGAAATTTTCAAACTACTAAATATTTAAATATTCGACGACACATATAAAAAATGCTCGAAAAAAAACTACCTATTCATAAGAAAATAAAAACATGTTTGAACATTCCAATTTGGCCAACATTTAGGCGAATATTCCGATATTCAATAAAATATATCGAAAATGCTAAAAAAAGGCTATTTACTTATATCAAAATACAAATATATTAATTCACCAAGGACGTGGCGTGACGCCACGCCAAATTCAACTAGTAGGCAAAAAAAAAAGGTCCGTGCTCTGATCTGTTGCCGAAGATCCTTTTTGCCGAGCGAGGCCACTTGAGGCGATGGATCGGGTATATTTAATAGACCCCGAGGTGACCAGAGGGCGTTGGAATCTTCCAAGCACGCACTTCCGGACCCATCCCATCCATCCAGTTACGTGGTCTGCGGCAGCGAGCTGACTTGCTACCGGGTGGATAGTACTCACCCATCATCGGAACCGTCTTGCCTGTAGGAACTAGCACGAGGCGAAGACCATGTCGGCCTTCTCCACGCATGCTTTCCTTTGCACCACCATTGTCCCGGTGTTTGACCCACTGTCATTTCGCACTTGCTACGTACTGCGCTGTGAGTTGAGACCGGTGACCTGAACAAAGCATACCCATCCACGTTGTACTAGTTTTTATGTGAAGAGAAATTCAATTTGGGTGGTGCTCTGCTCTTATCCAAGAGACATGTCATGTACGCGTCGGAGTTAGCCTCAAAGTATATTTTTTTAAACTAGGCAAAAGAATTGCCTCAAAGTATATTTTACTGGATCTCCAGTCGGTCAGGGATCGGGACATCTCGCGGGGCGACGGGAGGGGCGAAACCCTAACCCGCGCCGCCACCCACCTCCTCCCTCGCCTCCCTCCCTCGCTGCTCTACGCCCCGGTGGTCCGACCGTCGATCCCGGGCCCGGAGGTGCCGTCGGTTGTTCGACGGTGCTCGGCGGCGGCGCCTGCGCACCTCCTTCCTTGGTCGGCAGGGCTTATTCCCTTCCTCCCTGCAGGCTCTCTGCTCCTCCCCGTGGCTGCGAGTGTGGATGGCTTGGTGGACCAGCTGGTCGGAGGGGAACGACAAGTCAGCACCGAACGAAGGTTCGATCCTGCCTCTGGCTGGAACAGACATCGACGAGCCTGCGGGTGTCGATTGCTCTTGAGTCGTTGTCCTGGTGCGGCGGTGTGCTCGATCCCCTCCTGTCCATTGCTCCGGGGGAAACCTCTGATCCGGTTTTTCGGATCGAGGGATGATGGCGCATACGTCATTTCCCCTCATGGGAGCATTGTTTTTGGAGCTGGGCTCAACTGGAGGGACTAGTGGTGTGTTTACTGCTGTTGTACGGCCATCTTGGGGCCGATAGTGGTGTGTTTCTCTCTTCGGCCGGCCTTCGCGTGGTCTCGGTCCCGCGAATGTGCTTGCTCAAGACCCCCCATGGTTGCCGTTGTGGTGTGGAGAGCTTCGGGCTCCTGGTGTCGTCCCGGCTCACCTTTTTTCAATGATGACACAATGATGCCTCCCCAACCTGCTTCGTCTGGACCTCCCGTGGCGGAGCTCCTGTCTAGGTTTGTGCTAGGTGCTAGGCTTAGCACTCGCCGATGATGATGGTGGATGCTCCTGGGTTGTGCCGTAGGGTTCGATAGGCACGCCGGTGCGACGCGCAAGGCTGTTTGCTGTATCTTGGTATTGTGATCGCTCAACTGCACCCCTCATCTACTTGTGACCCTCATGGTGGCTCTTGTTGTTCCCTTTTCTAGTCTTTTTTTTCTTTGTCTTCTGCTCCCTTCGCCAGGATATTTTCGTGAATGAAACAAGCGGTGGGGATTTTCCTCGTCAATCTCGAAAAAAAGTATATTACTGTATTTTTGAACCATCCAATGAGCACGAGGGTCAATTACGAACGACACTCGGTAAACAAATGCAGAGACGCCGTTACCGGGCCGGGTCGATCCACCAATCCGACGACGACCGCAGCCCCTCTCCTCAGTCCTCACTCTTCGCCGGCGTCACACTACCACACTCCTTCCTTCCTCCACGGCCGTGTCTTCCCCTCCACGTTGACCACGACTTATTCGTCTCCAACCTCTCCTCCTCCACACCCCACCACCCAAGTGGCCCACGGCCAGCCTTCGACGCCACTCCACCGGCTCCTAACTAACCAACCAACCACTGCCGCCGGCAGTCCCCGCCTGTCAGCCTCCCCCATCCTCGCACGCCCGCACATTGCGCCTCGTGCGCGCGCCCACGCCGCATGATCATCCTTCGCTTACCCCACCTGCGACGCAACTTCTTCCCACGCCGCCCCTCTCGCCCGCCCGCCGCTTTAAAACCATCTCACTCCACCACTCCCCCACACCACACCAAGCTAGCCAGCTACAGCCAGCAAACACACCTCACTCCAGCCACCGCACAAGAAGAAGAACAAGTCTCACGCAGGAACGCGTCCGTCTTCTCTCCCGAGCTCGATCAGCAGCTTGTGCGCGCGGTGCCATGTCGTCTTCGGCCATGGAATTCCTCCACGCCTTGATCCCGGTCGACCACCACGACGAGGAGACGTCGGCTGCTTTCAGCAGCGGCGCCACGAGCGGGGAGGAGAGCGGCCACGTGCTGCAGGGGTGGGCCAAGAAGAAGCGCTCGCGCCGCCACCGCTCCGAGGAGGAGAACCTCGCGCTCTGCCTCCTCATGCTCTCCCGCAGCGGCGGCAACCACCGCGTCCAGGCGCCGCAGCCCTCCCTATCATCCCCGGAGTTCAGGTGCTCCGTCTGCGGCAAGTCCTTCGGCTCCTACCAGGCGCTCGGGGGCCACAAGACGAGCCACCGGGTGAAGCTGCCGTCTCCACCCGCCGACGCCGCTGCTCCACTCGCGGCCCCCGTCGCCGTCGCACCGCCAGCCGAGCCGGCCACGTCGTCCACCGCCGCGTCCTCCGACGGCGCCGCCAGGGTCCACCGCTGCTCCATCTGCCAAAAGGAGTTCCCGACCGGGCAGGCGCTCGGCGGGCACAAGAGGAAGCACTACGACGGTGGCGCCACCGCCGCCTCGTCCACCGAGCTCCTGGCCGTCGCCGCGGCCGCCGAGTCCGAGGTCGGGAGCACCGGCGCCAACGGGATCAGCTCCGCCGCCGCTGCCCGGGCCTCGTTCGACCTCAACATCCCGGCCGTGCCGGAGTTCGTGTGGCGGCCGTGCGCCAAGGGCAGCAAGATGATGATGTGGGAGGACGAGGAGGAGGTGCAGAGCCCGCTCGCCTTCAAGAAGCCACGCCTCCTCACGGCGTGAATGATGAACAGCAACACATAGCTGCATGGATCCGATCGATCCAGCACAAGTTTTTGGTGAAATTGAGTCCGGTCAACACTATTCGTTCATTCGTTTGGTTTAATTTGTTCCTGCTCCTGTACAGATTGAGTGAGTGATACACCATATATAGGTAGCCATATATACTCATAGACATGGGTGGATCTTCTTGGTTCTTTTCAGCGATGGAGGATTACTTTGTACCATTTGTTCTGTAGCCGCCAGTATATTGTAGTAGTTCAAATGAAGTTCATACAAACTCATACAGAGATTGATCATGAACTAGCAGTGGTAGTAGCACACTCTGTAACATACACACCAATTGAATTGGAGATTATTTGAATTGAAATTCGCATCCCTCCAATATTGAACCCATGTTTCAGTTGCTTGATCACGCTTTAAAAGTTGATCGCACTTCAAAGGATCGATGCTCTGGTAGGTCAATCACCTTTGCGTGCACTGCAGTAACTTGTTGTAGTACTCGCCTGGAAGGATACACTGCTGTAACTTGCACGAATAAAGAGATGGAAAACCTCTGCTTCAGTTCAAAGCACCAGATGCAAGCAGAGAACTTAAGTCTACTGCGAGAATCGATCGATCAGGCCGCCTCGCCTAGATGGAATGACCTGTTATTCACGTGTCTGCGTGACGTGATGAACTCTCGACGAATCGATCAAATCCATGTACTTAGTCGGGGAATTGCAGCGTGACATGTGCGACGACGACTATACCGCCGCCGTTGCTGCAAGTGGAAAAACAAAAGACTCGATCGGGCCGGCTCGCAGCTTCGTGCACGTCGACCGGTGACACCCAAGTTGGCGACAGCGACGCCGCCCGCCGGGTTTGATAACCTCGTGCCGACCTGCAGCTGGCCGGATCGACTGATCGCTTTCGAACGCAACAGCCGGCCGGCGCCGCACACGGCCGGCACGCGGCAGCCACCGGTGGACGGCCGGCCGCTCGCGAGGGTGGACGGGAAAATTCGGCTGGCGCCGCGCCTTCGTGACACCTGCGTGCGTGCGCTTTCGATGGTTTTCTTTTTCTTGAACGTTGAAGCGTGGACGGAGATGGTCGCCGTATGTACGTGTTTGGCATGGCGGTGACGTTCTGGATCGACCTCCGGTGCCGCGTGATCTGCGACGTCGGCTTCTGAGTTCTCGGTGGGCACCGGGTTCGGCTCCTGGATCGCTGGATCTTCTCCGGGTGACGTACGCCGCGTTTGCTTAATAGGTAAGCCAGGGAACTACCTCAAGCTATGTGGTATGATGATGCGGCTAGTCCGCTGATTATGGAGGCGAGAGAGCGGTTCGTGATGGAATCCGACTTGCTGTGGATCGTCAAATACAAGCTGTGGACATCGAAACGGACGCTAAAGAGGTGCTCAAACTAATGCAAGATCATGGAGTGGAAGATCTTTTTGTGTGTGCTAAACACAGTACAACGCAGACGCTCACATACACGTGCACACACTCACCCCTATAAACGCACACACGCACACCCTACCCCTATGAGCACCTCCGAAAGACTGAGCCGGCGGTCTGGTCTTGATATTGACGAAGTCACCACATGCGCCTCGCTGTCGATGGGAACGTCGCCTCCCACTGAAGAATATTCCGCCTAAATAAGAAACACCAATGTCAAATCCAGGATTTGAACTGGTGGGCTGAGGATACAACCACACTCATAACCATCTTACCACAGGCAAGTTCTCTGGAGGTGGAAGATCTGAAATCGCTGTTTTATGCCAGGAGATAAAGGAGCTAAGTGGGTTTCTTACTAGTATTTCATTTCGGCATACTGGGCGTCTAGCAAATGCAGCAGCTCATGCTTGTGCTAAGAGAGCTAGTAGTGTGAGAAGAAGGTGCTTATGGGTAAATTATAAAGAGATATATGCATGGTTAGTCACACAACTTGTCCGAGATGAGTACTTTGGTCACTAAACTTGCAAAAGGTTGTGCGAAGGTCACTCAACTTGTCCGAGATGAGTAAACTGGTCACAAACCATTGACTGAGCAGTTGACCATTGACTCTTACCAAATTTTTTTTGCAAAAACACCCCTGTAGAATCACAAAATCACAAAAACACATCATTTTTTTGCAAAAACACCCCTGTAGAGAGATATTAATGTGATTTTGTGATTCTACGGGGGTGTTTTGCAAAAAAAAAATGGTAAGAGTCAATGGTCAACTGCTCAGTCAATGATTTGTGACCAGTTTACTCATCTCGGACAAGTTGAGTGACCTTCGCACAACCTTTTGCAAGTTTAGTGACCAAAGTACTCATCTCGGACAAGTTGTGTGACTAACCATGCATATATCTCAATTATAAACCACCCTTCTTAGAACAGATCCTATGGAAAGATTGTAATCCCATGAATTAATCAATAAAGCTACTGATTTGCAAAAAAAAAAAAAGGGAATAAAAAGTCTGGCACGATGCACGCGACGTGCAGTTTTTTTTTTTTTTTTTTTTGCAATTTTCACCACGTATATTCAACCGAAAACCACGTACAGAGTACACAGTAGAAATACAGAACCAAAATACGTAGAGGAAAAGGATCCAGAAGCAACGAGAACTTCAACGTCGCCGGCACCGGAGACGAGGATGACCAGCCGCCGTCTTGCCGCTGTCAGGAAAGAATTGCTCTATGAGAGACGCCGCCGTGCCCGTCCGCCGCGCCGCGGCGGAGCTTTCGTCGATGAACGACCAGGGCGAGCGCCCCCCTGTCCCAGCCACACCTCCTTGCCTCGGCCGCCATCGTCGCCGTCGCCGGAAGAAGACGATGGACGCGACGTGCAGCTGCTACTACTACTCCCTAGCTATTCGGCCGTATTCGGTATATGTAACGCCGTATTCGGCCGCGTCCAACAGTTTTTTCTCTCTCTCTTTTTGGATAGGGAAACTGTTACTGTGAGCTCGTCGGGGGACCCCCTAGCTATCGCTTGCAGCGAGTTGAACGGACGCGTCGCTCACGCTCGGTTCCTCCTGGCCCGTAGGCCCACGAGAAAAACGGCCCAGGATCTTCGCACGGGAGTGGTTAAACAATGTTTATCATGTATTTAAAAATGTGTTCACATATTAAAAAAATCATCATGTTTTTAAAATGATTTCTTCCCTCACCAAGACCCGCTAGCTTGTTGATTGAATTTGTTGTAGATTTTCTACCTCCAATTAGAGATGAATTATATGTAGGAGAGCTGATGAAAAATAATGGTAACTTTGAAGCTGGATGCTAACGGCTTGATGAATAAATATGTAGGAGTGCACTCGACGATCCTAGAAAGGGAGCTCCGGCACCATGTCGTCGACGTTGTCGCGAGCTCGAAGCACCCGTTCACCATCTGAACTGTCGCCGCCCAAGTGGAGACGGGAGGCGGCTAGCCAGCCGGTCCCGCCGGTGCCGCCTCCGTTGCGGAGGGCCTCCTCTTGGGCCACCAATGTAGCCAATGCGCAGTACGGAGAGCACGAAAAGCACAACGCACACGCGCTCTCCGGCGTCGTAGTGACGACGCTTTCCCATGTCGCTATCTCATTCTATCATCTCTCTGAGCAAAACTGACAACGCTCTTGGCTCTAAACAAAGACTGTTTACACTGAGTATACAGACGCCTAAATATATAGACCTCGATACCGGAACAACGGTTTGCTTTGCTTCGCTCCAAGAACCAGGAACAATTCTTTGTGTTGCTTCGCACTAGGAACAACCGAACAAGGTCTTGATGAATTTATTGTCAGGGCAGGGGGGGGGGGGGGGGGGGCACTTGCCCCCTCCCTCCCAGCACACAAATGGATGTCTTTCATTCCTCCTCCTCTTTCTCCCCTTTGCAATTACATCGTTTCTAATTCCTCCACAACCATGTCTTCTCACCCTATCGAAGGGTCCTACCATTCTTCATCCTCTGTCGGCATGATCGTCGGGGAGGTGATCGGAGGAGCTATGGAGGATTGTTGATGTCGTGAATCACACGTCCGTCCGTTGGGAACCCAAAGAGGAAGGTATGATACAGCGTAGCAGAAGTTTTCCCTTGATTTCAAAACCAAGGTTATCGAACCAGTAGGACTTGACAGACTTCAACTTGGTGTCAATCTACTCTGGCGCTTGTAGATCAACGTGGACCTGCACACAACACAATCAAACTACTTTGTCCCAACTAAACAGGAAGGTTGTCAATCTCCGCGGCTTGCTGAAAACAAAAAATTAAACGTATGGTGTGGAAAAGAATTGTAAGTGCAAAAATGAACAACGAGCAAATGACGATGGAAAGCAATGGAAATGGTGTTTTAATCAGTGTAAAAGAATGAACCGGGCCCACAGCTCACTAGTGGTGTCTCTCCATAAAACAGATAAACATACATGCTGGGTAAACAAATTATAGCTAGGTAATTGTCAAATTGTAAGGGCATGACAATGCTATCATGACAATCTAAAATTCACTGTAATACTTAATTGGGCATTACAAAAAAAAATACATAGACCGCTTACTAGCTACATCTATGACTAATAATCCACCCCGGCATCGCTATCCAGCATGTCACTCGAAAGTATTAAGTTGCAAGCAACAGATAATTGCAATACGCAAAGTGTGTAATGTAAGCAACGCATATAACACGTTGAAATAGCACCGCAGTTTTACCCCTAGTGGCAACATCACATCCCATCACGTTCGTTTCTGCCATCTCGAGCACAAACAAAAGAAGGCATTAACCCACTATCTAGCATAAAATCCTCTCTTGGAGACACTAGCAACTGAGAATGTTACTTTCTTATAACTATGATTTCATAGTATTCAGATACATTTAATAACTATACCCGCAGGTATTATTGCACCGTATAGACAATGTTAACAATAAGACCTTGTGGCAGGACAAGTCAGTCGGAGTTTCTTACTTTCTTATGGATAGAGCCATATTATTGTGTATGAGTGTGGATAAGTATGCTTTGCATGGTTGAGATTTAATATTGAGTTATACCGAGGGGGTAAACTAGTGGAAACCGTATTTTTACAGAAGAATGTAGATAAATTGGAACAAATATTTAGCCTAGGATGTAGATTAAATTGAAATGGAGGGAGTATGTACTCTACTAAAAATTCACCCGCTCATCGCTATCTACTTTTTAAACTTTTGCTTAAACTATGAGAGCGTAGAGGAAACAACCAGGAGAACGAGCTGAAGTTGAAAGTATCGACTACTATATCGCGTAAGGAAGTGAAGATGAGATATTTTGTAGTACTAGAGCACTAGGAGTGAGATAGAACTAATTTGGGGATTGAGTGCATATCCAGTGATCCTATCTCTCTTATGATACCATTATATCATTCTCAAAATTCAAAATTTCGAAAAATCGAAAAAATACTATGGATGTTCAGAAGTGATGTGTTTACGATTCGTAGCATAACCAAATTCCAAATATACGCATAGAAACAAAAGGGAAAATCCAACATGAATAGTGTCACAAAAAGATAAAAACACAAAATGACACTATTCATATAGCAATTTATATTTTTTGTTTCTTCGTGCGTACTTCGAATTTAGTTCTGAAAATTTTAGGGAATGTAAACACACATATTATGAACTCCCAACATTTTTTTCAAAAAAAATTGACACTTCTAAATTTGAATTTTGACGAGTGGTATCATTGTATCTCTACTATATAATATCAGTAAAGTTTCTTCCTCCAAAAATTTCGTCCGTGGTACGTCGTGCATATCGGTAGGTCGTCCAGATCGGTGAAATAATCAGACGGGTTCGTTCGGCCGTCCGTGTCGATGTGGCCTAATGTTTATGTCCTTCTCGAGCCTCTACGACTCGTTCGCCTCGCCTCCGCCCGAGCAGCGCGAACATGAGCGCTGCAGCTTGCTTCGAATCCGCCTGCGAGTCTGCGACGAGCCTCCACAGTGGCGGCAGCGATAGCCTGAGGCCGGCGCGCTATGTCGTGTTCGTACCTCCCGATCTTCCTTTAGTTATCTCAGGCGTGACTGGAAGGCCCGGCCCAGGCGCCCAGTACGTCACGGCCGAAGGTGATCGTGCTTCAAGTTAACTATTGAGTGTGATCAATGGCGAGCCGTGGTACCTCTGGGGCACCGCGCGTCGCACCGCCACACGCTTGTCCACCTCAGCCCAGCCGAGCGTCCCTGCCTCCAAATTGGAGACACCGGCATCGCAGCGCTACTCGACGGGGCGCTCCAGGCCGGCTCGTACAATCGGCGGCGGCGACCAGGACAGGCACCCCGCTGCACCTCCTATGAGTGAGGCTCGTACCATTCAGCTCAAGTCCGGCCCCGTAGTGGCATTCGCAGATCCGCTGCCGACGGCGCGACGCGTCTCGCGTCGTTCCTAGCGCCAACGGTGACACCTGTGCTAACGCCCACGGATGACAGGCACAAAGGACGTCGTGGACACGCTACTGATTGTAGAGGAGGACGTCGGCTAACGACGACGTGACCAAATGGCAAATATAATTTTCCAAGGCGCGTACCCGATCTGGGTGGAGGTGCATCTCGCCCACTATATGGGATTCCACAACGTCGAGCCAGAGTTGCAGAATGGTTCCGTCTTCAGGTACGCCTTTGGCGACAAATGCATCGAGCTGCTGGAGTGCTCGACAGAAGTGGGCAGAACCCAGTCGGCAGTTGCAGGTGAGCAATATGCCCATATGAGTCTGACATGCTTTAAGTTTCTCGGGCGTTCTCTTCCTTCCTAGATTTCCTTCTTTTTATGGGTAGTATGGGTAGTAGTTAGTGTGTTAATGTCTGACACACAGTGCCATAATGTTGTTTCGTGTTGCTTAATCTATACTAAACTTCAGTAGCCTGCTTTAGTAGGTCAATACATGCAATACAGCTTGCTGGGCAGTCACAATTAGGAAACTGACAAAACATTATTGCAAACTGTTAGATATGTTAGTACGAGTATTGGGTTATATCGCCAAGATTTATCATAATAAGTACACGTTATAGTGTGAAATATGTGAGTTAGTTACCAGGCTCTAGCACAGCAGAAATTCATCATTTGTACCAACCATTGTCAAACCCAGAACCTCCATAACCCAGATTTTTATTCTACCCCGTTGCAACGCACGGATACTTTGCTATATCATTTAATATATGGGTTCAATGGGCTCTTATCTTGTCGATCGAAACTCACAGATAAGGAAAAAAAAAGAGGTGGGCTTTCTTTTCCTGGTGCGCTAACGGAATCCATGCGGGGATGTTGCAGGCCTGGAGCATGAAGGGCTAAATAACATTTCCGTGGGCCGACAACCCATGAGAATAGAGGTTAAAACCTGTCGGTTCATGAAGACACACATGAATATATTTATTTCTGTGAGTTTTGTAACATTCCACAGGGATATATGCAAATGCGCTCAATTAATGTCTGCTCTCCATTCACCTACAGTAAAAACTTATTTTGTGTGTGCTAGTGCGGGGATGACAAGAAAATACGTCAGCTCACATGGTTAGTCGCTTTTCTTGTAGTGATTCGACATAATTTTATCAGAAACTGTATATTCTTATATCTTAATTCGACCAGTCCTGTGTGAAAGAAATATCACCGCGATATCACCGGGGCATGTCTGCACACCTTCATAGGAGTACACCGATGGCCAGTCATGCACTCATGCATTGCCGAGAGATACAATACATCACTGAGCCATGACACAGTGATAGTGTTGCCATTAATTAGAGTCGACAACATATCAAATCACTCTCTTTATTTTCATTTGGGTAATCGGTGTGGCCCAGATTCTTATGGAAAACAGTTTTCACAGCTGAGTTCATGACAATTGCATCACGATAGTAGTTGCACAGATATGAGGAAGAACCGGGGAGAGAATCGACTCTCGTGTCCCTCGCGTCGCCCCTCAGTGGGCGACTCGAGGGGAACCCTACCCCACCGCCCTAGTCCCTTCCCTCCGGCTTCCGTACCCGCCGCCTCTGCCGCCGGCCTCTCCACGGTGGCGGCGGCCCCAACCTCCAAAAGGGGCGCGGGAGAACTGCGGTGGAAACGAGCGCCCTAGGGCGCGGGCTCACGCGACGCGGCGGCGTGTCTACGTGAGGCGCCGACGAGCGCCGCGGGCTGGCGTTGGTGGGGACGGTGGGTGACGGGGTCATGGCGTGACAGCGAGGCAGGGTCGGTGAAGCGGCGGCGATGGGGGCGATGGCGCCCGCACGCTAGGTGTGGGCCCAAGCGGTCCAGATCTGGGCCCAGTCTGGGCTCCTGTGAGCCGTGGCTGTTGAGCGCGGTTGTGCGGGGCACCATCTTCCGCCAGTGGCGGACCCAGACAATATTTTGAGAGGGGGCACACGATTTGACTGGGGGCATTTCTTGTATAACTCCACAAAATTTGAAGATTTTTCTCTAAAAATTGAACAAATACTATTGAAATTTCAATTTTTGAGTGGGGGCCAAGGCCCCCACAAGCCTGTACTTGGGTCCGCCCCTGTATTCCGCGCCCCTTCTGCGCCCTTCATCGGCCTCATGCGCCCTCTTCCTCGACGAAGACTGCTTCCGACGTATGGTATTCCGCTCATCTTCCTGGCTCGGGGACTGTAGTGGGGCGGAGTGAGTTCTGGGAGAAATCCCTGCCGGCATACCCAGCACTGATGTGGTGGCGCTTGTGGGCGTCGCCATTCCTCCTTGGAGGGTGATACGTCCAAAACGTATCTACTTTTCCGAACACTTTTGCTGTTGTTTTACCTCTAACTTGTATGATTTGGATGCAACTAACATGGACTAACGCTGTTTTCAGCAGAATTGCCCTGGTGTCTTCTTTTTGTGCAGAAAAGTCAACTTTCGAGAAAAACTCCGAAAACAATTGCGATCGTCATATTTCACCGGAAGACCCACGGAGCCAGAAGGGGAGTCGGAGAGGCCACACCAGGCAGCCACGCCATAGCTGGGCGCGGCTGGGGGTGGGGCCGCGCCCAAGTGTGGCGTGGCCACCTCGGTCGCCCCCCGACGCTCCCCTTTGGACTATATATTGCCCTTGACCTAAATATCGAGGGGGGTTCGACCATATTTCGCGAAACACATCCACGCTCCGCCGCCGCCGCGATCTCTATTCCGGGGATCAGAAGTTCCGTTCTGGCACCCTGCCGGGACGGGGATTCGGAGGAGATCATCACCATCGTCATCACCACCGCCTCTCCATCAACCATCAATGATTCCCCCATCCATGTGTGAGTAGTTCCCTGCTGTAGGCTGAGGGGATGGTAGGGATTGGATGAGATTGTTCATGTAATAAGTTGCCAGATTGTTAGGGCATGGTGCCTAGTATCCATTGTTAGTGCTATTTATCATTGTTGCAACTTGTTGTGCTTAATGCTTGCCACTAGGGCCCGAGTGCCATGATCTCAGATCTGAACATGTTGTTGATGCATGAGAATAATTATGTTTTAGATCATATCTGCAAGTTGTTTTCACCTGTTATTGTCCGGAACCCGAGGCCCCGGAGTGACAGCAACCGGGATAACTGGAGGGGATGGCTTTGACTTGAGGATTACGTGTGTTCACGGAGTGTTAATGCATTGCTCCGGTACTTTATTAAAAGGAGTACCTTAATTGCCAGTAGTTTCCCTTGAGGCCCCGCTGCAAACGGGCTGGCAGGACAGTAGATGTTGTGCAAGTTTCTCATTGCGAGCACGTACGACTATATACGGAACACATGCCTATGTTTGACTAGTACTAGGATGCTTTTATAATTGTTTACCTGCAAATGCCCTGAGTTATGATTATTACATGAGCGCTCTTATCCATGCAACGCCCGTACATCCGTCCCTATGCCTACAGTACTTTTAATCCTGCTGTTTACTGAAATTACTGCTGCTGTCTTTGTTACACTGTTGCTGCTATTACTTTGTTACTACTGCTGTTATATCACCGTTGCTACTGATAATCTGTGTCGAGGAAGTCTACTTTCAGGTGCAGCTGAACTGACAATTCATCTGTTAAGGCTTATATTTATTCTTTGGCTCCCCTTGTGTCGAATCAATAAATTTGGGTTTTACTTCCCTCGAAGACTGTTGCGATCCCCTATACTTGTGGGTCATCAAGACTATTTTCTGGCGCCGTTGCCGGGGAGCATAGCTTTATTTATAAGTTCATCTGGAAGTGATATCCTTTGCTGCAATCCATTTATCATGGGGAAAACTCATGACAAGAAGGTGGCTATTCTGCCATCCACTACAAGGAAAGGTACGGCTCTGAACTCCGCTGCTGCTCTTGATTCACCATCTGTTATTAATCAACTGGTTACACCGCCACACGCACCTGCTTCGCGTGTTGGCACTACTGAATCTGAAACTGTTTCTGATGAATTTGATGATGCTTCTACTGTGCTTAGTGAAACTGGTTCGTTAGGTCCTTTTCTAGATGCTACGATTGCTAGGTCTAGACTTATTGAAAATTCTGAAATGCCTAATGAAAATGTTGTCACACCTGTTGCTTCTCCTGAGTCGAGGGAATTCATCGATGATGATGACCCCGAGGAAGATTATATAGAAGTAGATGAAGCTTTTGCTGAAAAATGCAGGAATCTTGACTCTTCTGCTGATTCTGCCACTATAATGGATTTTCTGAAAAAACACACTGTTAGCTACAAATTGTCTGCTGATCCTGAGTTTGCAACATCTCCTATTCGTATAACTGATAAGGATTATGACTTTTCTGTGGATTTGTCCTTTATATCTGTGGTAGAGAAAGATCCTTTTTGTGGTGCTGAAGATGAAAGTGCTATGGAACATATGAACAAGTTATCTACTTTAAGTAGTTTGTTCTCTGATGATATTAAATTGCGCACCTATTTTGTTACCAAAATTTTTCCTTTCTCTCTGAAAGGCGATGCTAAAGCTTGGTTTGGTAATTTGTCTCCCGGTTGTATTAAAAATCCTTTAGGATTGGTTGATGTTTTCTTCCATAAATATTATCCTGCTAGTGTTCAACATGTTGCTTTGCAGAGAATTTTTAACTTCAAGCAATTGCAGGAAGAAAATATTTCTGAAACTTGGTCAAGGTTTTGTTATTTGCTTAGAGTTCGACCTGGACATGATATACCTAAAAATGAACTTCTTGATATATTTTATAATGGACTAACCGATGAATCTAGGACATTCCTGGATAGTTGTGCTGGTTGTGTTTTCAGGAAACGAACTCCAGATGAAGCTGAGGAATTAATGGCTAAGATTAGCCAAAATTATGAAGATTGGGTTATAGCTGAACCCACTCCCACACCAGAGCCTGCGCCAGTGCCTACACCAAGAAAGAGAGGTGTTATTGAACTTGATAATGAAGGAATGAGAGAAGCCAAGAGGACTCTCAAGGAGAGGGGTATTAAATCTGAAGATGTTAAAAATTTACCTCCAATAGAAGACTTATGTAAGCCGACTCCTCCACCTTCAATTGAGGTACACTCTCTACAATATTTCGATGCTGGTGATATTCCTTATGGTAAGCCTCCTGATCAATGCTTAGATGAACTTGATAATTTTATTGTTAAGCAGGAGCATTTTAATATGAGAGTAGAAAATCATCTGTTAGAAAATTCTCGTATTATTAGTAATTTGCAAGATGTTTTGGTAAGAACTGTAAATGACATTAAAGGTCTAGTTAAACATCTTAGTATGGTTCAAACTCAAATGGAGCAAATTACTAAAGTACAAAAAGACTTGCTAGCTAAAAATTCTAATAGTAATGGAAAACATGCTTTTGGAATAGCAACTAGGAGTGGAGCTTCCACTCAAGATCCTTTGTATCCTGAGGGACATCCTAAAAGAATTGAACAAGATTCTCAATTAGCTGAAAGGCCCAGCTCTCCTTCTAAGAAAAAGAAGAAGAAACATAAACCTGCTGTAGAGTCTTCTGAAACTATTAAGGAAAAAGAACCTGCTAGTGATCCTAATAGTATATCTGTGTCTGATGCTGAAACTGAAAATGGTAATGAACCTGTTAATGATAATGATAGAAACAATGCTAATAATAATGAAGAGGTTGAGAGCGATTCTGATAGTGACACTGAAAATAAAAATTGCACTAAAGAGGATTTTGTAGCTAAGAAACATGGTAAAGAAAGAGAACCTTGGGTGCAAAAATCAATGCCTTTTCCTAATAAGAAACATAAATCCAAGGAAGAAGAACACTACAACAAGTTTTGTGAGTGGATGAAACCTTTGTTTTTGCAAATTCCTTTGACTGATGCTATTAAGCTGCCTCCTTATTCGAAATACATGAAGGATATTGTTTCTAACAAGAGGAAAATTCCTAATGAGGAGATTTCCACCATGCTTGCTAATTACTCTTTCAATGGTAAGGTTCCAAAGAAACTTGGAGATCCAGGTATACCAACTATTCCTTGCTCTATTAAAAATAATTATGTTAGAACTGCACTTTGTGATCTTGGAGCTGGAGTAAGTGTGATGCCTTTCTCTCTTTATAAGAGACTTTATTTAGATAAATTGATACCAACTGATATATCTTTGCAAATGGCTGATAAATCTACTGCTGTTCCTGTTGGTATATGTGAAAATGTTCCTGTTCAAGTTACTACCAACTGTTTGATTTTGACTGACTTTGTTGTGTTGGATATGCCTGAAGATGATAATATGTCCATTATTCTTGGTAGACCTTTTCTTAATACTGCAGGAGCTGTTATTGATTGCAATAAAGGGAAAGTTACTTTTAATGTCAATGACAAAGAGCATACTGTTTATTTTCCCAAGAAGCAAAATGTATTATGTGGAGTTAGCTCAATTGCAAGTTATAAAACTATCAAAGTTGGAAGTATTGATTGTCCTATTTATGACCACCATGAAGGATATGAAAGTATTATGGTTGGGACAATATCTATTCAATATAAGGTAACATAATGGTATCATGTAGTTTAATTCTTTTATGTCAAATAAAATATATTTGGTGGCAAGACTTGATCAACCTTGTTGACAAATACATTTTAGTTGCATAAAATTGTTAAACCACATTCTCTCTTTCTCATCTGTTATACCTTCTGTTATATTGCTGTCTTTATAAATTTTTAGAATGTTGTTTAGTGTGGTTAAAATTTTGCTTAGCTGCTGTTTAGAATTTTAAGTGCCCAGTTTTTGCTCGAAATTGAAAGTTGTCAGAAAAATCTGAAAATTTTACGTAAATTCCTATTTTGAAAAATGCAACGTGGTAGTACCTGGGGCTGACCAGGGGGACCCACCACGCTGCCACGCCATAGCTCGGCGCGGCAGGGGTGGAGGCCGCGCCCCCCTGTGGCGTGGGTCCCACCTGAGCCTCCACAAGGTGAGATTCCTCCCCTTTCTTTCTCTCTCCCGACCAAACTCATATCCATTGTTCAAACTCGTGTTCCTGCTGCTCTTGAGCTCGAATTTTTCGATCTCCTTGCTCAGCCCATTTCAGTTGCTGAAACTTTGCTTGTTTACTCACCGGTATGTGACTCCTTCGATTATCCAAGTAGAATTTTGTTTAGTGTTGTATTTCTAGAGTATTTTGCTGCTGTATGTTGCTGGTTAAGTGAGCTTGCATGCTTGTTCTATGCTTAGATTAATTATCCTTGATGCATGTGTAGCCCTCTTGCAAGTTTCTATAGTAGTTGCCTTGATTCTATAGTTGCAAAATCATTTTTTATGAGACTTGTTGAAAAATTTCAGAAAAGGAAGATGAAGAAATTTTCCTTTGGAGAGTTGTTTGAGAGGCGTGCACCATCATCCTCAAGGAAGACCAGGTCATCTGAAGCCAAAGTTCCTAGGAGATCTTACAATGAAGATCTTATTACTCCAGAGATTGATGATTCGGGGGACCTTGGAGCACCACATCCATCTGTTTTTCCATGTACTCAATTTTTGCAGGCTGCAGGGATTTATGAGGACTTCATGAGCATGATTGAGAGTGTGGGTCTACAAACATTCATGGGGGATACCAGGACCCAATATTCTAGACTCACTAAGATCTTTGTTGAGAGTTTCAAATTTAACTGCAAAGCTTATAAACCAACAGTTGATTTTAAAATTTATGATCGTGCATGTACTATGGAGCTAGATAATTTTTGCAGGATCATAGGTATTGCCCCATCGGGGACGACCAAGAAGATTAAGGAGCAGCCATCCGAGCTAACTGCGCTCTACCAGGAGTTGTGTTATGGAGACTCTCGCTCAGCCCACCGTGGTAAGATAAGAAATGTTCAGTTTCCGGCCATAAGGTATTTCCTATACTACTTAACTAGAAGTGTTCTTCCTAGGGAAAACACTAGTAATATTTCGAATATGCATCTAGCATTTCTTGCTACTGCTTTGAAGGGCGATAAAACTTATAATCTTGGTGCTTTAGTTGCTCGCCGCCTCGCCACCAAAGGCCCCATTTTTGGAGGCATTATTGCTGCGCGTGTTTTAGCTGACTTTAGTCTTGAGGCTGATCCTACTGATGAAATTTTAGTTCCTGAAAAACTTGATCTCTCTGCTATGATAGCACATAAATTTGTTACATCTGGATCCACTCTTGATAACTTGGTTTATAGAATTGTTTATGCTAACGAGGCGGAGCTGGAAGTTCCTCTACCGCAACCAAGTTTGTTCAGTATTTACAGGGATCCTCTATCATATTCGCGGGAGGAATTGAGCACACAGATGGTGGTGCCGCGATACCACGCGCGGTTCTACCCAGATGGGCAGCCGGGGCAGCCTACGGTGCCACCGCCGGCGGCCCCTGACGTCCCCTATTATGGCGGCGCGCCATATTACCCTGACCAGCAAGGAGGATCCTCTTCATCGACCGCCTACGACGCTTCGGCATGGGGTCCGTGGGGATGATTGTCTCCCAATTAGGCCAAAAGCCTAAGCTTGGGGGGAGGTACGCGTATACTGACAGTTCGCTCATTTCTATATTCGCTCCATGTCAGTTCTTTGTATATCCATATTTCGCTTTCTTTTATTTGTTCTTGCTTGTGGTGTTTATTTTCTCAAAACCCAAAAATACCAAAAATATTTTCGTTGTTTCTCTATGCTTTTATTTTAGTAATTCGAGTTGTAGTTTTATTTTGTCTTTTTGATTTTCGAGTTGATATTCAAAAAACCCAAAAATATTTTCCTTTTTATTTGCTTCTTCCTTGCTTTGTTTTAAAATTCGAAAACACCAAAAATATTTGTTGTTCTTCTTGGTTTTGTATAGTTCTTTTCAGATTCAACAGCCGTCTGTGACTCCACCTGGAGCTTGGTTTTCATTTTATATCATTCAAGTCATGCGAGCGAAGGGCAATAATGACGATATTCGACAACTTGATGTGGTGAGAGGCTGGTATGAACCGTATTTGTTTTCATTTTTGTACACATACCTGTCCATATGATTGCGCTTAGTAGTTATGGTATGGGCTATGTTACTTGATGAATGCTTGATAGCCATGTTTTCTCATGATTAATCCTAATCTCCTGAAGGTGCACCATATGTCATATAGTTATTTGCATGCATTGTTTTATTCGTAGAGTGGTATTGTAGTGTGGTATCCTCCTCTGAATGTTTTACTTGATTCGACTTGGCACATGCTTACACATGTTTATGACTCAAAACAAAAGTCAAGCCTCGACGATCTATTGTGACTCAGAGTTTCTGTATCACTTTTATGCCACTGCTAATTTTATTCTGTCGCAAGTATGATTATGACAGTTGTGCTCTCTTGTTGTCGCTTCCCCGTCTATTGCTAGCCTTCACCTGTACTAAGCGGGAATGCTGCTTGTGCATCCAAAATCCTGAAAACCAAGTTATTCCAAAGAGTCCACTATAAATTCCTATGCATGGTTTTAAACCATTCCAAGTAAACTTCTTCGTGTGCTATTGATACGTCTCCAACGTATCCATAATTTCTGCTGTTCCATGCTTATATTATACCATTTGCTACATGTTTTATATACACTTCATATCACTTTTATGCATTTTCTGGGACTAACCTATTGACAAGATGCCACAGTGCCAGTTCCCTGTTTTCTGCTGTTTTTGGTTTCAGAAAGTTACTTCTGGAAATATTCTCGGAATTGCACGAAACAAAAGGCCAAGTCCCTATTTTTCCAACACGTACACGGAGTCCGAAGGAGACACGAAGGGGAGCCACGAGGTGGCCAAACCACCTGGCGGCGCGGCCCCACCTTCTGCCGCGCCAGCCTGTGGTTTGGGCCCCTCGGGGGTCCGCCGACATCGCCCCTTCGCCTATTTATTCCCCGAGACGTGAAAACCCTAAAACACCGAGCCTTTCATCCAGAACATATTCGCTGCCGCCACCGTCGTCAACCCTAACTCGGGGGCTTCTGAAGCTCTTCCCGGCACCCTGCCGGAGAGGGAATCATCACCGGAGGGCTCTACATCGCCATGCCCGCCTCCGGAGTGATGCGTGAGTAGTTCATCCTTGGACTATGGGTCCATAGCAGTAGCTAGATGGTTGTCTTCTCCACTTGTGCCATCATGTTTAGATCTTGTGAGCTGCCTATCATGATCAAGATCATCTTATTGTAATGCTACATGTTGTGTTTGCTGGGATCTGACTTATATTGATACCTATGTGGAGCTGAATATTATATTATCATGTCTATGTCATTTGTGATCTTGCATGCTCTCCGTTACTTGTTGAAGCCTTGGCCAAGTGAATACTTGTGACTCCAAGAGGGGGTATTTATGCATGATAGTTGGGTTCAACCTCTATTTAACCTGGGATAGTGACAGCAAGTTCTAAGGTTGTAGATGTGTTGTTGCCACTAGGGGTAAAACAGCAATGCTTTATTGAAGGATGAATGTATTGTTTACATTACGCACATTACTTAATGCAATTGTCTGTTGCTTGCAACTTAATACTGGAAGGGGTACGGATGTTAACCGGAAAGTGGACTATTTAGGCATAGATGCATGCTGGATAGCGGTCTATGTACTTTGTCGTAATGCCCAAATGAATCTCATAGTAGACACCACAACTCACACATGCATATTATATGCACTTATCAATTGTCAACTGCCCAGCTGTAATTTGTTTACCCAGCATGTTAGTTATCTTATTGGAGAGACACCACTAGTGAACTGTGGACCCCGGTCCATTCTTTTACATCTGAAATACAATCTACTGCAATCATTGTTCTCTACTGTTTTATGCAAACAAACATCATTTTCCATACGATACGTTTAACCCTTTGTTTTCAGCAAGCCGGTGAGATTGACAACCTCACTGTTAAGTTGGGGCAAAGTAATTTGATTGTGTTGTGCAGGTTCCACGTTGGCACCGGAATCCCTGGTGTTGCGCCGCACTACACTCCTTCACCAACACCTTCGAAGCAACCTTGTTTTCCTACTGGTTCGATAAACCTTGGTTTCATACTGAGGGAAAACTTGCTGCTGCACTCATCATACCTTCCTCTTGGGGTTCCCAACTGACGTGTGACGTACAAGCATAGTTTCTGGTGCTGTTGCCGGGGAGATATTCCCTCGTCAACTTAGCGCTAGCAGCTATCTTTAACTATTCAAAATTGTACAATCCCTTTTGTGTCACTGCGTGTAGCTCATAAGGATGTGGTAGTAGAACTTGTCATCTTCCATGCTAAATGATTTCCAAGGACAAGTAGCTTCATCTGCTTGTCCACTTTTATTTTTGCAAAAGAGCTGGTTAGTCCACCTATCATTTAATATTAAAATAGACACTCCTCCACGGTGATTGTTGGTCGGCACCCGAGGATTCGGTTAGCCATGGTTTGTGGAAGAAAAGGTTGGGAGGAGTGTCAAAAATCTGTAAGCATGATATAATGCAAACTATATGAATTTTCGGAACCGCTCTAAAAGTTGGTTAGTTATGGAAGATGACAAGAACTCTATCGCGGATTTGTTGACACTTGCAACCACTTCTCAAAATATTATTTTTATACTCTTTATATGCCTTCGGGAACTAACAAGCTCTAGCACACGATTTAATCCCTGCTTCCCTCTGCGAAGGGCCTATCTTTTATTTTAATGTTGAGTCACCATCCTTCTTTAAAGCTCTTTTTTGAGAGCATGACTGTCATTCTTAGTGAAATGTGCTTGTCCCAGAATAGGTTAGTAGTGACATAGCTTGATGCTTTTATCTTTGATAAGCTTTATTTCTAGTCTGCCTGTAAACTTCAGAGGTGCCTGGGCATTTATGTTTTGCTGCACACATTCGGGCAAGCGAGATGCCACTTTGCCATACCCAATTACGAACATTGCAATCCTGCACTTAGTTATATGCCATGTTGTTTACCTTTAGTATGTTAGAATCTTTTCATGGCTGCATATTTATCAAGCTTTTATCTTATGCATATCTCCTATCATGAGCTAGTAAGTATAATCATAATTCAAGTATGTATACATCATATGAAGCAATTGTGTTCGTAAAAGTTTCTTTATCGCGTTCAGTTTGTCAACTGAATTGCTTGAGGACAAGCAATAAGCTAAGCTTGGGGAGTTGATACGTCCAAAACGTATCTATTTTTCCGAACACTTTTGCTGTTGTTTTACCTCTAACTTGTATGATTTGGATGCAACTAACATGGACTAACGCTGTTTTCAGCAGAATTGCCCCGGTGTCTTCTTTTTGTGCAGAAAAGTCAACTTTCGAGAAAAACTCCGAAAACAATTGCGATCGTCATATTTCACCGGAAGACCCACGGAGCCAGAAGGGGAGTCGGAGAGGCCACACCAGGCAGCCACGCCATAGCTGGGCGCGGCTGGGGGTGGGGCCGCGCCCAAGTGTGGCGTGGCCACCTCGGTCGCCCCCCGACGCTCCCTTTGGACTATATATTGCCCTTGACCTAAATATCGAGGGGGGTTCGACCATATTTCGCGAAACACATCCACGCTCCGCCGCCGCCGCGATCTCTATTCCGAGGATTGATGACGTGAAACACACGTTCGTTGGGAGACCCCAAGAGGAAGGTATGATGTAGTCAGCAGTAAGTTTTCCCTCAGAAAGAAACCAAGGTTATCGAACCAGTAGGAGCAGCAACTCTTCAGAAGGTTGTCAACGGCGCCAAAAAAATAGTGTTGTTGATGGGAGTCTGGACTGTTGACGTGGAATCTGCACACAACACAATCAAACTACTTTGCCCCAACGAAACAGTGAGGTTGTCAATCTTACTGGCTTGCTGAAAACAAAGGATTAAACGTATGGTGTGGAAAATGAGTATTAAATTGCAGAGAATGAAAAAGGAACAGTTTGCAGTTTGTGGTTGTTTAATCAGTGTAAAAGATTGGACCGGGGTCCACAGTTCACTAGTGGTGTCTCTCCATAAAAGATAACTAACATGTTGGGTGAACAAATTACAGCTGGGCAATTGACGAATAGTGAGCGCATGACAATGCATATACATGACATGTTGACTACTATGATATTTAATATTCATCGGATCCCAGCAAACACAACATGTAGCATTACAATAATATGATCTTGATCATGTAGGGCAGCTCACAAGATCTAAACATGATGGCACAAAGTGGAGAGACAACCATCTAGCTACTGCTATGGACCCGTAGTCCAAGGATGAACTACTCACGCATCACTCCGGAGGCAGGCATGGCGATGTAGAAGCCTCCGGTGACGATTCCCCTCTCCGGCAGGGTGCCGGGAAGAGGTTCTGAACCCTCCCGAGCTAGGGTTGACGACGGCGGCGTCTCTGGAACTTTTCGTGGATATTTGCTCAGGTACTTAGGGTTTTCGCGTCGGGGGGAATAAGTAGGCGAAAGGGCGGCGGCTGGAGAGGCCGTGGGGCCCACACCACCCCAGGGCGCGGCAGAGGGGGGCCCGCGCCCTGGCGTGTGGGGCCCACGTGGCTCCTCTCCGTCGCCTCTTTGGTCCGTCAGATGAGTTCTGGTAAAATAGGGACCCCGTGTAGTTTCGTCCAATTCCGAGAATATTTCCAGACTAGCTTTTCTGGAATACAAAAACAGCAGAAAACAGGAACTGGCACTTCGGCATCTTGTTAATAGGTTAGTCCCAAAAAATGTATAAAAGTGATATAAAGTAGATGCAAAACATGTAGCAATTGGTATAAAACAAGCATGGAACATCAAAAATTATAGATACGTTTGAGACGTATCAGCATCCCCAAGCTTAGTTCCTACTCGTCCTCGAGTAGGTAAACGATAAAAACAAATAATTTTTGAGGTGACATGCTACTATCATAATCTTGATCATATAATATTGCAAGGCACATGTAAATGAATGAAGTGATCCAAGTCAATGGTCTATAATTTGCTATCAAATAGATAATGAGTAAACAATGAATCACACAAGCTAAACGTTTTCATGAATAGTACTTTCGAGACAAGCATCAAACAGTTTTGCATAAGTGTTAACTCATAAAGCAATAGTTTCTAATAAAAGGTATTTAATCAACACAAAGGAAGAATTTAGTTTCAGCATTTGCTTCAACTTTCAACATATTTATCTCATGGATATTGTCAACACAAAGTAGTATAACAAGTCCAATACATTGCATATAACGCATGTTGTAACAAAGTTGACACTAGTGTTTGCTTGTGGAAGACAGAAAGAATAGGAAAACTGACTCAACATAAAAGTAAAAGAAAGGCCCTTCGCAGAGGGAAGCAGGGATTAAATCATGTGCTAGAGCTTTTAGGTTTTTGAAAGCATATAGAGATTGCATAAAATATTTGATACTCCTCCCAACCTTGCTAACACAAGCCATGGCTAACCGAATCCTCGGGTGCCTTCCATCAATCACATACCATGGAGGAGTATCTATTTTTGAGAGGTGTTTGTTAATTGTCAACGAATGGTAGCGGGTGAGAACAGTATTCTACCTGTCGAACGGACTTTTAAGAGCGGCTCCCATGAAGGACGTTATTTCTACCAGCAAGGCAGATCATCCCTCTTTCTCTTTGGTTTACACACATTCAGGTATTTCACTGTTTGTCATTGCTTACTGATGAATCAGGGCAAAAGTGTGAAGAGAATTAATTGGTTAAAGTTGTAATTAATTGGGACTGGGCACCCCGTTGCCAGCTCTTTTTGCAAGTTATTGGATAAGCGGATGTATATGCCACTAGTCCAGGTGTAAAAGTCCACTCGACAAATAGAATAAAGAATAACCACACTAATTCCTCATGAGCTAGTAAACATTGACACAAAAAGGGAATAATAACATTTTGAATAATTTAAAGGTAGCACATGAAAAATTTACTTGGAGTGGCAAGGAAATACCACATATAGGTAGTTATGGTGGACACAAATGGCATGGATTTTGGCTCAAGGATTTGGATGCACGAGAAGCATTCCCTCTCAGTACAGAGTTTAGGCTAGCAAGGTTATGTAAGCAAACAAGAATATCAACCCGTACACCAAGTTTTATATGACAAACATATTGCAAACGTTATAAGACTTCATACCGTCTTCCTTGTTAACCAAACCCTGTTATTAGAAAATATCTAGACCTTAGAGGTACCACGATGCAAACCAAATTTTCAACAAGCTTTACGGTAGTTCTTCACTAATAGGCTTAACTCATGTGATGCACAATTTAATCATGATCTACTTGTTAACTCAAAACAATTGACAAGCATCAAGTTATCCATTTTAGTGATCTACAAGATTAAGCAAGTTTTTCCTTATACCAATTACCACATGCAACATTTTCTGAACCAACCAAACACCAATCAATTTATTTCATCAACTCTCCAAACAAATATAAGTGAAGCAAGAGAGTACTTTCTACAAAAGAAAGCTAATAGCTCTGACAAGAGATACATGAAAACAAGAGCTAAAAGCTGAACAGCGCTAGATATGAATACTCAACAAATATAAGTGAAGAATAGGAGTATTCTCATGAAAAAGCGGAGCGTGTCTCTCTCCCAATCAAGAATGCTAGGGTCCAGTCAAGCTTTATTGAAAATAAAAATGCAATACTGAAAATAAAAAGCACACAGACGCTCCAAGAAAAGCACATATGATGTGAAAGAATTAAAATATAGTTTCACTAGAGATGACCTGATAATTTTGACGATGAAGAAGGGGATGCCTTGGGCATCCCCAAGCTTAGACGCTTGAGTCTTCTTGAAATATGCTGGGGAGATCCATGGGAGCCTCCCCAAGCTTAAGCTCTTCACTCTTCTTGATCCTATTATATCATCCTTCTCTCTTGACCCTTGAAAACTTCCGTCACACCAAACTCAAAGTAGATCTCATTAGAGGGTTAGTGCATAATCAAAAATTCACATGTTCTGTAAAGACGCAATATGATTTGTTACTTTAAACATTAGCTACAGCCACTGATGTTATGTGAAGCTCTTCCACCCAAAAAAGAATTTCACTCAACACTAGTAAAAGAGAGAATGCGAAAAATAAAAAGGCATAATCTGTCTAAAACAGAACAGTCCGCAAAGACGAATTTTTTCGAGGCACTTACGACGCTCAGATCGAGAAACTCTGAACTAATGAAAGTTTCAGACATTCATAAAGATTACGCACAAAAATTTCAGATTTTTTAACAATCTGGTGATTTTAGGAATTTCGTACAGTGAACAGCAAAAATCTGTTTCTGCGCAGCAATCAAAATTAAGCATCATCTTATCATTAGAGGCTACTCTTGGCACAACAATGCGAGAAAATAAAGATACAAAGGAGTTGCTACAGAAGTAAACAAACTCCTTGACTAATACTGAAAATAAAAGATAATGGGTTGCCTCCCAAAAGCGCTTTCTTTAATGCCTTTTAGCTAGGCATAGTGATTTTTATGATGCTCACATAAAGATGAGAGTTGAAACATAAAAGAGAGCATCAAGGAGCATATATAAAACATGTTTAAATCTAACACTCTTCCTATGCATAGGAGCCTTGTAAGAAAACAAGTAAATGAAGCACAAAGTGACTAGCATAGGAAGACAAAACAAGTGCAACTTTAAAATTTTCAACATAAAGAGAGGAGACTTAATATTATTGTGATATATGAAACCGTGTCTCCCTCTCACATAATAACCAGTAGGTTTTAAAGAAACCATCATATAAAAGCAACACAAGAGAAAGCTCAAAACTTTCATGACAAAGAGAGGAAATTTAATAACATGAAGATTTCTATAACCATATTTTCCTCTCTCAAAATAATTTTCAGTAGCATCATGAATAGACTCAACAATATAGATATCACATAAAACATTCTTATCATGATCTATAAACGCATAATTTTTATTAAGCTCAAAATAGTGGGGTTATCAAACCCACTTTTGACAATAATAGTATAATTAATATCATTAGGCAATATAGGACCATCATCAAGAGCATTATCATATATAATATTAGGGAGCACATTTTTCCTTTCTGCAATTTCCTCTTTTACTGAGTCAAGGAGGTTGTTTACTTCAAATTTATCAAAAGGAGATATTTCAATAGAATCATGACATTCAAAAGTATAGCATTCTTCCTCCTCCAAGCTTGGGGAACTAAAAATAACATTTTTATCAAAACCAACTTCCCCAAGCTTAGAGCTTTCCATGGCATTAGCAATAATGGTGTTCAAAGAATGTATGCTAATAACATTGCTACTATCATGATTGTTATGCAAATAAAGTTCCATAGGCTTTTTAATTTCTCTTCAACACTTCATGTCCCAACTCAAGATAAATTTCATAAAGCTCTCTCATGTTGTTTTCAGCCATAGGACTAGTTTCAAGGAAAGTAACCATTGATAGCAAGTAAAGAGCTAGACATAATAACTAACAGAAAACAAAACTGAAAATAAACTAAATGCAAGTAACTAATTTTTTTGTGTTTTTGATAATTGAAAGCAAACAAGATAAAATAAAATAAACTAAGCAAGACAAAAACAAAGTAAAGAGATTGGAAGCGTGAAACTCCCCTTGCAGAAGACTGCTGTCTCCCCGGCAACGGCGCCAGAAAAATAGCTGTTGACGGGAGAGCAGGAGTCTGCTGAAGCTTCTACTCCCCGGCAACGGCGCCAGAAAAATAGCTTGATGACGTGAAACACACGTTCGTTGGGAGACCCCAAGAGGAAGGTATGATGTAGTCAGCAGCAAGTTTTCCCTCAGAAAGAAACCAAGGTTATCGAACCAGTAGGAGCAGCAACTCTTCAGAAGGTTGTCAACGGCGCCAGAAAAATAGTGTTGTTGAGGGAGTCTGGACTGTTGACGTGGAATCTGCACACAACACAATCAAACTACTTTGCCCCAACGAAACAGTGAGGTTGTCAATCTCACTGGCTTGCTGAAAACAAAGGATTAAACGTATGGTGTGGAAAATGAGTATTAAATTGCAGAGAATGAAAAAGGAACAGTTTGCAGTTTGTGGTTGTTTAATCAGTGTAAAAGAATGGACCGGGTCCACAGTTCACTAGTGGTGTCTCTCCATAAAAGATAACTAACATGTTGGGTGAACAAATTACAGCTGGGCAATTGACGAATAGTGAGCGCATGACAATGCATATACATGACATGTTGACTACTATGATATTTAATATTCATCGGATCCCAGCAAACACAACATGTAGCATTACAATAATATGATCTTGATCATGTAGGGCAGCTCACAAGATCTAAACATGATGGCACAAAGTGGAGAGACAACCATCTAGCTACTGCTATGGACCCGTAGTCCAAGGATGAACTACTCACGCATCACTCCGGAGGCAGGCATGGCGATGTAGAAGCCTCCGGTGACGATTCCCCTCTCCGGCAGGGTGCCGGGAAGAGGTTCTGAACCCTCCCGAGCTAGGGTTGACGACGGCGGCGTCTCTGGAACTTTTCGTGGATATTTGCTCAGGTACTTAGGGTTTTCGCGTCGGGGGGAATAAGTAGGCGAAAGGGCGGCGGCTGGAGAGGCCTGTGGGGCCCACACCACCCCAGGGCGCGGCAGAAGGGGGCCCGCGCCCTGGCCACGTGTGGGGCCCACGTGGCTCCTCTCCGTCGCCTCTTTGGTCCGTCAGATGAGTTTGGTAAAATAGGGACTCCCGTGTAGTTTCGTCCAATTCCGAGAATATTTCCAGACTAGCTTTTCTGGAATACAAAAACAGCAGAAAACAGGAACTGGCACTTCGGCATCTTGTTAATAGGTTAGTCCCAAAAATGTATAAAAGTGATATAAAGTAGATGCAAAACATGTAGCAATTGGTATAAAACAAGCATGGAACATCAAAAATTATAGATACGTTTGAGACGTATCAGCATCCCCAAGCTTAGTTCCTACTCGTCCTCGAGTAGGTAAACGATAAAAACAAAATAATTTTTGAGGTGACATGCTACTATCATAATCTTGATCATATAATATTGCAAGGCACATGTAAATGAATGAAGTGATCCAAGTCAATGGTCTATAATTTGCTATCAAATAGATAATGAGTAAACAATGAATCACACAAGCTAAACGTTTTCATGAATAGTACTTTCGAGACAAGCATCAAACAGTTTTGCATAAGTGTTAACTCATAAAGCAATAGTTTCTAATAAAAGGTATTTAATCAACACAAAGCAAGAATTTAGTTTCAGCATTTGCTTCAACTTTCAACATATTTATCTCATGGATATTGTCAACACAAAGTAGTATAACAAGTCCAATACATTGCATATAACGCATGTTGTAACAAAATTGACACTAGTGTTTGCTTGTGGAAGACAGAAAGAATAGGAAAACTGACTCAACATAAAAGTAAAAGAAAGGCCTTTCGCAGAGGGAAGCAGGGATTAAATCATGTGCTAGAGCTTTTAAGTTTTTGAAAGCATATAGAGATTGCATAAAATATTTGATACTCCTCCCAACCTTGCTAACACAAGCCATGGCTAACCGAATCCTCGGGTGCCTTCCATCAATCACATACCATGGAGGAGTATCTATTTTTGAGAGGTGTTTGTTAATTGTCAACGAATGGTAGCGGGTGAGAACAGTATTCTACCTGTCGAACGGACTTTTAAGAGCGGCTCCCATGAAGGACGTTATTTCTACCAGCAAGGCAGATCATCCCTCTTTCTCTTTGGTTTACACACATTCAGGTATTTCACTGTTTGTCATTGCTTACTGATGAATCAGGGCAAAAGTGTGAAGAGAATTAATTGGTTAAAGTTGTAATTAATTGGGACTGGGCACCCCGTTGCCAGCTCTTTTTGCAAGTTATTGGATAAGCGGATGTATATGCCACTAGTCCAGGTGTAAAAGTCCACTCGACAAATAGAATAAAGAATAACCACACTAATTCCTCATGAGCTAGTAAACATTGACACAAAAAGGGAATAATAACATTTTGAATAATTTAAAGGTAGCACATGAAAAATTTACTTGGAGTGGCAAGGAAATACCACATATAGGTAGTTATGGTGGACACAAATGGCATGGATTTTGGCTCAAGGATTTGGATGCACGAGAAGCATTCCCTCTCAGTACAGAGTTTAGGCTAGCAAGGTTATGTAAGCAAACAAGAATATCAACCCGTACACCAAGTTTTATATGACAAACATATTGCAAACGTTATAAGACTTCATACCGTCTTCCTTGTTAACCAAACCCTGTTATTAGAAAATATCTAGACCTTAGAGGTACCACTGATGCAAACCAAATTTTCAACAAGCTTTACGGTAGTTCTTCACTAATAGGCTTAACTCATGCGATGCACAAATTTAATCATGATCTACTTGTTAACTCAAAACAATTGACAAGCATCAAGTTATCCATTTTAGTGATCTACAAGATTAAGCAAGTTTTTCCTTATACCAATTACCACATGCAACATTTTCTGAACCAACCAAACACCAATCAATTTATTTCATCAACTCTCCAAACAAATATAAGTGAAGCAAGAGAGTACTTTCTACAAAAGAAAGCTAATAGCTCTGACAAGAGATACATGAAAACAAGAGCTAAAAGCTGAACAGCGCTAGATATGAATACTCAACAAATATAAGTGAAGAATAGGAGTATTCTCATGAAAAAGCGGAGCGTGTCTCTCTCCCAATCAAGAATGCTAGGGTCCAGTCAAGCTTTATTGAAAATAAAAATGCAATACTGAAAATAAAAAGCACACAGACGCTCCAAGAAAAGCACATATGATGTGAAAGAATTAAAATATAGTTTCACTAGAGATGACCTGATAATTTTGACGATGAAGAAGGGGATGCCTTGGGCATCCCCAAGCTTAGACGCTTGAGTCTTCTTGAAATATGCTGGGGAGATCCATGGGAGCCTCCCCAAGCTTAAGCTCTTCACTCTTCTTGATCCTATTATATCATCCTTCTCTCTTGACCCTTGAAAACTTCCGTCACACCAAACTCAAAGTAGATCTCATTAGAGGGTTAGTGCATAATCAAAAATTCACAGCGCCAGAAAAATAGCTGTTGACGGGAGAGCAAACAGTGGCAGTCTGCTGAAGCGCTTCTAACTCCCCGGCAACGGCGCCAGATAAATAGCTTGATGACGTGAAACACACGTTCGTTGGGAGACCCCAAGAGGAAGGTATGATGTAGTCAGCAGCAAGTTTTCCCTCAGAAAGAAACCAAGGTTATCGAACCAGTAGGAGCAGCAACTCTTCAGAAGGTTGTCAACGGTGCCAGAAAAATAGTGTTGTTGATGGGAGTCTGGACTGTTGACGTGGAATCTGCACACAACACAATCAAACTACTTTGCCCCAACGAAATAGTGAGGTTGTCAATCTCACTGCTTGCTGAAAACAAAGGATTAAACGTATGGTGTGGAAAATGAGTATTAAATTGCAGAGAATGAAAAAGGAACAGTTTGCAGTTTGTGGTTGTTTAATCAGTGTAAAAGAATGGACCGGGTCCACAGTTCACTAGTGGTGTCTCTCCATAAAAGATAACTAACATGTTGGGTGAACAAATTACAGCTGGGCAATTGACGAATTGTGAGCGCATGACAATGCATATACATGACATGTTGACTACTATGATATTTAATATTCATCGGATCCCAGCAAACACAACATGTAGCATTACAATAATATGATCTTGATCATGTAGGGCAGCTCACAAGATCTAAACATGATGGCACAAAGTGGAGAGACAACCATCTAGCTACTGCTATGGACCCGTAGTCCAAGGATGAGCTACTCACGCATCACTCCGGAGGCAGGCATGGCGATGTAGAAGCCTCCGGTGACGATTCCCCTCTCCGGCAGGGTGCCGGGAAGAGGTTCTGAACCCTCCCGAGCTAGGGTTGACGACGGCGGCGTCTCTGGAACTTTTCGTGGATATTTGCTCAGGTACTTAGGGTTTTCGCGTCGGGGGGAATAAGTAGGCGAAAGGACGGCGGCTGGAGAGGCCTGTGGGGCCCACACCACCCCAGGGCGCGGCAGAAGGGGGACCCGCGCCCTGGCCACGTGTGGGGCCCACGTGGCTCCTCTCCGTCGCCTCTTTGGTCCGTCAGATGAGTTCTGGTAAAATAGGGACTCCCGTGTAGTTTCGTCCAATTCCGAGAATATTTCCAGACTAGCTTTTCTGGAATACAAAAACAGCAGAAAACAGGAACTGGCACTTCGGCATCTTGTTAATAGGTTAGTCCCAGAAAATGTATAAAAGTGATATAAAGTAGATGCAAAACATATAGCAATTGGTATAAAACAAGCATGGAACATCAAAAATTATAGATACGTTTGAGACGTATCAGGGATCAGAAGTTCCGTTCTGGCACCCTGCCGGGACGGGGATTCGGAGGAGATCATCACCATCGTCATCACCACCGCCTCTCCATCAACCATCAATGATTCCCCATCCATGTGTGAGTAGTTTCCTGCTGTAGGCTGAGGGTATGGTAGGGATTGGATGAGATTGTTCGTGTAATAAGTTGCCAGATTGTTAGGGCATGGTGCCTAGTATCCATTGTTAGTGCTATTTATCATTGTTGCAACTTGTTGTGCTTAATGCTTGCCACTAGGTCCCGAGTGCCATGATCTCAGATCTGAACATGTTGTTGATGCATGAGAATAATTATGTTTTAGATCATATCTGCAAGTTGTTTTCACCTGTTATTGTCCGGAACCCGAGGCCCCGAGTGACAGCAACCGGGATAACTGGAGGGGATGGCTTTGACTTGAGGATTACGTGTGTTCACGGAGTGTTAATGCATTGCTCCGGCACTTATTAAAAGGAGTACCTTAATTGCCAGTAGTTTCCCTTGAGGCCCCGCTGCAAACGGGCTGGCAGGACAGTAGATGTTGTGCAAGTTTCTCATTGCGATCACGTACGACTATATACGGAACACATGCCTATGTTTGACTAGTACTAGGATGCTTTTATAATTGTTTACCTGCAAATGCCCTGAGTTATGATTATTACATGAGCGCTCTTATCCATGCAACGCCCGTACATCCGTCCCTATGCCTACAGTACTTTTAATCCTGCTGTTTACTGAAATTACTGCTGCTGTCTTTGTTACACTGTTGCTGCTATTACTTTGTTACTACTGCTGTTATATCACCGTTGCTACTGATAATCTGTGTCGAGGAAGTCTAATTTCAGGTGCAGCTGAACTGACAATTCATCTGTTAAGGCTTATATTTATTCTTTGGGTCCCCTTGTGTCGAATCAATAAATTTGGGTTTTACTTCCCTCGAAGACTGTTGCGATCCCCTATACTTGTGGGTCATCAGAGGGAGTGAGGGATCTTTCCATTCTCCAACCCCACTTGTGTGTCGGGAGAAACCCTAGGACCGACCTGTAAGTCAGTAACAACGCGTGGCGTCGCATTCCTTCTTGAAGGTGTTGTTTTGGTACACACTATCCCCAGATCGTGCGGCGATGGGTACTTGCCGATCTCCGTCGGGGCCATGGAGTTTCAGAGGCGCAATGGACTTGCGTTGTGGTTTCGCTGAGGCAATCTTCGCTCAGTTTCGGTCCGGCGCCTCCCACTTGCTGGGGCTAGGCATCTCTTCGGACTACCTTCTCTCCTAGGCGTATATGGTGCGGCCTCGTCAGAGCGGTTCTGTGCCAATGGTGTGGTCTCAGGTTCCACTTCGTCGGTGACGCGACCATCGAAGCTTGGTGCTTTGCACCCTCGCCTCCCTGACTGGATGCTGGTAGGGAGGGCTTGCTGCAAGGCTTGGTGTTGGGTGAGTCTTAGGCCTAGTTTAGCTAGGTGTTCTTCCCCGTTGTCTGGGTTTTCGCACGGTCCGCCCTAATAATCGTGCAATGTGTGGTTTTTAGCCCAGTTTCCGTTATAAACGGGGCCAATCTCTTTTCTTAAATGAATTGCAGGAACCCTGCCCCTCTTTGAGACTAGCCACATTGGGGGATCATAGGTGGTATCATGCACGCCATGTTGGCAAAAAGATGACGTGTCAGTGCAATTAATTAAGAGAGAGATGATAGTGGATACCGTAACATAACGGATTCCAATGCAATATGAGTCTACACCCTAATAAATGCAGTATTATATGATACCACACATATGTTACTGCCAATTGTGGAGGTAGTAACATAGACTAGTATCATATGCATGATACTAGTACTCCCTCCGTTACAATTAGTTTGCGTTCTACGTTTAGTCAAAGTCAAACTTTGTGAAGTTTGACCAAATATATAGCAAAAATATATAAATATTTACAACAAAATTTTAATATTATTAGAATCCTTATAAGATATATTTTCATATCATATATATTTAAAAGTATATGCTGATATTTTTTGTATATACTTGGTCAAACTTTGAAAAGTTTGACTTTGAATAAACCTAGAATGCAAACTAAATAAAAACGGAGGAAGTATATGATAACCCCATTGTGACTAGTCTAAGGCGTTTACTTCGAAAAAAAAAGAGATAGTAGTAGCACAACCAGTAGGCATTGAGCTTGTCCTCCAACGGTGTGCATGCGCCCATGCAAAAGGTAAGGGCTTCTTGACTTTGAGCAGAGCTCGCCATTTGGCAGTGAACAGGCTACCGCTACTTGGCACAAGCTAGGACGAGACCAAAACGATTCGGTAAAGACGCTGGACTTAAATCCGGCGGCGGCGGCGGCGGACTGACGCGACGACACCGTCGTAAATTCAGAGGCGGCTGTGTGTCGGCAGCTCTGGACCGGCCACAGTGCCGTGATAGCCATTAGCATGTCGCGACGTGACGGCAGCTAGACCATCCATCCATCTATGCCACTAAGGGCCACACAGCAGCAGACTAACTAGATCCTTTTAGTTTTTTCTGCTCGTCTTTATCCGCGGTACTTTCTCTCGGAGCCTTGACGGCGACCTAAGCGATGAATCGATCGTCGTCTTTGTATATAGTATGTGTGGCGGACGGCGGCTGAGCTCCTGATAAATTCGACATCTCTGTCGTGCTGCCGCTGTCGCTGCGCATTCATGTCTGCTAGCTACTGTGTCGGGTCGGGTCGGGTCGACTCTCCCCGACTATGTAGCGCCGCCGGAGGAAGTCCCGTCAGAGTAGCGGGAACAGAGGACTCTCTCGCGAGCTGATGTAACTGTGACGACATTCGGCAGCTTCAGTTTACAGTAACAGTGATGAGAAATCAGTAATAACAGTACCCAGCGAATGTACTACAGTCTTGTCGGTTGCAACGTACGGGGCCAATCATTACAAGCGTACTACCGAATCATTATAAGTACTCCCTCCGTCCTAAAATAACTGTCTTAGATTTGTCAAAAAGTAGATGTATCTAGACATGAAACAAGTATAGATACATTCACTTTTGGACAACTTTGAGACACTTATTTTGGGACGGAGGGAGTAGTAAGTACGTACGCTTTCATGAATTGTTTGGATTTGCAGTACAATAGTAGAGGAGATGGCTCTAGGTGCAGCAATCATTCTCTGAAGTCTGAACCAAACCGAGCAAGACATGGTACTGATAATGCCTTTGGAAAAAGAAAACTCGAGCGATCTCAGGAGATGAAAGCTACAGAGGACAGAAAGCAGGACCAAATTTTAACCCACTAGCAATTGTCCCGGCCGGGTTCATTATCTCGGATCAATGTCGGCTTATCTCTGAATCCCAAAAGGATCCGGTATGGATCGAACCAGAAAAGCCCCCACCAAAGCAGAATCCGCAAAAGAAGCAAAATCTAGGAAGCGCAGCCAACTTTCTAATAGTAGCGCCACGAAGCAAAGGCACTCAAAAAAGCAGCCAGGTTTTTCCACTCTGGTCTGCTCTAGCGACGAGGTTGCAGTTAAGCAAGCAGCTAGCTCGTGTTTTCTCTGACTGTCAGAGAGTGAGAGAGCAGCTCACATAGCAGATGGAAGTAGAAACATGTCTAATCTTCTTTGGAACATGAAGATGAAATACACCTACTAGTTGTAATGCGCCACATCCTTCGGACAGGAGGGAGGGAAAACTGCTGGCCGTCGGATGCATGCGACATCAGACGGACAGGGAAAAAACCTACTGCTAAAGGCCTAAGCGAAATGGAACCAGCTGGTTAAAACTCTCTGGGGTCGACGAAGATGGAGCGCCCCGGCGGCGCCTTGGTCCAGTCGCCGAGCGTGCCGTGAGTGTACCCGTCCACGAGACGCTTGATGCACCAGAGGTCCTCGGCGCCGAGGCGCGCCCAGTGCGGCACGCCGGCGCGGACGGGCTCGCGCGCGGCGACCTCGGTGGCCACCACGCCGCACCCGCCGCGACGGGCCATGTTGTGCGCGTGCCGGCACAGCGCGCGCACCAGCCGCGGGGCGTCAGGCCCTGCGCCGCCCAGGCCGTAGAGGAAGTACAGCCCGAACGGCGCGAAGAGGTTCGGGATGGAGGGGATCCCGAGCCACGGCGCCGCGCGGTCCACAAGCCGGGTCGCGCCTGCCGCGGCGCGCATCACGCGCGGGGCGCCGCGCACCTCGAGGCGGAAGGCGTCCATGCAGTTCCACACGCTCAGCACCGCCCACGACGCCGGCGGCGACGCGATGAACGCCTCGATGTCCCACTCCCTAGTGCTCGCCGCGGCGGGCACCGCCAGGAATGTGCCGAGGGAGGGGCGTTGGACAGCACGGCGTCGATGTCGTCCGGGAAGAACTCGACGGCCGCGAAGTGCCAGCGGTAGAGGCGCTCGGCGTCACGCGGGTCGAGGCGCACGATGGCCACGCGGCGGGAGAGCCCGAGGGCGTGGCGGAACACCGGGTGTACCAGCACGGACGGCGTGCGGAACTTGGCGTAGCCGCAGCGGCCCGTGAATAGCCGCACGGACGCCTCGTTGTCCTGCTCCGTGGCCATGTACGAGTACTCCGCGCCCTTCTGCCGGAACCACTCCTCCATCCGCTCCACGAGCTTCTTGCCCACCCTTTTTCGCCTGCGTATTATCATCATCATAGGATCAGTTACAAACTCGAACGAAATAATCCATTTGACCAGCTGCATGCTTCTTTCTTGATTGGCGGTACGTACGAAACATACCGGTGGGCGGGTGAGACGCGGAGGCCGAGGATGTAGGCGACCTTGGTGTAGATGGGGTCCTTGGCATGGGAGGCGCCGGAGACGACTGACTTGACGCAGCCGCGGACGACGCCGATAATCTTGGTGCCACTTCCGCCGCCGCCGGTGCCGGTTGCTGTCTCCGCGACCTTTCCATATCCGGGTGGTTCAGACATGCGTTTCGAGTTGTTAGTTTTAGAGCCGGGACCCACGCCGAAACGGCAGCGAATTTAACCAAATTGGTTACCAGTCACTCCAGTACTCCGTACGTACGTACCAGCATGAGGTAGGCCGGCGAGTTGCGAATGCGGCAGAGCGGGTCGCCGAGGAGGTCAGTGAAGAGGCACATCTTGCCGGAGCCGCCGCTAGACCCCACCTCGCACTGCCGCTCCACATCCTCCACGCCGCCGCGGTCATAGCCGCCGCGGTACTCCCTCACGACTACCTCGCCCGCCGCTGCCTCGTCCTCCTCCACCACTGGAGCTACCGCCTCGACCATGATCGAGCTCACTTTCTTGGCAGCAAGCAGTAGCAAGACCGATGTATTGGTGGCGAACCAGATGGATTCCAGTCACCAGGATCAAGAGAGAGAGAGAGAGAGAGGAAGGAGTTGCGTGGTTGGCGATTGGTTATATATATAGATAGCCAGAGGATGGGCAGGTGAAGTCCGGGACCGGAGGGAGGGTGGGAGTATGAATCACGTGAGAGCGAGATTGGAGAGTGGGGGAGGCGAAGGTGTTCTTTCGCGTGCCTAGCCTGCCGCCATTCTCAACTCTCGCAAACTGAAATAACAGTAGGATATCGAAGCACAACCGGCCGGGCGATATATATCCCCAGAGCAATAATAATGGCCACAGCCCACAGGGAAGGAGGGAGAGAGGCCGATCCGGAGGCTAGAATCACTAGCCGCTTCTTAATTTTTCGCAGCGACGAGTTTAATTGGAGACGAGGAGTAGGCAATAAAGGCTGTGGAGCTTGGAGCCAGGCGCTTCGGGGCCGTAGGCTCGATCGGACGGATGGGTTAGGAAATGTTCGATCGGATAAAATTTTCCGATGGAATCTTGTTCATTTTTAAAACAAAAAATAGGAACATATACCTAAAAAATTAGAGATATAAATACATAAATAAAATATGAGGAGCCTCAAACTTGAGACTCCCAGCTTCATAAAAATGAAACCAGGGGGTGTTGCCCAACTGTCACACGAATTTTGTTGCGCTTCCTAGCCAAAAGCAGCAACTAAAGCCCCAGGAAACCAGAGACGAGGACACTCCCCCAGATCTCTGCCTGAAGGCACAACATATCGAAGCTAAAAAGACTAGTACTCGAGAAAACTACAGAGGTTCAAACAGGCCTCAGCGATAACACTAAAAACCCAACTAAACATAAATACCAAAGGTTTTTCAAACTTGCTGCGAGCAAGGTTTCGGATACCGGTTCAAAAAAAATCCGGAGGGGGCCGGTATTTCCGGTAACCGGGGTTACCGGAAAATACCGGCCGGTAACCGGCCCAATATTTCGGCAAGAATTTAGGATTTAAACTTAAAACATCGAATTTTTTTGAAATTTAAATTTTTCGAGCACAAATTTATTTCAAATTTGACTAATCCGAGATTTTTCATCTGAGATATGCAAATTCCGGGGGGTCCGAGAAATCCGGTTACCGGCCGGTTACCGCGGAATTCTGGCCGGTAACCGAAACCTTGGCTGCGAGAAACCCGACAAATGGGAAGGTCCAGCGGCACAAAAGCTTCGAGATCCCAGGCGTCCCAACAGAGATAGGCTTTTTAGTTCTGCAGTCTACGAACCACAGTGTTCCAGCCATGTTGCCGCCCAAAAAATCTCTCGTGCCACCTTCGCTAGCAGATCAGCTCCCGCACAAAGGATTCTTCGCAACACGTTTCTCTGCAATTTGGCCCAATCATGTAAGAGACGACAGCCTAATAAAACAACATCAGAAGGATCTTTAGGACGCACACCTCAAAAATACGAACTATTTCATGTTTTCCACAAAGCCCAACAGATTGCAGCAGCTCCTACCATCACCACTTTCCTCTCTAAACCAGAAGAAGTGGCCGAACATAGCTGATACAAATTTGAAAAAGAAGAGGGTATACCTCTCAACTTGAGCGTGACATAAACAACCCTCCAGCAATACTTAGCCAAAGGGCAAGAGAAGAAAAGATGCTCTTGTGTTTCCTGTGAGCTACAGAACTCACACAGATCACAACCTTTCCAACCTCTTTTCTTCAAATTATCTCTAGTCAGAACCCTGTTTTTGATCACCAACCAACAGAAAACTTTAACTCTAAGTGGTATCTTTAAATTCCAGAGAAGCTTGTATGGAAATCTAACCGTTTTAGCACAAAGATACTGATAGAGTGATCTCACAGAAAAACGTCCATCTCTTGTCAGGACCCAACTCACTTTGTCAGGTTCAGCTGACAGCTGAGCCTGACTACAATCCTCTAAAACTTTAATCCACATATCTAGAGTTTCTTCTCGCAAACACCATCTAAATTTTACACCTTCAAAATTGCTATTGAAAACCTCATAAACCGTAATGTTGTGACTAAAAGTAAGACTATACAACCTCGGATAGATTTCACATAGGGATTTCTGTCCTAACCAACAGTCTTCCCAAAACCTTGTTTTCTTACCATTACCTACAATACGCTTACAACAACTATAAAAAAGATCCTTCACAGACATAAGCCCTGACCAAAATTGCGAGTCAGTTGGTTTATGTGTGCACTGCGTCAACGTTACTTTCTTCAGATACTTGGCCTTAAGAATACTTTGCCAAATACCATCTTCATTCTCCAGCCTCCACAACCACTTACACAAAAGACTAATATTTTTAAATCTTAAATTAGTAACTCCTAGTCCACCCATATCTTTTGGTTGACAAACATCGGACCATCGAACCAGGTGGTATTTCTTAACCCCCTATTTATCATGCTAAAGCATTCTGCTTCGATAAAAATCCCATCTTTTTCCAACACCTTTTGGCATTGGAAAAATAGACAAAAGATAACCAGGAATACTACTAATAGAAGTTTCTATCAAAATCAACCTAGTACCTATAGAATTTAAACAACCCTTCCAGCTTGCCGTTTTCTTTTCCACTCTTTCCTCAGCTTCCTTCCAGTCACTAATAGACAAGCGCTTAAAATGCATTGGAACCCCCAGATACCAAAAAGGGAAGTCCCCTACCTTACAAGTAAAAATTTGTGCATACACATCTTCTTTTTGTACTGCTTTACCAAAGAAAGAAACTTCACTCTTATTAAAATTAATCTTAAGTCCAGTGAGCTGTTCAAACACACACAGAATAATTTTAAGATTTCTAGCACTTTCTAGATCATCCTCAAACATAAAAATTGTATCATCAGCGTACTGTAATACTACTAACCCTTCCTCAAGAATTTCCGAAGCTAAGCCTTTAATAAAACCTCGTTCCTGAGCCCTCCTGACGAGGACCGCAAGAACATCTATAGCCATATCAAATAAAAGCGGCGAAAAAGGATCCCCTTGACGGAGTCCTTTACTAGTTCGAAAATAACTTCCCAGCACATCATTTACCATAACACAAACGTTACCCTCCGACATCACCGACTTAGTCCACTGCACAAACTTGTCAGGGAACCCTTTCATTCGCAACACAGAAAACATAAACTCCCAATTAATCTTGTCATACGCCTTTTCAAAGTCTACCTTAAACAGGACCCCAGGTTTTTTTCCCCTCTATGCATAAAATGAATGGTTTCGTGTAAAAGAGTCACACTGTCTAAAATGAATCTCCCCTTAATAAAAGCAGTTTGAATAGCATCAACTATTTTATCTGCTAGACAAGTCGTTCTATTATTCAACACTTTAGTAAAAATCTTGAAAAATACATTTAAGAGACAAATGGGTCTAAACATGCTCAACTTATCAGCCCCTTGCCCCTTAGGGATCAGAGTAATAATGCCATAATTAAAACATTTAATATCTAATTTACCAGCATGAAAATCCTTAAATAAATCAAATAAATTTGGAGAAACTATATCCCAAAACTTTTGGAAAAACTCGATGGGAAAGCCATCAGGACCAGGAGCTTTATTATGCTTCATGGAAAAGACGGCCTCCTTAATTTCCTTCAGAGAAAAAGGTTCAATTAAAACATCTCTATCCCTGTCAGTAAGAACCAGAGGGACAGGATCCGAAAGAGAGACAGGAAGAAGCTCAACAGGGCCAAATAAACTTTTATAATAATTAGTGGCAAGTTCCAGGAGATTATCATCCCCTTCTATGCACCTATCCCCATCGAACAACCGAAAAATCTTATTACAACGTTTTCTACCACTCGCTTTCACCATAAAATACCGAGTATTGCTGTCTCCTTCCAGCAAGTCTCTTTCCTTCGCTCTCTGAAACCATTTAACTTCTTCTTCTTTTAAAATGGCATTTAACTTATACTGTAAGCTTAATCTAAGCTCATAGTCTTCTCGCGAAAGTCCATTAACCTCGCTATTTCTATCAGTAAACTCCAACTGGTCAGCAATAATATTTCTATCTTTTTTATACTGTCCTTCTATGTTGTTGTTCCAGCCTTTCAGCACCCTACACATTTTAGTAAAACGATTGTGCCACTTGTCTAAAAGGCTGCGCCCTTTATAAACATCATTCCAAACTTTTGTCACCACCTTATTTAAATCTTCTCTAAGGAACCAACTAAGTTCAAATTTAAAAGGTTTTAGGACTCGAACCGCACTACCACCATTACTAACATCAACTATTAAAGCAGCATGGTCAGAGACCCCTCGAACAAGGGTCCTAACAGTCACCAAAGGATATTTTAGTTCCCACTCCGGGAAACTAGTACTCTATCTAACAACTCAAACAAGGGATCAACATGATTATTCGACTAGGTGTACGATCTACCAGAAAGCTCCAATTCCTTCAAACCCCAGAATACATATTGTACGTTTACTCAATTTCAAAAGGATATGATTATCCTAAATTTTTAGGCATAAATTAGAGAGAGAAATAAAAAATTAGAGAGACAAATAAATAAGTAACTACGTATACATAGTACTAATAATCATATTACTAAAATAATAATAATCTTGTCACACAATAAGTAAATCAAAGACGAATAATCGCATAAATCTGTACTACGTAGTGTACTACTAGATCGGATGTATAATATTGTAGGTTCCATCACACAAAAATATCGTCAACCATATATTGGTTTTTTAGGTTGGATAACTGACATACATGGTTAAACTTGCTGATTTTTTTTTGATAAGAAATATCCACTTTCATATACGTAGTTGGCAAAGAGCCAACACTATATTTGTATTTGTAAAAGAAATCTTGATATTTCTTCACATCCATATCCATTTTAGTTTAGAAGCGGATGTATTCATATCACTTTCATTTTCTCGAATATGAATATCATATATATATTTAGGATCATGCACCACCATATTCCACCCCTAGTACAGCGATAGGATTCTGAAAACATGGAGAAGTTAAAACTATAACTCTTTCTTTCAGAAAATAGGCTTACAGTGTCATTTCTATTTGATTCTTGCAAGATTATGATTGAGAAAACAAAGAATCTTTCCAAGAGGTTGATTTTATGCAAAATTTACCATTAAATGAGTGCAAACTAATCCTTGTGTTTTGAAATATGTTGAAAATCTTATGAAAGTTCATTGCCATTTGTTTAAAATACAATAGACATCTTTGATTTTATAAGTTATATTCTTCCAATAAATTTGCAAATATGAATTGCCACAAAACTAGTGTTACATATGTTATTTTTTGCGGAAATAAAACACCAGTTCTTGAAAACTTCAGCACCATCTTCCTTCTGTATCCCTCGATGGCGCGCCGTGAGCAAAGCTCGATGCCGCCTCTGGGCGTCTGGCGTAGCAAAATTCGGGTCGGAGAAAACTTGAAAAAACCCAAGCGCTTATAGAAATATCGACCGAGAAATTGTCAACATAGACCAGAAGATGTCGGCGACCACGATCTCAAGAAATCGTCGTCCTGGAGAAGCTAGTACCGAGAAGAGCCAGGAGATAATCCCACCTCCAGCAAGGCTGAGATGGGGGACATCAAACTCGCAAGTTCCCCCACGAAACAGTACCTGGCTTCACCAGGCGGAACCGGAATTTGTGGACACCAATACGCTGCGACATCATCCCCACCACTGGACGCCGCCGTCGTAGACAGACACTTATCACGCCAGGCCTAATACCGGATGATTGACTTCAAACTTCGGCCCATCGACGCTCCGCCGGGAAAGAACACCGATTTGAGGTGTGCTGAAAGATCTTTATTTTCATCGCCGCCGATGCCCCTACATCGGACAGGAAGAACAAGAGAACCCTACAGGAACCGGTCATCTGATCTGAGGTTCCCCACCCTCCATCCGCTGTAGCGGCCGACAGGAGAACCAGTGTTTCACGGATACTATGAATCATGTTACATATGTTCGTGGCTCCGTAAAAAACTTACTTAAATATCTTCTACAAAAAAAATAGTTGGCAGATTTGGGATGAAACGGAGAAACATGATAAGTAAAACCTTTTATCGATGATTCATAACTGAGGTCGTGTTGTTGTGACTCATGAGAGACAAAAAAGTTACATGTAGGGTCTCGCTAAGGTTAATAATCTTAGTTTTGTATGTTTTGTATTGATATCGGCAGATATTTTAAAGGGGTTATTTTTATGAATGTAAAAGAAATTTATTACTTGTCAGCTAGGAGATTGTGGCTCTATATGGGTCTTGTTGGTTGGAGAAGACTTGTGACTGTGTAGAATAATGCGGTCTTCCTTTTTGAACCTCCCCTTTATATAGTCGTTCAGTAGTGCCCTCGTAGGCATGAGTACCACGTAGGCAGTTTCATTATCTCTAACAGTATCCTCAAAATACATCTTGTAGGCCATGTATCCAGACTCAAGAGCCCCCCTAGGTAGTAATATGTGAAATACATGCAGTGACCCTACACCAAACTGCATTTGTAGTGCACTAGTCGTTGACATAACACACATGTAACAGCGTGATACCCACAAGTGTAGTGGGCCATTTGTAGCACTTCTAAATAAGAATAGAGTGTCCAACCCACAAAAAAGTTGAAGATACTAGTTAACAAGAATGGCAAAGGATTAACAGTAAAGACACACAAGGTTTTGTGGTTTTTGATTTTATGGTTGCAGGAAGTAAATTGTAGATTGATATAAATAACAAGTAATGTAAATAGCTATATTTTTTTTTGAGAAATCCCAAGCCTCTATGATACAAAATGCATGTAAACATTACATCCCTCGGAGTAGTACAATGGAAGCATTGCGTGCACGATATTTACCTATTTATTATTATAATCCAAAGTTGTACGAACGTCTAACTTCAAACCACAGAGGAAACTCGGGTTGAAACATGCATAAATAAAACACTACCAACTTTTGATTTCTTGGTTCTCAACCTCAACACTCTTATAGCCTAAGGAAAGCTTTGACGAATACATAGTATGAGTCATACTCCATATGTTACACATAGGAGATGAGTGCTTGGAATGCTCTTCTACCACAATGAACAAGGGTCAAGTGTAACACATATTTTCATTACCCTTTGTACAAAAAGCTTGCTTTGTTTAGAAAATAATCTACTTGTCTTAATCTATGTAAGCTTTGATAATCAATTAGGCATTTTCTTACTTAATAAATGGTTGATCTTAAAAATGTGGGACTAAGTTCATATTGGTCAAGTATACTAGTAGAGAATTATTTGAATTCAAATATGTGAAATCAGAATAGGAACTTAGCTAGATTAGATGGTCTTATCAATGTTGCCTAAATGTTGGATCAAATTGCTTATGTTTCCCCATCGTTTGGACCAAATAACTATGCCTTTTCCCTTGTTGCTTTCTTAATTAAGGATGCTTTAGTTGACCACCCAAGATGATCCATTTAACCCAAGTATGATCCGAAGACCCTCATCATGCCTCAGTTTACATTGATCTTAGTAGTCACCATTTGCACATTAAGAGAAGTTCACACTTTCCTTTAGTTAGGTTATGAAACAATGCCTCAACAATTATGATGGAAAACATTTCAATCATCACAATCTTTATTTTGTATTTGATGTCTATTTTGTAGAAAAAGAAGATCAAGAACTTAGTTTAGGAATTTATTTATCTTGTCGTAATTCTTTCTTTCGTATCTTGTAATACTTCAATAAATAGTGTAAAATACACATTTGATCAATAACTACTTGTAACATTTGTTTTCTATTTTCTTATTAATTTCCCCAATTTATGTATGAGGTATTTGTATTACTAAAATTTATCCAATATTATTTAGAAATTTGAATTTCAAAAAAAAAATCTCAAATGAATGTATGAGATGCTTATGTTGCTTTTGTTCTCATATTTCTTTATGTTTGAATTATGTTCAAACTTTGATATTTATCACACTCAAATCATCGATCTAATCCTAGCCAATCGATTTAAGTGAAATTTTGATCCCTTCAACATGTTTCATAAAAAAGTTCAAAATTTCCTAGGTTTTCATATGTATGTATATAGTGCATATACCTGGATTATACTCGTAAACTACATGATCTGATAATATAGTAATTCTACAATACTCCTCTTCAAGTTTCATAGATATTTCCATCAAGTTTCACAGCGAAAAAATCGACTTTTCACTGAAAACCCGCATGCATTACTCTGAATTCCTCCTCTCCCGGATTGATGCATCAATTCATATCATCACCAACCGCAAAATTAATTCATCGGCCTTAAATTGAATCCAAAATTCTCTCCCTTCTATCCGCTAACGTAGCGTCAATCACGCGAATACTTACTCTTTTGGGCCACGGGATTTGTCCCTGTAACCGTGGATATCCAAACATAGGGAGTACCAAAGATAAATCCATCATGCATAAAGTGCAGATGAGCTTCACAAGCCAAAAAGGTTATTCTACCCGAGGATCGAAATTCGATCATCTCGTTCGGTGAATGTGAAGTCTTATCGATAATCAGTTTGTTATTGTGCAATATGAGTGATTTAAAAAGAATTGGCTTTACATATGATGACTGGGATAGAAGCTGAGAGCATTTTAGGGACTATAAACTTCTATCTATACCTAGTACTTTACCCCTTACCTTGGATCGTAGGCTAGGGAACGGATCCACTCGGCTCTTCTTATGACTTTCTTTTCCTTGTGATTTAGTAATTTTCTTTCTACCAGGGTTTCAAAAGAATCTAATTCCATGATGTTGCATTGAAATTTTTTGATGGTTACAAAATTTTAAAATATCTGCATAATATACAAAATGCAACTTTGGTATATAATTTATGTATAAAGTTTTGCCTCCTATGATCTAAGGATGTAAATGGATCAGATCAGTTTTTGGTTGTACCATATCGTTTATCGTATTTTGTCGGATTTGGAGGAGAGCAAATGTTTACGGGTTGCGGATTCAAATACATACATAGTAGACCACAGATCCAAATAAGAAACATGTCAAAATAAAAAATATAGTCGAATAAATACTCCCGTAGACAAAGAATAAAATCCTAGTACTACTTAAGCCAACTAGTTAAGAAAATAGAGACATGATTTAGGGCAAAAACAAAGGTTTTGCCAAGATGGTATAATTATTATTTGAATAGCTAAACGGCTAGTCTACTGATAGTAGAATTCAGGGTAGACATGCTCACCAAATGAAAATTGGTAACTCAATCACTATTAGTTATGTGTATTGGACCTTGGCTTTTGTCTCGAAATCGGATAATCCGGTCTACAACGTTCAAACTGATTAATTTATGGACAATCCATGCCGCATGCCATTTGTTATACCGTATCCGGGGGCACTTCGAAATCGGATATTCCTATCCTTCTAGTTATTTACTATCATATATGGATTAATGTTTAACATATATTAATAGCCGATTCAGCGTGCAGATTATCCTACTTGTTACACCCTATTCCTACCAACAAACCAGTTGATGGTGATGGTTAGTATGCCTCGAGTGAGACGAATCGTACCAATCGACCAACAATTTATATGAGAATTGCTCACAGCTAATTTAAAAATGTTCTTACTGAGTTTTAGCTATTGCCATATATGTTAATGGAGTGTAGTAGCACAAGAATATTTCCAGGCTTATCATGGGGACACTTTTCCAAATCTCACATTTCCTTCGAACCGATGCAGTGAGAATTCTAGCGCGGTGCTAACCTCTTTTGTGATGTGTAGATATTTTGACTAATGCGGCAAAAGACGAAGTATATCTACTCATGATTTACGTTTTGTCCTCATGTAGCTAGTGAAAAGAACTCACACTGTTGTCGTTGTTGATCGATTCAGAATGGTCTATTAGAAAAGCACCGAGATGATATTTCGACAAAAAAAACAAGAGTGTTCAGCCAAAAGAATATTATGTGATTAACAGGGAACAATGTGTCCTTTTCAACAAGTATAGTGTGCAACCTAATTCCTTTACCATGCCTTCCTAGAGTTATCTCCGCATATCTCTTTGCCACGTATCGATCCCAAAAAAAAAGACACAATGTTGAAAAATTGCTTACCAATAATTTTGAAATCACAATAGTTAGCCCTTTATCTGTAATGCTAACCTGTTGGCGTTGAAAGAGTTGTTAATATGACATTATAACATTCGCAAAAAATATGACTTTGCAGTTTATTCGCAAAGTTTAATTAAGTTGCACTTGTGAGCATAACATGTTTCAAAGTTATGTCAATACACTCCTTTCTTTAGAAGACTTTTACCCCGCAATTAATTGGGGCCGTCCATTTTGAGCGATCCAAGGGCTGGTGTGCTTTGGTACTCCAGAATTTAGCCCACGGAGTACCAGCTGGAAAACACAGCCAGTCTTGTGGAGTACTCGATGGGAGGGGCAAAATCGTAATATCGTTGTATAGATTTTTTAAGCGTTATTATTTTCCTCCCGGTCAACTCATCGTCCGTCTCAATCCTCAAATCGTATCATTTCGTCGAACAAAACCTAGCGACGTTCAATGTCGCGGCGGCGCGGGATATGGAGCAGCGGGGGGACGAGGCGTCGACGGCGATGCTGGAGTAAAGGGCTGGCTCCCTGCCTGGGCGAGGCTCGATCGGACTCTGTATCAGTTAATGTACACAACCACGTTATTGTTTATTCAAGAACGCAAAGAACATTCAGACATCGATGTTGGAAAAATCAACTTGCAAATATACAGAAAAACCATAGGCCATTCTAAATGAGCCGTGTCGGGACAGTACCTCCGTAAACCCTATGACAAGTGATGGAACAACGAAAATTAACACAACTCCTAAATTTTTTTAGAAAAGGGGGACTCCCAGCCTCTGCATCGATTGATGCATGCGGCCTTTATTGATTTTATTCAAAGTTGAGTCTTACAGAAGATTACATCATGGGTCGCACAGGGTTGATACATGTATCAACCATCTAAAAAATACGGACAACATGAAGTGACCCATCATCAACATGAAATCCTAAGATCAAAACGCCAGCTGCACCGGTTGTACATATCCCGTGCAATCAACTCCAGCCGGTTGCACCCAAAATCCAGAGCGCCTCGCTTTTCCATTGACTGTAGGTAGGACCACGTACGGATCAAGTGGGTAGCCAAAGGTATTACCTGCATAAAGGAGAATGATTTTGCATTGTTAAAGATATAGTCATTGCGTATGTTCCAAATGGCCCAGAGTAAAGCAGATACACCCACTCGGATTTGCACTTTCTCTTTTTTATCAACGCCCCGCAACCAGTTGCCAAAAAGATTATTTATGCTAGTAGGGGATATAAATTGAAGGCCATAAAAACAATACGCCACACCATCTTTGCTAGAGGGCATGAGATGAACAAATGCTGGATGGTCTCATCTTGATCACAGAAACAACATTTCTTAGACCCCTCCCACTTCCGCTTAGCAAGATTATCTTGGGTTAAAACTTCCTTACGCATGAGAAACCACATAAAAATCTTTATTTTAAGTGGCACCTTCATTTTCCAAATATGTTTACGAAGGAATCTAGTATGATCACTTAAATAATCTAAATACATTGATTTGACCGTAAACTTTCCTGATACAGTTAAACCCCATTTAAATGTATCAAGATCAGTTGTTAGCTGAATGCCCATTAAATCAAACGGTCACACGCGCGCCCCGGTCGATGATAACGAGGCGCCCAATCAAACGGAAGATAGACTCCCAGCTCCTTTTGATAAATGTAATAAGGTTCAGAAAAGGAAAACCTGTAACATGGAGCGCGAGCCGCGTGGTGCAACACGAGCAGCCGGTTGAGAGATAAAGTGCAGCAGCGTCCACTAGAGTATGAGTGATGCACAGTAAACAACAGGACAGCGCCGTCATTCTCATCGGCCATTCCTCTCCGGCCTGTTGCTGTTAGGATTTAATGCATGATATGATGTGCGCCCACTGAAATTCATCACCTCACTTTCTTCAAATCATCCACATCAGTTCATCACGCCTTTAAATACTCTCCTAGATCGAACTAGGAACTGAAATATAACTGTGAAGTCCAAACGAAGTGGCCAATAATAGTAACTGTGCAGCTAGCCACATGCATGAACACTAGTATATATAGTGACGCGAGTAAAATTTTGTGGGTAACGGTAGGCTAACACTCAATCATAATGGGTTTGCATCTATATATACGGATGACATTGCTCGGTTTTAGGTAGGTTGCTTAATTTTTATGAACGGAACTTGATAATGATCGATACTGGATAGCAGTATAATGCCATCAATTTCCATCCCTATTCGTATGATGGATCTCAATCGTACATGAAATCGACTAGGGGATGCTGCGGCTCTAGCTATGAATTGCTTCCGGTGCAAATGCAACTGGACTTCTCCAACCCGTCCTGTAGCAACTAGCCAGTACGCTTACGCTACAGTTCGATTATCTTTTGACCAAACGGAGGAACTTGGCTTTACGATCGACATGTATCATTGGCAATATCTTAACTTATGGTAGACATCATCTCTAATTGTCTTGTCCTATAGTCTGCGGATAGGGCATGCATGCACTGCGTTTTTTTGTTTATATTATTTTCTTTATTTTAATATGCATATACAGTGCAAATTGAGGGTGAGAGGTGCTTTTGCTTTCAAGTGGTTATGTACGAGGCGCTGTGGCAGATCGATACATATATCGGTAACAATCGTTGCTTTCACTTTCGTTCGCTTCTGCACGTAAGCTCTTGTGATTTCTCAAAAAGGGAGAGGTCCAGCTTCGGTTTGGATTTGTGGGGAGGAAGAGAAAAAAGGTCACTTGTGAGCTTGTAGCCATATGAGCCTTTCTCTTACCTTGTCTTATCTCAATTTTTACGTTGGAATATCAATGGTATTCCGTTGCAAAAAAAAAAACTCTGTTTCTGGCGTGATGAATTGAGAAAATAGTAGTTTAACCCGAGCCACGTCTGTTATCAAAATCCGGACCATTCAGTACATTTGAGGATATGTGTAAAAACATTTAAAAAAACATGCATACACTTCCGCTAAATCCCTGAAAAACCTGAATTTATAAGTTCTTCTAAATCTTGAAGAAAACGCGCACATATATATTGAATTGAAACTTGCCCATGCAACTTTTAGAAAGTGAAATGACCATCATGTAAGTTTTATGAAAGGAAAATAGCTATAGTGTAAGTGGACGCGGACGAATGGCGCTCGGGCTCTTTTGCTCCTGGCCAAACGAGTGGTTGTGGTTTAACGGAGCATTCTAAACTGAGGTGCATTAAATGTTCTGCTTGCAGATTTGTGCATGCATAGTCATTTGTCAAACAGATTTCGGATTAATTAAAAAAAATGGTGATTTCAAAGCCCAATTTGCAAATTGATTTTTGTTCATATTTTGAGGTGCAAAAAATGGGCAGATGACTACATTTCATAATTTGCAAAATGAGAATTGTTCATGTTCATTGTCGAAATAACGATTACATTTTAGTATTTGCAAACTGGGATTTGTTCATGTTCGCCATGCAAAAAATACAATTACATTTCACATTTCACAATTTGAAAATTGTGATTTTTCATGTTCGCCGTGCAAAAAATGGCCTAGCCATCGTCAGTTCCTAGTAGAATTAGAATTAATTAAGAGACTTAATACAAAATCTAATATGGGATGCATTTAAGAGGCTGGCGTCACATGGGCACTATTGAGAGAGAGCAAGCGTGTTCGGGTACTCTTCGGAGTTTCCGTAGTTTAAGTAAAACTTACATTGTAGTAGTCTTAATTTTCTAAGTTTTCTTTGCCAAGTTTAGAAGTGGACTCCGGTGTACCTAGGTTCTAATCCGCTCACTGGAATCGTGAAATAGTTTAGCGGATGATATTTAGAGAACAATCGTGGTTAAGTTTCAAAATTTTGATCTAAATATGATGAGTTCATACTTTAATAGTCGGTGGAGTAAATTGCAAAGTTTTTATGAGAGGATGCATGGTATTGTTCTACTACCGTGCAATGCTCGTGCTCCATATATTTCAAATTACTTTGTATATTAGCTTTAGTTACGACAAGAACTTGTGCAATCTATTATTATATATTTTACGCGACATAAATAGTTATCATTGAATTTGTACTTCAAAGTATGACCTGATTGTGGTTATGATTCCCTTTGCAAGATTGGGGTTATGATTTTGTATCACATATTGATATATTTCGCAGTGTGATTATTGTTCAACTTCAACAACTTGTTTTAGTAAAACCTAATAATGTGGAGTAATTTAAAACGGTAGTAGTATTAAACAAGGGTACCAGGCATCAAATGAAATCTTGCAAAATTTTCGGCTGTTCACCAAATACTCCCCATCCGCCTTAGTTGTTGCGAATCAGGCAAACGAATACCCAGTCAAAATGAACATCAAAGGGCTCATATAAACTCTGTCATGCGGAAACGACCAGAGTAACATGAGGAGAGAGAACTTGCCTGTGGCAAGATGGTTAGGTGGGTGGTTGTACCCCCAGCCCACCAGAGTTCAAACCCCAGGTTTGACGCTGGTGTTTCTCATTTAAGGCGGAATATTCTTCAGTGGGAGGCGACGTTCCCGTCGACAGCGAGGCGCCCGTGGTGACTTCGTCAATCTCAAGACTCGACCCGCCGACTCAGTCTCTCGGAGGTGCTCATAGGGGTAGGGTGTGCGTGCGTGCGTTCATAGGGGTGAGTGTGTGCGCGTGTATATGAGCGCTTGCGTTGTACTGTGTTTCGCAAAAAAAAAAAAAAAGAGTAACATGAGGAGAAGCTGAAGACAACCGCCTCGATCGGTCGGTCCATCCCACATGACCCACATCATCGATCGCTAGCTAGATTCTACTACTTGTCTTATTTTATCATACTCCCCGAGAAACCGTTAGCGAGATCGAGTTACCAGACACGAGATCGAAGATCGGTGTCGTTGTCGTCCTGGAAACGGAGACCCCGGTATAGAGTCACATGGACCATATGAAGGAGCACCTTCTCCCTCTTCCAAGAATCCCAATTTAAAACCGCAAGCATCGGCATCGATCGGGCCAGCTGCTGGGAGGCAGCCTCGCGCTAATCGTGGATTAGTGTCATGCTAATTATCCTGCGAGGAAATCCACACTGATTGACTGGTACTACGATAGATCTCGTGGTGCTTATGCTTAGTTTGACTCCAGTGTTCATCATGCTCTATAGCCAAGTGGGCAGAGCTAGCTACACTGACTAGCTTTTTAAGTGGCTCGAGGCGGGCATGGATTAGGTTAACCGGGCGGTACTAATTGGGGTCCCAGATCGATTGGAGTACCAAGTGTCCGGGACCATGGCCGGTTAGCTCTGATCATGTATCGAGAACATCGATCGAAATTGACCGGGGAATCCGTTCGATCGATCGCGCCGGCAACTGATGATCGAAACGCAAAGTTAATGACACCCATATCTTGTGGGCTTGGTCGGTCGGTTCCAACGCACACGTACCGTCAACTTCTTGTTTACACGTTTCTTTAGCTACTATTGGCAGCTACACTACTAGCACACTCCACTAATGACCAACTGGAGATCGAGTAATGTACTGCTCTCCTCCTCCTAGTTTGATTGCAAAACCCTAGACAAAATTAAGCAGTGTAGCGTTTAGCTGTTAATTTACATTCCAGAACATCGTAGCTGCATGCTGGCTAGTGCAAGCTCTCCTGGCAAGTTGATACGATTCGATTTGTCTCGGACAAGACGATCGCGTTGTGCCGGTCGATCCTCGGACAGTATCGATGATTCGGGATGCAGTTCACGCAGGTGGTTTTGCGGGAGGGGGACACGGATGCTGAGCCAGCGTCCTCGTGTTCAAGCCCCAAGCACATCTTCGATCGACCGCTCCAATTAATTTTGTTCTCTGATCGAATTTTATCACGTTGTGCCGGCCGGCCGGCCAGTGGAAAGAAGGCGTTCCTAGCTACGTGCCGATCGATTGATTCGCTTCTCCATCGATCGACCGGGTTAGTGGTCAAATTAATGGTTAATTTGTCGTCGTTTGTGAAGATGCTACTGGCTGGCTAGTTAGCTTGTGACCAAATTATTGCAGTGCATGCATGCCTAACTGGCTAACTCTTGCTAATCTTATCGACACTTAGCTTGTTGCCACATTCTGCGCCATGTAACTCGCGAGCTGTGGAAACAAAACTATTTGCACTAGGTAGAGGTAGCTAGCAGCTGGGTAGATGATGTGATTGTGGTGATTAATTTTCTCCTCCTTTTGATTGTTGAGAGAGAACCCCTAGCTAATGTCTACAAGTGGATTAGGTGTCCTGTTGGGAGCAGTACTCATGATGACTAATTAAGCGTGCGTCACGAGACGAGACGCACGGATCTTAGTGTCATCCATATGATGAACAGATGAGATGGATCGAGGAAGTCCCAATTAATCGCATGGACGACAGGGCGACGTGATGCGTAGTCTCTAGAGATGGAGATGGGCACCGGCACCGGCACCGGACACCTCCATGCCAGCGGCCTTGAATCTTGATCGATCGCCGTAGCGTCGTCCTCGTCGCCGGCCGGCCGGCCTCCCGGCCGGCTGCATAGACCGACATGCATGCGGCATGCCCCCTCCCACTCTCCCAGCTCGTTGTTGCGAGCAGTGCGGGTGGGGTCGCGTCGTCCGACCACCGCCTGTAGTGTAACGTGCTGATGTAGCGGGCCGGTGGAACGTAATTCTCCACGGGCCAACATTTGTTTTTTTCTCAGCCCTCGTCGCCGGCTTGCACGGCTCATAGGCATGCCTTAAGTAGAAACGGAGGCCCAGCTTTATGGAGCCCATTTAAAAAAGCATCATTTTTAAATAGAAAACGAATTAAAAATCATATATGTAGATAATGTCATACTCTATGAGTGTGAAAAATATCAAAGTAAAATTCATACTTATGTTAGGCTACACAAAAAAGATAAATCTAACAAATATCCGTCGCGCATGAAATGGATGTGGATTAATCAGACCTCTCCGGACAAACCGTGGGTGGGCAATCAGCTCTGTTGCTCTGACAATTGCCATGCGTTGTTCTCCTCGTCGGTGAAAATTGTGCTTGGCAACCGAGCCTCATAGATGCTTGTTGAGACGCTTTTTGGTGAGAAAATCTGGTCGATGGTGCATAATTCTTGTGGTAACCTGGTGCACACAGTGTCAATTCCTGTCCAACTTGTTCACAAAAAAATCCCTGCCCTGATGCCTGTGCACCACGGAGAGCACATGTATTTTCGCCCCTGGCTGGCCACCACCGATACGTGTCCGATGTGTTTGCAAGAGTCGGAGACCATTGATCACTTATTGATGGGCTGCTCTTCGAGGTTTCGCTCCATGTGGCTAGAACGGAATGGGAGGGTGTTCTACAACAACGTCAAGTCGGCGGAGCATGTCCTTGACGA